>VXAV01000594.1:0-29674 GCA_013399715.1 Alectura lathami | reverse complement strand
TTCGCAGGCGGAGCGGAGGAGACGGCTGCTCGCCCCGCGCTGCTGCTTCGCCGGTGGGATTTGGTTCGCGTCCTCCCTGCGGGCCCGTCGGTAACGAGCGAGCCGCCGCCGCCGCCGGCCATGCGGTGCGGGAGGACTTCCACCCCCGGGCTGCGCTGCTGACGGGAGCGCTCGGGAAGAGCCTCGGGGCCGGGCCGACGGTCTGATGCTGCTGCTCCGGGGTTTGGTGCAGGGAGGCAGAGCTGCCGCCGCCTCCTCCGTCCGCTGAGCTCCCCCGCAGCTGCGCTGCCCTGCTGATGTGCGCTGCCTCACACCCTCTCTCCATGGACTGATTTTTTTTTTTCCCTTTTTTTTTTTTTTTTTAATTTGTTGGGGACAAGCCGAGAATCAAGGCGTTGCGTTGAGAGGAGGGGAATTGCATTTGTATATTGTGCTCTGGTGGATCTCCTTTGAGGTTAATCTTTTGGGGAGAGAAAACATGACGTCGCCAGCAAAATTCAAAAAGGATAAGGAGATCATAGCTGAATATGACACTCAGGTTAAAGGTAGGAACGGCTGTATTTTCCTCTGCTTCCCCATTGCGGTTCTGACTTGCAATTGTGGGAGTTTGCAGTAGATGCCTGGGTGGGGAAGGGGGAAATCGTTTGCAGATTGCCTGGAATCTGCAGGGCTTTTTCATAATACAATGCTGGGTCGGGTTTGCTGTGCTTTTTCTCGTCCTCCGTAGGGTAAGTTCCTCCCGTAGTGTTGCTATTTTAAGGTATCTTGCCCTTTTCACTGAATGCAACAGACCTTTGAGTTCTGAGAGCTCCATATTTTTCTGTCTGGTGTTCTAAAATATGGCTTTACATTTGAAATATGAGAGCCAGTTAATTGCTTTTTAATCCTCCCATCATTGGAATCTTTTTAAAATCTGCACAGTGTCAGAGGAGCATATTTCAGCTGGCAGTAATTGGGACCGTGCTTAGGGTCCCTGCAAAGCTATTTGTGCTAGAAAGTTCCATTATTCAGGGTTTTGCTCTTGGTGAGTCCCTAACGTTGCTGCCTGCCTTTCTCACTGTGCTCTTGAGTGTAACGCCTCAAGGTTGCAGTGTGTGCATGCACACAGATGCTGCCACACATAACGTAACTGATTAAAGCTGCTGCTTCAATGTTATTCCAATATCATCACAGGGAAGGTAAGGAAGCATCAGAGGCATATTTGCCGTGATCATGCAAGTCTTCTGCAGAATTCAGCTGCCTGAGCTACAGGCTATCATGTGCTCTGGGTTTAAAAAAAAAAAAAAAATGGTGTAATGTCTACTGGACTTCTTATTTTTGAAAAGTTTTCAATATAACACATTAGAAAATAATTATTGCTCATGCTTTGCTTGATGTATCGCTATTAGGAAGTTATGAGATTTAGTGATTTATCTAATTGGTTAAAACTTGCTTGGTATGCTTGTAGCATGCAAGAAAGATGGCCTTCGGGCAGGGCTGACTGAGTTAAATCAATGTGATTTAAAAAACATGATTTAAATCTGAGCAGGAAACCTAGATTAAAACTGACAATTAAAATATTATTTTGCAATTACGCACTTAGCTATTTTTTCTACTGGGGGGCGTTCACTGGTTGCAAATAATTAAAACATCTTGTTCTACAAGATGCATGTCCTACCCTGACCCTAGTACTGTGTATCTAGAAGTTCTGACATCTTTGTTTTCAAAAAATACCCATAACTGGGCAAATATAAAGCTGGGTAAGAGTTTCTTTTATTTTATTTGTTCTAATTTGGATTCTTAATGTTAGAAATGGAGAAGAGTGTGTTTCTTTTTTACTAGTGTAGTTTCTATTCCTGTTTTCTCATTGTTGTTGATGGAAATGGGAATTGAAGTCAGTATAAAATGAGAGTTTTGTGTACAGCTGTGTTGTTCTTCCATTATTTACCCCATCAAAATGTGTGCTAGTTGGTGGACACAATATCTGCGTTTAAACCAAAGGAATACTGATTGTAAGTTGTGAAATGGACATGATAAATACCAACAAGGCTTAGAATCAGTAGGGCTTGTCTCTGACTTTTTTCGTATGTTGGGAAAGCAAAACCATGATTCCCTTTCCCAAAATCAAGACCAACAGGATGAGTACCGCTGGAAGGAGCCCTCCTGTGCGCAGAGAGCTCTGCTGCCAAGCTTGGTTCAGCTCCTCCTGTGGGCTCCGGCACTGCCCCAGCTGCGTCCTCATCCTCTTGCAGCCTTCAGAGCTCCGGGCTCCTGTTTAAGTGTTTGAAGCTTGCCTTACATCTCAGATGCTCCGGTTTCGGGTCTGGTAGCGATTCATCAGTATCGGAGTGGAAACTGAGCAGAGAGACCTCCTGAGCCTGTAATGCAAGAGGGTTGCTGGCCTCTGCTACTGGGGAACATGAGATGGTACCGAGGCAACGCTGAAATGTGGTGCTGCCTTGACATTAAGCGTACTGTGGTGCTTACATAAAATTTTTGATGTCCTGATCATATTATTCTCCTACTGCAGGAACAGCGGAGAAATGCCACTAGCTCAGCTATTGGGTTGTTTCACATCTCTTGTGTTGTGAAGTGACGCCACAGAGCAGTCACAGTGGGAGCGAGGTGAATCAGGTGCTGGCACGCTCCATGCATTGCGGGGTGTCAGCTGCTCCTCTTGGATGAGGAAATTCTCTGACATTTTTTACTGGCATTTGGAAACTTGCTGCGTTCTGTGCTGCGCTCCATTCCGGGCTTTGCACTGGGGCCATGTTCAGAGGCTTTGTTTAAAAGCATTTATCTGCTAATGCTAGCAAGTGCTTTAAATTATTGCTGATGGAATGATTGAGCTTTGTTTAAAAATTTAGTAGTCTCAAGTTAATCAAAGACTACTTAAAGGATAGTATTAGTTTATGGCTAATGGAACATTTACACAACGCCTTTCTGGGTTTCCATTGCTAAATTAACTTGGTAATTTTTCTTGTAAAAGGCATACGGGGGACAGGGTGTTGATGAATGAGACTTTCTGGCCTCCCTAATTCTTGACCTAAGGGTATTTGTTGTCTTCTTCCAACAGCCAGCTCTTGGCCTTTTGGAATGGAATTCTTCTTGCGGTGTGTGCATGCACCTGGTGGTGCATGGGGAGATGGACATCGGTTTGAGATGGATTTCTGGAGGTGCAGATGATTTACCTCTTCCATGCAAAACTTCTTCTGCAGGGACTAGGGGGCAGTGAGGATGTGATGTATTTCTTGCTAACTCTGTGCAGCGTGGCTCAGAGCAGGACTTGCAGGCTGTGGGTACCAGTGCAGCATCCAGCCTGGGAGGCTGCTGGAACCGGGCTGGATGCAGCCTGCAGTAAACCGGGTCCGACCCTACAGCCAGCCGCTGTGGGATGGCCACCTGAGCTCCCCCCAACCTCAGTTGTCCGGTGATCCCGTGGTCACCTTATCTGTGGGTTCGATGACAAGCTTCTGCCCTCTCCAGGAGTGAATTGACCTGTTGAAGTGTCCACACAGGGTGTTCCCCTAAGCAGCCGCGCTCTCGGCCCTTTTCCTCCAGGTCTTCTGCATTTAAGTGTTTGCAGGCAGCGTCTGCGTTGGCTGCGGGGCTGTGCTGCAGAGCGCTGTGCGCTGCTGGTGGGGAGACGGTGGGTATGCTCCTCAAGAAAGGCTTGCTGAGAACGCTGCTCTTTGAGGGGAAAAAAAGCTATGAAATGGCTGTGTCATGCGGCAGGAATTCTCTTGACAAGATGACACGGGGTCAGCAGGGGAGGGAAGTTGCTGCTTTGATACGTTCCTGTACCATGTGCTCACAAAGATTATGAGTTCTGTGAAGCTGGAAAGTGAGATTCTGTGGTCTCCATATGGAGCCTTTGATATCTCCAGCTCATCCCCTTGTCTGGATTGTCTCTCCCAATTCCTTTGTGCAAGTTGCGGTAAAGCAGAGATAATTAATTTACGCTGTGCAGCGTGTTCCGTGCGCAATTTGGACGGAGCCGATCTGTGCCCGACCAAGGGCTGTCAGACTGATTTTTGGTTTAATGCATTAAATTGGAGTGTACGTTTGAGGAAAGAAAAGCTAGTGATTTATCTCGTAATTCTTCATTTCTTTTTCCTCGTGTCCCATGAGAGCATTATATTTAATTAGTTTGTGTAAAGCTCCAGTAAATAGCTTCATGGTTTGGGCTCCAGAAATTTAATACTGAAATTTTTTTTATGCAGCGAGAGTTCATAAGCTGCTTCTGTCCTTCAGCAGGCTCTGAGAAAGGTTAGAACGCAGCTCCTGCTGCGCGGTTCTGAGTCGCTGGGAACGTGAGCAGTAGCAGAGTTAATTTGGGTGGGAGCGAGCCCAGCGCAGGGGTGGCTGTGTGTTGGCTGCGTGCATCTCAGCTCGGAGACAAGGAAGGAAGAGGAACTTCAGGCAAGCCTGCCCCCAGGTGTGGGCAAACCCAGGCTACTCTAATGTCTACAAATCTCTTTTAATCTCCCCCAGATTGCCGATCCATTTCAGATCGGTCCCTTTGTCGGCTCTGGGCTGCGTGGCAGCGTGTTTGCTCTGGTGGTGATTTTTGCCTGAAATTGGAAGCTACGTCTTCCGGCCACCTGAGTGATGTCAGGAGCCTTCAGTCCTGGGGACCTCTAAGGAGTGGTGCTGCATTTCTCTCTGTGAAAGAGCTGCTGGGTCATGCTGCTGTGAGTTGGGGGTAGGAAGGCTGCTGCTCTCAGGATTTCTCTCAGCTGCTGAAGGTTCCCTTTTGTTCCCTTTTGTTGTCACCGATGTATTTTGTTACCACCTGTGCACCTGGCAGTTCCGAGCGTTGTCAGCGCTGCGGGGGTAGGTGCCTGCTGCGGTGTTACTGCTCGCAGGGCTCAGCACCATCCGTGTGCTTCTGGGAGCTCCCGGCTCTTTGGCAGTGCCCGCTTCATGTGCAGCGTGAGCAGGCTTCCATCACGCACCCTGGTGTGGTTCAGGGGAATATTTTTAAACTTTGAGATTTTGACTTTGTGTATATTGGATTACCATTTACATTTAAAATGTAAAATTACCTTTTAAGGGGTTTTTACAGTTAATCATTGCTCTCTGCGTGTAAGTGATTCCATTTGTGTGCAACAATGACTTGCTCCAAACTCCGGCTATGGAATTGCTTCAGACTCATCTGTTTCTCTGCAGTTCCTGATAGTGCTAATCCCTCGGGTTTTGGAGCTGCTTGCATTGGGCCAGCTCAGCTGCAGGCTGCCAGGAGGGGGAAGGGGCTGTTGGGCGATGGGTTTGATGTTACAGCAATAGTTTGTATTTCTTTGTCTTTGTCTTGTGTCTCCTACTAATGGATTATTAACGAGGCAACAAAGAGGTGAAAGAATGCAGTTTCCTCCTGCTTTCCTCTGATTCCCTAAATTCCTGGTTGGGGCTCTATTGCAACTTCAAGCGCAAGGCGAGAGGCTGGAGCTGAGGCTGGAGCTGACCACGAGCCCTCAGAGGGTTGCAGTTCTTCCAAAAGCAGCAGAAACAGTGCAACTCCAGGAGGGGTTTCTGTAAAAAGTTTACTCCTCGTAGCCAGAGTTTTCCCAGATTTCCAACTCAGAGAACCCCACTATGTTTTTCCTTAGCTCTAAATGGTTTCCTTTCATGGTAAGGGTACACATTAGTATCTTTTCCTTTTTGTTAAAAATCTTGACTTTTCATTTTAATGAGTACTGTTTTTGCCCTTATTTTTGAATTTACTCAGAAGAACCTATTTGCCTGATCAACTTTCACTTGTCCTTATGGAAGAGCAAAAAGTCTAAACCTTAAAGGTGGAAAGTACATTTGAGCACACATTCTTTTGAGCAGCTTTACAATACACAGTTCATATTCACTGCTTATTACTTTATGTAGTCCATTTTTGTATGACTTCTGCAGATTTTAGTCTTTCTTTTTTGAGAATTTCTCTTCAGGAGTCCCGCTCTCTGATGGTCACCAGTTTGTAGGCAGTGGAGGGAAGCTCAGAGCGATGGTTTGGCTTGCCGACAAAAACAAATGGGAGAAAGGGTCTTGCCTTCCCAGTAATTCCATAGTTAGAGTCAATTCTTTGTTTCCACTTAGTCTTTTTCTTTTCTTCCAAAAGAGGGATGTTACAAAAGACAGAACCTTCCTCTTGTGAAGTCTCTCATGGTGCTCATGAAACTCTTGAGCTGAGTGTTTAAAGTCAGTAGACACACATGCATGTAGAATGGCTGTCGAGGAAACTCATCTAATATTTTTTTCCAAGTAGATGCTGCAAATGGCTTTGAGCCATGTTAGATATTATTTCTTGCCATCAAAATAGCTATTTACTACTGTTAAACGCTAAAGTTTCTGATGGAGTCATTTTGCTTTGAATTGGTGCTGGGGGGAGTTAAACACTGCTCAAAAAAAAGCCCGAGGGGCTGGGAATTGGCAAATAAATAAATGCATCACTTCCTCTGCAGCTCTGCATGCAGCAGGAGAGGCTGTGTGTGCGGAGCTGGCCGCCTTGGGGCTGCTCGGCGCTGGGATGGCTGTGCCTGTGAGCCCTGGCTGGGTGCATGTCCCTGCTGTGCCCGGCACGGCCGCGTGAGTGGATCTGGGGTGCGTGCTGCAGCACGGTCCCTGGAATGCTGCGGGAAGTCCTGGGCGTGAAATAGGAGCCGCAGAATGCTTGCAGTGTTCTCCCATCCTTGAAGGAGCATTTTTTTCCTCCAACATTCTCTTTCAAGGTGTTGGTCAACGTGATGCAAAAATTCCTAGGTCTGAGTGCTTTCAGCAAGCCACAGACTGATTTCTGCAGATGTTTATTTCTGTGCTACCAGCTGAATTAGGCCGACTGACTTATCTGGAGGCATATAAGCAGCTCCTGGCTTTTTGACTCTTGAGAAGGAGCCAAATAAACAGATTAACTCTAAACCAAGTGCCGATTTTTTTTCTACAGTAGGGAAGTGCTGCAGCAGGGTAATTTGGTCAGTCCCGCTCAGATGGAAGTTGGTTTTTTATTGCAGGACTTTCCAGGAAGAGCTTTTTGGCTTCCAATGTTTTAAGTAGGGGAGGCTTTTTTGGTTTGTTTTTGTACCGCTGTCATTGGGCAGAGGTTTCCATGCAGACGTAAGCCATGGAGCTGTGTGATTCATAGACAGTGGGTGCTTGCAGATTGAGTTTACTTAAAATAAGGACAGTTGTTGCTCAGGAATTGGTCCCTGGCTGTCTTTGGGCAGCTGTCTGGTCCCACTGTAAGGACGTTCCCTAGCGTTTCTCTGAGGAAGGCAGGTTTTGTTCCTGACAGACCTGGAGCTGCTGAGCTGTTCTCTGAACAAGGGGATCAATTGTTCTCTGAGCAAAAAACCTCAGCCTCAGTCAATCAAAATCGTTCTGTGTCATTGTCGTGTTTTTGCAAGGCAAACTCTGCAGGGTAATGGAATCTGCTCTTCTTGCCGTAGCTGTTAATTCATCGATACCTGAGGAGGGAGAGGCTGATGAGCAGCCCCAAACCAGGGCTTGTTCTGCAAGCTGGGCTGTTCAGAGAGAGATTTTTGTTTCCTTTCTTTTGTAGCCTTTGCACTGAAGGAATCTCACCAGAGAGAGCTCGGTGGTGTCCGCAGGACTGATGCATGTGGTGTGTTCGCTGTCAGGGTGGGGCGTGGGGTGCTGGGCTCTGTCACATCCCACGGCTTCCTGCAGTGCAGGGACACGTGGCTGCAAGCCATTGTTGTAACACGTGAGGGTTTTTCCCCTGCATTTGCAGTTGGAGGCTGGATGGTGATGGATAGGGTGCTCCTTCTCGTTTCTCACCCTCCCAATTTCCCATCCATGCTGTTTCCCTGGGTGCAGAAGCCATCAGTGATGCTGCAGATAATGCGGTGAATGCTGATCTGTTAATCACCAGCCGTGCTGTTTTGTTCAGAGGGTGTCTGGATACTGCTGTAATAAAATATGATACTGCCTGCTGTGGGTGGAGGCTTAGCAGGGAGAAATCTTGAGGGGGAAAAGCAGCTTGTGCTAGCCAGCTCTTCCCAGCCCTGCTTCTGTGCTTTGGTGAGTATGGAGCTGGGTGCAGCGAGGTGGGGCTGTCGCTTCCCTGTGTCAGTCATTGTGCTTGGGCATTCATGATCCCCTGGCTTTCCTTTGCAGCAGGGAGCAAGTCTGCTTTCTCCATCCCAGTTCACCTGGGGAGGGAGGGCCCTTTCAAGTGGGTCACTCACCAGTGATGAGTTCACTTCTCCCAGAGCTATGAATCCAAGAAATTATGATCGGTGACCCAAAATAAAGCTTTTTTGAAGACTGATACTTTGCCACCATGTTGGAAAGCCACGCTAATACCGTATGCCTCTAAAGCAGAATTTGGACGTGCAGCACAAAGGGAGGGCAGCGTGAAGTTCAGTCAGATGCTGACGTGCATTCCTTCTTAGGGTTTCTCTCCTGGCTGCAGCGTTTGACATACCCAGCGATGGAGTTCATTTTATTTATTTGTTTTGTCTTCAGCAGATGGAAATTCAGGTCTGTGGGCCATAAACCAAAAAGGCCACGCCTACATTTTAAAAATGGGAATAGCAGCACTTCCCAGCACCTGATTTGTCATGGATCTGTTCTGAAGAGTTGTAGCTGATGGGCTTGAAGTGCTTTGGAAGCTCAGCGTAGAAAACATGCACACAAGCAGCCATTATTACAGTGAAAAAAGTCTCCCTTTTTATTAATATGTGCAGTGGATGTATTAAGGAATAACAATGACAAACCATAATGTACTAAATATTTTATGACCTGTACGAGCACAGAGCTCTGAGCAGACCATGGAGGCTTTTCCCCTGCGTTCGATAACCGGCCATTCTGAACTTTAATAAACGTCTCTGTGAAGTGGTTTTGGAAAGGAGCCTGTTTCTGCTTTGGTCTCTTTAATGAAAATAATTCTTCCAAGCTTTGCGTTCTTTCCATCTGTTGAAGACAGGCCTGCATCAATCCCATTTACCCCCTAAAACATCAGTAACCTGCCAGTATTTGCACTGTGCAGCGTGCTTGTTGCACCGGTTCCCGTGTGTCAGCGCTGCAGGACTGACCCTGTGGTGCTGCAGGAGGGTACTGGAAGGCCAGCAAAGGCTCTGACAGTAAATGACCCAGCAGCATGCAGCTGGAAATGGGAGGGGGAACGAGTTTCTGCTCTCTGTAGAGGGAGGAACAAATGCAACGTTACAAAGGTCACAGGATATAGTAATGGTGTTTGGATGGAAACTCAACTTGCTATGAATGAAAATGTGCTCTTGTGTTTTCCCCCTGGAGCTGAATGTCTGAAAGATCTGGATACTTCTTGTTCTGTTTCTCTTTTATTTATCTATCTATTAAACTCTTTTCTTGTCTCTCGTGCTCTTCCATGAGTTGTGCTATAGAACTGGGAGGCGTGGAGGGCAGGCAGCACACAGCTGCTGGCAGAGGCTTAGATGCCTCCTCCCTAATGCTTTAATCAGAGCTGGGGCATTAGTTGTTCCCTGCTGTAAATCAAATTATCTCTTTCCCCTGTATCCATCAGAGTGAACCTAATAGCTGTAAGGAGCTTGTTGCACCTATCTTTTGCTGAAATGCTTTTTATCTCTTTCTCCATAGAAATCTTGCCTGTAAATGCCCCTCTGGGTGGAGGTACTGGGGTAAGGTTCAGATTTAAAACAAGGGAATAAGTCCTGGAGCTGGGCTCTGTGGAAAATCCCTACAGGTGGGTTTGTCTTTTAGGTGTTGAAAGCAGTGAATGGTGGATTCCTGGCTTGGGGTGGGTAGGAACATCACAGTGCAATGTCTTCGAGGGGGGAAGCCTCTGTTGGTATTTTGGGAACGAGCTTGTGATCACCAGACCCAGCATGCGGACTGGGGCAGGCTGCCTGTTGTGATGGTGCTGTAGGTTCCTGCAGAAAGCAGCATCTGTAACTGGTGAAGCTCCGTAACAAATCCTTGCTGTAAGCTGAGGGAGCAGCTGTAATTTTCTCCAGACTCTGTTGCCTTTTCCAGCTCCCTAGCGTCGTTTCAGTGGTTTTCTGATTAGGCTCCGTGGAAATAGTTCTCATTCATGGCACACCCTCTACCAAACCCAGAGGAGAAGGACTGGCTGCTGTGGTTGGGATGAAAGCTCTGTTGGCTTGCTGTTACCTTTAGTTAGGGGTTGTGGGTGCTGTGAAGGGTTGCTGTTGTGCTTGCTAAGTTATTTATATGTTGACTATTTAAACACGTTTATCAGCTCTTAAAGAGTGGTGCCTCTCCTTTCAAGGAGATTGCTTTGAGATGCTACATGGCGATGTGCATGCGGAGGATGAAAGCTGCACGTATCTGTAGGAAGGAACAACATTTTGCTTTCTTTTGAATGTGATCAGCATTCAGCCCTGAGAAGGCTGCCTTGTGTTGCTGAGCTGCTGGGAGCCCGCGGCAGCGATAAGCTCAGCTCCGTGCAGCAGGGGCTCTCTGATGTGCAGAGAGAGCAGGTTCCCTGGCCTTCCCTGCTTCCTTTTTTCTGCTTCATGTTCTGTGCCTCTCTTAAAGCTGGTTTGGTGAACAAAGCCAATGCCACTGCCAAAGCCTGGCTACAGGTGCCTTTAGCTTGATGGCAGTGGTGTTAAAATCTGTTGGCCGTTAACTTGTTAGTGGACAGGTGTTCTCATTTCTTTCGTGTCGTGTTTTTTATCAGATACGTCAAAAGCTTTAAATTTTATTTTTCGTATTTCAATGTACAAGATATTTATTTATTGGAGGATGTGTTTTCAAGCAGCCCAAACAGAATGCCTGGTTTTTCAATGTGCTGAAGAGCTCTTCAGTTGTATCATGAATCTATTACAGCTCACGCTTTGTTTCTAATGACTTTCTAAACTCCCATTGCACCTAACATCTCAGCCACACTTCGGGTTTGGTCTTTGTGATGTCCCCTTGATTATCAATGAAAATGAGGATTTTCGTATAAAAGAGATTTTCTTTCCTTTGGAGGATCCATTTTGCAGAATTCTGATTCTGAAACTTACTATAGTGTGTTTTAAGTGTTATGGATGTTATTCTTTGGCAACTTCGAAGCTAAGTAAAGAATTTCTGGGTATAACCGTGGGTGTAACTGGATGTGAATTTGTAAAATGTATACAACAACACTTTTTCTCTTTAAAATAGCATCTGTTTTCCTTTATGGTCACTGGAAGAACATCCAGCCTAACAGAGCCTGTTCACTGGCCTTAAGGTGTGAGAGCTCTCTGGGTGTTGTTCCTCACTCGGGTGAGGAGCTCCGTGCTGCGGATCCAGATCTCGTGGCGGGGGCTGCGAAGCTGCAGGCTCCCAGCAGGTCTCGCAGAGGAGCGGCGTTGTGTTCGAGGAGGTATGAAAGGAGGTACACAGATAAAAGCGTGGTGAATTACTTGAAATGACCTTAAAACAAAGTCTCCCATGAGATGTATGGGATTTAGTTGCAGATCTTGAAATGCGTTGAGAGAATGTCGAACTTCTTTTTGTCTTTTGGTCTGGCAGCGCAGCCTCTGTGGTTGGAAGGAGCGCACCTCGTGTGTGCAAGACAAATCACTAAGGGCATTACTGCACAGTGGTGTATCTGTCTCTTGCTGTTGTATTTTGTTCTTGTTTGGTGTTTCAGAGGTGACAGTGACAACCCCAGCACAGTTTAAAGGAGGTGGGCATAGGGTTGTGGTGCTTGCCGTTCTGGGTGCAAGGAGCGTGGGGGACGGCTCAGCACCCAGCTGAGGCCGGTGGGGAACGGTCAGGAGCAGCTCCATGGACGAGGCAGTTTGTGCAGTATTGAATTGTATTGGCATATGGCTGAGATGTGTCCAGAGACCACTCTTTTTGCTCTTTTATTCTTCCTCCCTGCCTTTGGTAAGTGGACTGGGTAAAGAGTAGGAAATAAACACTCCTCTGAAGTTTCCTAATGCAAACAAACAGGTTTGCTATTTTTAAATGCCAGTTTTTTTTTATGAGTCTTCCGAAGTTGTTCTTGCTCCAGTGGGAATGAGTTTGAATGAATGTTTCCTTTAAGATTTATTTTTAGGAGTTAAAGGCTTATGTGAACTTCAGTGCTGGCAGAGATACTGGATTGACAGTGCTGAATGTCAGATCTGTATTAAAAGCTTTGGATCTTTAAACCGCCGACAAGATAGACATCTTCACTTGCAGGTAGTTATCAAAAGGAACTTTGCTATGTATTTTTCTGTTCATTTTAGCTGTTGTGAAGTTTAATTTGTTTCACTTTTGGTTTTGTTTGGTGTCCATGGGGTGACTGAGTGTTTGTCAGAATCTGCATTACACTGTATTTTAATAGCTAATTTAATAGTGACTATAAGGATTTATATGTGTATTATTACTGAAGTGGACAAAGTAAAAGAGGAGGAGAGCTTTATTTTGGTGGCAAACCCTTGGATTGGATTCACAGGTCTGCAACATGTTGCGTGTCCTAGGATGGCTGGGAGGAACCCGTTGCCCTGTGTGCCCGCTGGTGTCAAACGCTGCTGTTAGGAACAACCCGATGCCCCCAAACGCTGTGAACCCTTCGCAACGTGTCAGTGCCTCCTGTTCCTCTTGTCAGCTGGGGCTCGGACAGACCCAGCTACAAAGCAATCACGTGTGTTCAAGGAAGGGGAAGAGGGTATCGAGAGCTCAGAGAAATCCGCTTGGCCTTGTTGGTAATTAGGGTGGACTTCACATTTTAGGAAGTGCCTGGCTCCGTGGTGATCTCGTTTCCTACGTGCCTTAGCTCACTTTGAGGTCAGACTGTTCACGCTCACGTGTTCCACAAAGTGGATGTTCTCTGCACGGTGGTGGCAGTGGCTATGTCTATTATTTCTGATGGCAAATTGGTTAATGGTGTGGTTAGGTTAAGTAAACTAATAATGCAGACTGTGCTTCTTTTGTGACCCGGGTTGATATTTCTGTACACCTACTGTTAACTTTCCAGTGTGGTTTTTTAGGTTTCATTCTGGCTCTTTTGCTCAGCCAGATGCAGCGTTCCTGCAGGCCGGTGCAAATTCTGGTCCCTGCTTTGGGCTTCAACTTGCTTTTACAGAGCAGAGCAATGTGCTCTTAGCTTCAGTGCTGTCATCCTGACTTGGACAGAGGCTGGTTTTGATTTTCCTGTTGGCAAGGTTGCTCTCTAGGTGAGAGGAGAAGTCCAGTGAGCACGGTATTTGTAGAAATAAATAAGCAAAAAAAAAAAAAAAGGCAGGATAGAAGTGAGCCCATTTCTAAGGGGTGGCTTTTTTCTTTTTGGTTGCAAAAGTATTCGTCAATGATATTTTCTTTAATATACTGTTCATATGTAGCAGTCTCCAAACTGGGAATAAGTAAAATATTTTAACAAGTGAGAAGTCGACATGGATGACTCAGACACTGTCTCTTTTCAGTCCTGATTCAAATCCACCCTGTTTGTGGCAGTGGAGATGTCACCACATGTTCTTGTGCCTGCAGTACCAGGAGCCTCCTGGCTGCAGGGGTCAGGGCTGTGCCTCTCAGGTGAGGGCTGGGGCTGCTTCTGGCCCCTGGGCTGCCGACAGAGAAGAAATGCTGCGCTGGATTTTTGTGGAGAGCGCTGAGGTCATGATGGGGCTCCTGGGGCTTAAGGAAGTAATGAGTTTCTTAAAGGCTGGTATTCCAGTGTCAATTCTGACTCAAAACCTGGATGTTTACAGACAGAGCCTGAGCACATTGTTTGATTTTGTGAACAGTGTCCCTTCATAAATAGTTATATGTCATGCTGAGATGTCTGCAGCATCCCTAGGAAATGGCATTTGTTCCCAGTGCGTGCCTCCTGGCCTTGGTGCGTTTTGCATCCCTGACAGTGACAGGGCGAGTTCCTGGTGTCTGGTTCTTGGAAAGCAGCAGCACGGCCGCTGACTTCTGCCTGAGCTGCTGAGCAATGTGCTGCGTGGCTGTGAGCAGTTCTCTTGGTGCATCCCCTCCTCATCAGCACAGGAGCAGTGCTCAGTTGGAGAGCTTAGCAGGATTTCAGTATTTTTACAAATATTTTTGTGTAATTCAATAGAAAATTATTGAATTATCAGCTTATTGCAAGTGCAGCAGCCAGCAATGGGTGTAATTGGGATATATTGCTCTATGAGAGCAATTCCCTGTGCAGTCTCCCTTTGATAGTTTTTGTTGCAGTTCCCTTCCCACTCAGGCTATTCTGTGACTGTGAATTTATCACAGATGCTTCAAAGCCTTCAGAGGCCGGAGGCTGCAGCGACGGCTGCGTGGGAGCAGCGCCGTGGCCAGGGCTTCCTCCGCTGCAACGCAAGGCTGACCCCACGCAGGCAGGCTCGGGGAGCCCCGCGATTCCAAGCCCCAGCTTCCCGCTCTGAGCTGGCGTTCAAAGAGAAACTTGCTTGCTGGACACTTGAAATAGCTCTCAGATGGGACGGCGGATAGCGAGCGTGCACAATGCAGTGGCTGCTGGGCTGCGTGGGCTCCGCGTGCTATTTTTAGCTGACAATAGCCGGAATGTGCAGCCACAGGGGCTGCGTGGCCTCCGAGCCATTGTGCGAGAGCCCGAGAGCCAGAGGTCTTCAGGAGCTCCTTTCCTGCGCTGCTTGGTGGAGAGACCTCTTGCTATTTTTCTTTGCTGCAGGTTAGGAGGGAAAATGGCTTTCAAAGCAGATTTGCAAATTCTGCTTGCGTGGGATCATGCTTGTGACTGTAGCATACCACAGACACTTTCTCTACGGAGTCCTTGGAAGGTGACAGTCTGCAAAGAGAAGTCAACTGAAAGCTCAAAATACTCCTCCTTGATCAGATTTCTGTTTTCAGGAGGCCACGTGTGCGGACGAGAGGTTGTGATCTGCTGCGTGCATTGCCGCCGGGCTCGGGGAAGGCTGAGGGGCATACACTGTCTGAAAAATCTGAGTCAGGGAGTGCTAAAACGTTTATAGCAACATAAAATCTTACTGGAAGCCGCAGATTGACAACTGTGTTGTGGATTTCACAATCGGGAGTGCCTTTTTTCCCTTTGCCTTCCCAAGCTTTAGTAGGAAAACCAGTAGGGATACAAATTGAGCATAACGCTTCCTGGCATTGGGAAGCACTCAAAGGCAAATTTGCCACTTTCACAGCTGATAAAGTCAGCTCTCGTGTATGATGCTACAGAGTTGAACATTTTCTGCTGCAGCCTTCTGGACGTTTTGGGTGTGCTGAGGTGACGTATCTGGCACCTAATAAGCAGTCCAAGCCCTCCCACAGCACTGAGTGCAATTCTGGTTTTTGAATATAATTTTAATAGCCATTTTCCTGACTTGCTTAGAGTGGAATCTTGGTCTGGTTTTCCGTCGGTGTTGTGTCCTGTCTTCTTTGTTTTGGTGTGCAGCTTTGTATGATTGAAGATGATTGATCTTTGACTTTTAAAAGCATTAAATTGACCCCCAAAGAGTAATTAGATGGCTGCTGTTTGCTTCTGGAGGTCAGACTGTTTCGGACCAGGAATGGTTTTATGAGCGGTTGATGAAGTTTTTGAAAAGAAGGAACTGAAACCTCTTGCGGAACGAGTTTTCTGTTCATTCTATTTTGAATATATTGTGAAATCAAGGAAAGTACAATCTAATGAAAACTTCAGACAGTTGTGTGTGCTGCAGCAAGAAGTAATACTCGGGGTGCGATGTTTGGTGAGCAGGAGAGCAGATCTGCACCAACAGCCCTGTAACTGCGGTGCAGAGGAGCCACTGAACAGCAAGAGGATTTCGAGCAGAAGGGAGCGGGCTCGCTCTGGCAGTGCTGTCACCAGGCACTGCTGCCACCAGGCTTCTTCCTCAGCAGGCTCCTAAATTTGAGGAAGGTTGTTTGCATTGCTGGACACTGCTGACACAAGCCGCAAGCGTGGAGCTGTTGGTTTCAGTTCAGTCCCCCAGTGAGGTCTGTGAGGTTGCATGAGAGCGTGGCAGGGTGTCACAGTGGCCAAAAATGAAGTTCTTCAGGTTGGGTGAGGTGGAAAGCCAGTATTTATCAGTCTGTCTTCAGACTGACGTCCTTCAAATGCAGTGGTTTCTTTGCTGTGTTTAGAAGGAGATTACAAGCTGGACATCCTGTTCTTGAGGTTTTGCACTTCTGGCTTACGGTTCTGGAACTGCAGTGGTGTGTGCCGTTCAGGAGTCTGAAGCTTGCTGAAGAGCACCCATGCTCACTTGCTGTATATCCATTTTCTTCAGGCAAGTATGCTGGCTGCACCCATATTTAAAAAAAAAACTGAATTTTATTCCTTTCTTAATTACAACATCCTCTGCAGATGTTGGAGTGCCATAAAAATGAAATGCAGAAACAAATGCAAAGCTGTCATAGCTTGCTCTGAGTTTCAGGCAGTAATAGAGGAGCTGTGGGGGAGTAGTGGAAAGTTTGGCTGCCTTTACCCGTGTGTCCTTTGGCAAACGGCGTAAGGAAATGTGAAATGAACTGGGAAACTGCTCCTCAACGTGCAGGCGTTTCTGTATCAGTTTCTGTATCTGCTTTGGCCATTTGAAGTTTGAAAATGCCTCACGTGGTGGCGGGTCAGAGCGGCGCTTTATGGGAAGCTGTGATTTACTTAGATGAGAAGGATCAAAGCTGTCCCGGGCAATCAAGTCTCAGGTTGTATTTTACTGAGCAGCTGGAGCCATCCTGCAGGCTCAGGGGAAGCTGAGGCAGAAACAAGCAGGAATACCCTGGTATAGGTGTGCTCGGCTGTGGTCGCGCTGAGGGTGCCGGTTTAACCTGGAGAAGCAGCGGTGGAGGTGGCCCAGCCTGCCCCAGATCGCTCGTGTATGGCAGTGACCTGGTGGGGAGCTGATCCCCTATGGCACAGGGGGACCTGATCCTTTTAATGCCCCCAGAGACGCTGCAGGACCTCGTGCCCCGGCGTGTTGTGTGTGCTCGCTTTCACATCTGCTGATGGTGGAATGTGAAAAAGGAGAGTTGTGAGCGGATGCCATGGGGATTCAAGGTCCCTATCATCTGTCTACTCTGAAAGATTTTCTGACTGTCTCTAACACGTTTGACAGATCGTTTCATGCAGTTTTTGTCTGGCAATGTGTTTCAAGATGTTGGGTTTCTTTAAAGCTCCTCTGAATGTTTTGTCCAGATGGTCTCGGCGTGAGTCACGCTGGAAGGTGCAGGGCTGTGCTTTGATAAGGTTCCTCATCCTGTGCTGAGAGCTGATGGCTTTCGAACAGCACAAGAACAGATCTTCCATGTTAATGGGAAATCACCCTTCAGTCTCTTGAAAATCAGAGCAGAGGGTCTGAGGCTCTCACTGCTCGTTTCCCACTTCAAGTTATTCCGATGTTCCTGCGAAAGTGTTGGATTGTAAATGGTGATAACAGATCCATCTGTCCTGCCTCCTCTCAGGAGTGTCTCGTGATAATAGTGGCTCACCACTATGATAGTCTACTTTTTTGAAGCTTCATTTATAGGGTTTTGTATGTTGAGTTTTTTTCATTTTTTTTTCTGTTAAACACTTCATTTCCCTTTTCCTACATTTGGTGATGGACTGAGTATAAATGCCATATGCCGACTGAAATGCCTTTAGGATTGCACAGTGGGCACGTGGTTCTCACTCAGTGAGCATGCAACTTCACATTGCAGAACACTACAAAGGATATGGATGTTATCTCCTTCCAAAACGTAATACACGAAGTCCAGCTGACATAGGTATTTATATATTTGTTTTATTGATTCTTATAGCTTTCAATTTCAAAACCAGAAGCAATACCTTTTTCCTCTTTTCTCTACCTATCAGTAGCTTTCAGTAGCCTATCAGTAACTTTGTGGTGTGGTGATTTAAATGTGTAATGAGCAATAAAAGGAAATGAATCATGAATGATCAAAATGAGACAAGGATGTCAATAACTGGATTTTGTAAGTTACCTGAGGTGTTGCCAGCAGCGGGCTTCATTGAAAGTTACACGTGTGACCTTATCAGTGGAATTTTTACTGCAGTGTTTCCATTCTTGCTCCATATTGTTAAGACAGTTAAGGGCTGTTGTTCGTAGCCCTTTCCCAGTGCAGATTCTTCTTAAGTGTATGTGTTTAAAAAAAAAAATAATAATGCCATCTCTGGCATTTGAATCCGACTGAAACATGGGTGCTGCTGGCTGCCTACACCCCTGGACAAGCGGGTGGGCCACAGGAGGGCTTCTCAGAGACATTTCCTCTCTGTAATCCAGAAGTGTTTTTTCAGAGGGAAGATGGGTAGGTGTCTTAAAGCGACCAGAAGTGGAGTTCACATTGAAATGGAGAGCGACAAGTCCGTAAAACAGCTGGCACTTAAAAACCTTCCAGCTATTTCTAATATTTCAGTGCTGGGCTGTTTGTTTGGTTGTTTTATTGGGTGTTTTTTTTTTCCAAGTCCCTGGTAAATGAACCAACATAAACATTCCTTTTAACGAGGCCTGGCAGAAGAGCTGAAGGCGAGGGCTTAGCTCCTGCCTTCTGTGTTGACTTTGGCTCTTGCTGTATGGGGCTTTTTCAGTGGTTCGTCTTGGCAGATCGCTGCAGCTTCAAATAGCGAGGGTAAATAAGTCACACCCAGGATCTCAACCCCAACAGTGAATGGGTTACGTGTGCTCTGGTTTCCTCCTGCCCGAATGGTTTTAATAAATCTTAATTTTTGGGGGTGCATTTTCTAGGGACTGAATTGCTTCTGCAGCGTTGCATTAAGCAAGTGAAAAATGGCGTATGTTGCTAATGGGGCCGCAAGTCTAGCTCTTGCCGAGCTGGGCAGTCTGTCCAACCCAGCACACGAGCTGGGTTATGGCCATCCCTCTGCCTCCATCCCATCTGGCTGATGGAGGGGGTCCTGGGTTCTTTGAACTTCCCAGGAGCAAAGGAGGTGCCACTGGGCAGCATTCCACTTCTCAGCGAATGCGTGCTTGGTGTCTGCTGCAGGGGATGCTTGATTTCACGAAGCAGTTTGGTTCTCTAATCTGATCAGTGCTGGGGATCTGGATTAGCACCTGGTTTTGTGCATCATGCTCTGGCTACAACTGCTTCAAAAATGTACCAAAAATATGTTTTGCTTTTGGTTTCTTTCCACTATTAATTGCATTCTGTGTGATCATCTTAATGAATAGCTGCAATTTGTCTGCTCTGTTGCATCTGTGTATCTTTGGACAACGCTTTTTCTGGGAAGCAGGAGGCTTGCAAAGGGGAGCAGGAGGCAGATGAAACAACCTTCCAGATGAAGGTTTTCATTTTACTTCTATTACACAAATTTGCAACTGTACCAAAAAAAAAAAAAAAAAAAGGTAGAACCTTACTCATGTTCCAAAACAGGAGGATGCGAGTTTTGATGCCAGTTTTGTGACAGAGACATGAAAAATCAGCATCTCCTTGTTCTTGTCCTGGTCTAAGCTGCACTGATGAATGGGTGTTGCTACAGCTGACAGAGAACTGACAGAAAAACCATGATTCACATAATTCATGCTCTGCAGGCTCTGTCACATATTCATCTCCCATCTTTACAAGAGGTGCTGCAGATCGGAACGCAGGTCCCTCTGCGTGGTTGTCCTTCACGTACACTGCTGAATATTTATGGCTCCGGTGGAATTACTTCTGTGTGCTGTGATTGCAGTGGAGAAGCCTGCTTATGCTGCCTTTGCTTTCATTGAGCATTCCTGGGGCAAACATTAACAAAGGGTAGGCAAGAGAGGAACTGGAGCAAAATTTTTATATAAATTCTTTTTTTTGTGGTTTTAAATTGGGCTATATATATATCTTTAAAATTTTTTAGCTGTGTTAGAGGTGGGTTAAAACAACACTCCAATTTGATTTCAGATTGACTTATCATAAACTCCTGGGCCAGTCTGAAGATGCAGTACTTAGATTTGATGCACTGGGTGCAGCAGGAGGCCGCGGGAGCTGGCCCTGTCACTAGCATCCATGGCCACCTCGGGCGAACGACCTGGGCTTTTTGATCACGCTGGAGTCACCCATGACGATGCTCATTACTCACCTCTCCTGGAACGCTCATGGTTAATTAATGGTTCCCCAAAGCTCCCCCAAACACGCGGGGCTGGCCGGGAGGCGGGCACAGCGGCTGGGGCTGCCGCTGGGCCCTGCCTGACTCACAGCATTAACTTGTCCGTCCGTCCGTCTGTCCTTCCATCCATCCTGCTCTCCGCGGCCTCAGCTCCCTCGGATGCTCGGCAGGAAGGGGACAACCCGGCAGCAGCGGCAATCCCCATGGTTCTGTCCCGCAGGCCTCGGGGCTGCTGGGCCGCGGCCTACGCGGGCGCCGTGCCGCTGGGCCCCCCGCGCGCAGGTGGGTGCGGGTCTGTCACGGCCTCATAGCTGCTGGGTTCGAATCTGAAGCTTCACCCTGTCTGCTTCTTGATCTGTAAGAGAGATTCTGAGTGGAAGGTGTTGTTTCTTTAAAATGAAGATGGGGAACGCCAGTGGAAGTAAACCCGTCGCCACGTTCTCAGTTCCCTTGCTGCCTGAGAGAGCTGTGGAGGCTGGTGGGGCTTTGTCGCTGAGCTTGCTGTGCTTGAAGTGCTTGCACGTCCCTTTCTGTTCCTCTTCATTTATTTCTTGATCATTTATGCATGTTAATTTGTTAGTTACCAAAGAGGGGAGGGAGGAGAAGAAATCCTGAGGTGAAATTAAATGAGACACTGGCATTAATCATTCTGTTTGTATCTCTAAATACGTGACATAATTCACCGAAGGATTTTCCTTCCATTGAAGAGATTAAAACATATAACTCGTTAATTGCCACTTTTGTTCTGGCAGTATTATTGATTTGAAGAATGCACTTCACATGAAATATCCTGTGTTTGCATGGCAATATCAGGTCTTACAGACTGGGCAGTATTTCTGAAAAACATCCTGCCCACAGCTGTGGGACATCTTGGGGAGCGGGCGGTGACGCTTGGGCAGCCCCTGCACGCTGCTCAGGGTTGAGTTTTATGGCCACCGAATGTCCACAGGACTCTGCCAGGTAGACTTCAGTAGATTTGTAAACTGAGAAAATGAGCTACAAGCTTAATTACTTGTTAGAGTAAGAGCATTTGGAATGGAAATGAGTTGTCCCACTTTGCCGATAAGAGGCAGCGGCACCCAACGCCCGGAGGTGGGAGTATGAAAGGCTGGAGCAGGGCTGTGTGAGTTAGAAAATTCTCTTGGGTTTTGAGTAGTTAATGGCATAGAGACTGATTCTTGGTCAACTGAGCAAAATGCAGGTAACCAGGGCAGTTTGTCTTTTGTCATGTGCTGGTAATCCTGCATCTTATCTACTTTTTTTAGGGTTTTTTTTGTAGTGCATAGGGGAATCCTGTAGGGTTTCTATATCTCCCACTTTATGGGGAGACTTCAGGATGTAGTTATAGCTGGTGCTTTTTTCCTTCTCTTATTTTCTCTCACTCTTCTCAATAAGGCATGGTTTCCTGAACTGCTTGCTGTGAAGCACGATCAGGGAAGGAAGCAGAGACGAACCAGACTGGTCCCCTTGCACAGTGTCTGATGTGTTCCCAAATCGCCAGCTCAGAGCCTGGTTCTTCATCAGTGAAGTGTCTTAACTCTGCTTTTGTCTCCCAGACCTGTTCTGCTGTCCTCTTCCTGATGCATTTCCATTCTAGCATAAACAGATGCTTCTGTTGAAAGCAAGTGCCAGCCTCTCCCTTTACGCAGGAATTCATCTCGCCTTGTGCAGCCTGAAACACTGCCGTACAACATTCTTCATTCAAATGGCTTTCTGTTTTGAAACTCAAAGCTGTGAGTCCCTGGCTCCCCTCCCCACGCCCAGCCAGCTCATTGCTTGCAAATGAATTAACACAGTTTTGGAGTGAGATCCTGTGAGTTTCCCACACCTTCTGGTGGGTCTGATGAACTCCTGCACTCTGCTGCTCTGTGGGGAAGCCCAGGATGATCATTGCTCATGAACCTTCCCTGGACTTGATATTCCTTTCCCTCATAACTTTCTCAGTGTGTTTAAAAGGTTGAAAAATTGTGTGATTATAGTGTGTCTAGTTTTGTTTACCCCCCGTGGTGATTATATCGGTAGGAACTGAAATGAAGCTCTGGAGTTGACCAAAACCTAACCTGGCTACCTCAGTGTGTGCAAGGAAAGCATGCTTGGTTTAAGCGGGAGAAGGATGCGGGATGTGACTTGCTCAAGTAGAACCATAGTAAACTCGAAATCTGCTTTGAATTGCAAACATTGTCAATCTTGCAGTTGTGGATGGGATTTTTCCCCCTGCTGTGTCCTGAGGCTTCGCATCCTGGCTCCCCACACCTGGTCCCAGCCTCTCGTTTCATCCCCTTCTCTCACTGTCCCACCAAGTGCTGCGAGGAGCAGGGCTCTGCCTTCCTGATGTCCCCTCCTGGGCAGTGTTCTTACCTGGAACAGGACAGGAATGGGGAAACTAGTCATCTGGCTCTGATTTCAGCGGTGTAGTGCTCTCATCATCCCAGGATGATGGACAGCATCATAAGATGCAGTTCAATCTAATTTTGTACAACCCGGGTCAATGCAAAATGCTCTGGTGACAGCTTCAGCACTGATTTTTCCAAATAATTGGGCTGTCTTCAGGCTTTGAAACCATCAGCAGACTTTAATTAATTCCAGTGTCACTCTGCCCTGCCTGTGCAGATTGGCAGCACAGCTCTTAAAGGAGCAGATGTGCTTATTGAGCAGATGAAAGGGAGGAAGCGGGGATGCTGAGCGCTGCGGGGCAGCCTGCGCTCCTGGGAGCCCACTCCCCCCCAGCCACTTCTTTGGTGAAGAACCCAAGTCTCTGATGTAATTATTCCGCTTCCTGCAGACAACTGAGCAAAACAGAATTTAATTGTGGCTCTGATAAATCTGTGTGAGCTGTTGATAAAAATCTGTTGCTTTAGGAAACTGGCTCAGCAAATGTTTTTTAAGGCATCTGGCAGGCTCCACCCATGCGCTGCTGCTTGGCTATCCAGGCGCCTCGTCCCTTAGAGTGCACACCAAACCTTTGGCCATCTCTGCAGTGTTGGATCCATCACCGTGCATGAGAGGAAGCTGTTCAAATGCCATTAGAAAGTTGTTTGAAGAGCACATTATTTCAAGCTGCTTTCTGGGCCCACGGCAGCTTCTGTCCCTGCAGCACGCAGGCGCAGATGCTCGGTGCTGGAGGCTGCAGTGGGTTTGTCAGCAGGAGTCAGGCTCTGAGCCCTGGGAATGTGAAGTGATGGGTGTGTTGTTTTTGCTTATGCTAATGGTCTCTGTGTCAAAATGACTTAATTTTTGAATTTTATAAATCCATGCTGCAAACTAGCGATGAAGTGTAGTTCTACTGCTTGCGTCTAACATTTTATCCAGCATTCAGGAACTATAAGCAAAGGCTTCTGTGAGGTTTCCTTTGGCTTGATGTCATCAGGGGGAGACCTTTAACTGAGCCCAGGCAAGCTTAAAATAGCTGTGAAACTTCCTGTAGGCAGAAGTGGTGGTAATGCTCCTGCTCCTTGCAGTGCGGGGTTTTGTTCCGGATTTGAAAAGTACTGATCAGCTTCTGTTTGTTTGGAATGAAGAGCCGCAGAACCTAAAAATGCAGCAGCACCCGGTGCGTGTGGCAGTGCTGTGTCTGCTGAGGTCTGTCTGGGGCTGGTGGCAGAGGTGGGGCTTGGGTCGTGCTGCTGCAGGAGTTACCCGGGCTCTGCAGTTGGAATGAGGGCAGCGAATCCCTGCCGGGGGTAATTTAATCTGGATCCTGATTTTAAACATCCTCCCTGAAAAGTCAGCGGCGTTGGCTGGCTTTTGATGATCGGGAAAGAGGCTTTCATGGCTACTTCTGGAGACAAAAAAAAAAAAAATCTAAACATCTTAATTTGAATTCTGCATGGATTAAATGTCTTGGAAACATGCTTAATTGCCTAATATTGGGCATTTGCTTAAAAGCTTTGCAGATCTGAAGCCCTGCATCAGTTTGCAGTCTGTGAACTGCAGATGAGGGTTTTTTTTGTTTTGTTTGTTTGTTTTCTGTACAGGTATGGGAAACAAGTGCAGAGGGTTTGCTGCATTCAGTAGGGTTCTAGCTGAAGAGTGCTTAAAATTTTTCAGTTCCCAAGCTGCCAGTTGTGGCTGAGGCGTTATGCGACTGGATTCAATGCAGGAAGCATGAGCGGCCTCGCACCCATCGGTGACACTGGTTCTGTCTGGAAAAAACACCCACTGCAGACCCCAGTAATTAGCGATGCAAATCTCTGGGGATGTCGGCATGCAAAGAGGAGATGAGTGTCTTCAGCAGTGCACACAGCCTGAGCGCTAGCCCTGGGTTTCGCTTTTAGGCATGTCTGCTCGCCTCTTCTGCTGCCCTATGCAGGGTGTCATGCACTCATACCTCAGAACAATTTCACCACACTGTGTGTTAGAAAGAGATTCAGTGACGAATGCCTTTAATTACGTTGATGTGTATTTGACAAGAATCCTTCTACAGTTACAATGTGCATTACCCAATGTTGGTATTTCCCAAATGGCTAATGAATATCCCATTTCTGAAGGAAAATTTACCTCTTTCCAGGGCATGCAGTTTCTGACAGGATTATGAACCCAGCCTGAACCTCCCTGCCAGCTCTGGTCCTAAACAAAGCCTGCATTTCCTCCTCTTGGCATTTTCACTTCAAAGGCTGGTTCTTAGATTACCAGGGAGACTTTTAAGTCTGTGATGATCAAGAGCTTTCTGCTGGCAAAGCATTTCGTTCCATGACATCCTCCCTGTTACTGTGTAAAAGCTTTTCTAAGTCTTTAGCCTCCCAGCCATGGCCAGGACTGCCAGGCATTGCTCAGGCGGTCGTTTGGCACAGCCCTATTTAGAGTCATGTAAAAATAAAATAAAAATTGAAACCATCTCCGCTTTTGGCCTAGAGCCTTTCTCGTGTATGATGGTAGAGGAAATGTGAACAATTCTTAGCAACCAGTAGTGTTAGGGGAAGATTTCAAAATACATAATCCAAAGCATTTTCTGGACCTTCTTTGTGTATTTAGATGGTTTTAACTTTTATTCCAAGGTGTAGCCTTGGTTGTTCTTAACTTTTTGAAACTGAGTGGAGCTTTGATTCCTAGTCAGAGCAATCTTAGCCCAAGCCTCTGGGATTCCTGCAGGCCGGGCAGGTGTGTGCTGTGTCCCTGTTGTCCTGCTTGGATGTTCAGCTTCCAGGGTCAGGGATATAACAGCTTGGTGCAGATAAGGCATCAGGTCTAAAATCTCTGCTCCAATGTTCTGTGTGAAATGAAGGTTTTGTTCATTGTGCTTGGTCTTTCATGCGCTGCTGAGCAGTGAGCTCTGAGTGTCAGAGCCCTTTGGGATTTGCTGCTCGGTGGCTTCAGCACCTCCGTGCTATCGCTGCCTCTGCACCGAGCTGCGCCTGGAGGCACTGAGATGCTCTGGTCTTGTCATCCCACTCCTTTCCCAAGCCTGTCATCGCCCTTTAGGGGCCTTCAGGGGCGGGGATGTCTTGAGAAAGCCGCAGTGGAGATGAGATGGAGCAGGATCCTGAAAAGCAGCCTGGGCTCCCCGAGCCTTCCCTGAACCTGGTGTGCTGGAGGCTGGGATACCCCGTGCTGCTGCCCGCGGTGAGCAGCTCCAGCCCCAGCATGTACCAGAACGAGCCGTGGGGAGGTTTGTTTACGTACCCCAAACTGTAGTTTATAGCATGCTTAAGCCCACCAAGGCATTTTAGTAGATTCTTTTTCAGGAGCTAAACATTGCGTGGTGCAAAAGAGCAAGGTATAGTTCTGGTCAAAAGTATATACATGCTACTTGCTTGCAGTTGTTTTATGATAGCGCAAATTCTTGTCAGGATCTTTGTAGAAAACCTTCACTATCTGGTAGTTTGAGAAACCCCCATGGTTCTGTAGAGGTCCATAGTTCTAGCACGATTCCTATAACCTGCTCAAGTGTTTTTTTTTTTTTTTTTTTGTTGTTGTTGTTGTTTTTTTTTAATATATAGAGTTCTCTTGACATTTCTCTGCTGGAGATGTGGCAGCAGGTGCTGAAGGAGCAAGAGGAGACTGGCAAAGCTGTGTGGGAACTAGACTTCCACCCAGCTTGGAAGTACATCCACCTGTCTATCTGGCAAAATAATTTTTTTTTTTTTTTTTAGATAAAAGCCAGCCTTTATGTAACTTCTTTGCAGTATGATCAGTGATACCAAAGCAGGTGTGCCAAGTGCTGCGGAAAATGAAGCTCAGGCTCTGTAACACGAAGTTGTCCTCTGGAAACGAACGGATCAGACTGCTGAGCCGTGGAGCCGTTGCTGCAGTGCCAGCATTTAACTCAGGGGCAATTACCTTGATCATAGTGCAGTATCGCTTGTGCCCGTCAATACTTTATATGCTGGATAGTTTAAAACAGGGGGGAAAAAAGTCAGATTATAAATACTCAGAATGACCAATGTGATTAAGATACCGAAAGGAGCAGATCTTTTCTTACCCTTTAAATGCATTAATAGCTAGATGTGCTCGCTGAATGCATACAGGTAGCATCGGAAAGCTAACTGCTAAAAGAATTTAATTAAAAAAAAAAAAAAAAGGCAATAGTCTGGGATTATACAACACTGTTCTTCTGTGACCTAGGTGCCTTTATGATCTGGTGGTGTAAGTGAACAAACAGCATGTTCTAAATGGATGGAAAAACTTCTTTTGCAGCTAGAGGCATTGTAATTATGTAGTTGTCAGGCACGTGAGCTTGAACTACAATGGTAAGGGCAGCAGCACAGGGCAGGGCTTATTGTGAGAGGAAGAATACCTGATGTGCAATCCTAATTCTTCTTCAGGCATCCTGACCTTGCAGCAGTGCGGGCTGTGCCACCCTGTCCTTGGTCTCGCATGGTCACAGCGGGTGGCATCAAGTGGCCTGCAAGCTTTAGAGAAAAATAAGGAGATAGAGGGCTTTTTGGTTTTCTGAGTGGGTGTTAACTCAATGACCTGTGTTAATTAAAGGTGTAAAAGCACTGAATTCAGAACCAGGGTGCTTGCTGTGACTGCAGGCACGGGAAGGTCCTGTGCAGTGGGGGGACCCATGGCTCGCGGCACTCGCAGCCTCGGACTGTGCCCTGCTGCGTGCTCAGCACCAGCCTGAAAAAAACATCTCCTGCTTGTGTAAGCAGTGGGAAAACAAGCGGACACTTCATACTCTGGAAAGCCCAGTAAGCCTCAGGAAATTCCTGCATTCTTGATTTTATTTTGTGGCAGAGTATGGGGTGGTGTTCTTGAAAGATGAGCAAGGTTGCCCTTCCCCAGCAGCAGCAGCGGCTCCGATAGCTGGAGCTGAATAGCAGATTGTTCCCGGGCAGCCCCATCAGCTGCAGCTCCCCTCCCGAACAGACCTTTATGTATGATGAGAGAGTGCTGAGAGCGCGATTTTGCTGAAGGAGAAGGTTGCAAGTCCTTGCTGCTCTTCAGCAGGAGAGCTGCATGGGAAATAAATATTCTGCCCCAAGAGCCAATTACTTCATTTTAATGTTAAAATACATGTGCTCTGCTGACCTCTTAGTCTTTGAGACCTACCAGTGGTGTGGAAGCTGTGCTCTTCCTTCATGTAGCGACTTTCTGAGAGGGGGCACAGAGAACCTCTGAAGAGGGTTGGAGGGTCAGAGGCTGGGGGTCAGGAAGGGGCTGGGTGGGTGCTGGGCTTCTTCCTGCAGGGCCTGAGCGAGCCGCTGCTGTGGGAGGGGTGGAGCTGCTTGGGTGTCTGTGCTGCAGTGCCCGCGCCGGGAGGGAAGCAGTGCTGCTGCCTTCTCGCCTGGAGCGATGGACGTGCTGCAGTGGTTCTGATTAAAGAAGTATGTGGACAACTCAGGCTCGTGTATTCGCTTGTAGTTGAGTTTCCTGATGAAGAGACACAAGTTTCCTGTTTTCTGAAGTTCTCTCCTGAGAATTAGGGTTGACCAGCTTTGCCCACTGGTTTGACTGCTCTGTTTTGTTCCTGTGTTAAGACTTGCTGCCCTGTTGTTTTTCCATGCAGTGAAAGCTACAAAAGCACTCCAGCACTCCCAAAGTGGTCTGCATAAACTGGAGTGCTAATGAAGGTCATCTTTCAGCTTGAAAAACTCGCATTCTTGTGGATTATTTTTTGGCAAGCCTGACTAGGAGCTGTGTTTGTATACACGTGTTTTGGGTTCTGAAGTCCCTAAATAAAGATGCAGGCTTTCTTCGTTAACAGTCCTCGATCCCCTGGAACTGTTTGTTCCAGCAGATGTGAGCACAACTCAGGGCAGCCGATGCAGTGCATGGCAAGAGAGGAGTGCTCACAGGTCAGGATGGGGCTTGGCTGGGCAAAGGGACAGCTGGCCTCTGTTTCTGCAGGTATTAGAGATTAGCAATGAAGAAGCTGATTAAAAAGTTGTGTTTGGGAAATGATAACTTCCCCATCTTCATTTGTAGTGACCAAGTTGTGCTGCAGCTGCGATGGGTGCACATAAACAAAGCTGTGTATGTTGAGGGCCTGAGTGCCAAGTGCTCCATTTCCTGATTTTGGTGCTGATTGAATTCAGCTTGGAGCAGCACATCTCTGAACTTTGGGAAGAGCAGCAATAGTGGGCATCTTTGTTTGAGTGCTCAGAGATCTTCAGATAGAAGTGCCTATTTTATTATTTTCATGTTGAGTTTACTGCATACTTAAAGTAACATCTTCTAGCTGTATCACCGATCACTTCCGTGTTTTGGAGTAAGGGGCTGATGCATTTCTGCTGTGTTTTGTTGCCCTGTTTGACCATGAGGAAATCATCTCACTGTTCTGTCCCTGGGTCCCCAACCAGTTAGATAAGGAGGTTACAGCCTGTCCTGGATGGCCAGTGTGAGAAACTTCCATGTATGTAAAATGTTTTGAAAACAGTTACTAAACAATGGTGTAAATCTAAAAGCTGTCTTCAGGAATGATTATGTATAATAATCATATTAACACTTGTATATGTTTCTACTTTGAGTCCTGTTGTCATAAATGTGTCACTTGCAGATATTTTAAAAAGAGCAGTAGTCTTCCCAGAAATGGCTCCTAATAGGAAGCACTGTCATGCTGGCTCTCCAGAGGGGTGCCTTCATCTGCTTCGATGGCCTGGTTTATAATGTGAACAGCACAGCTGGGGACTGGGTAACTAAGGAATAATCCCAAACTGGTGCCTTTGGGGAGTGCCCCAGTACACACAGTGCCTTGTTTCTGCATCAAGAGCAGTCTGCAAAGGAATTTGATAGAAATTCCCCAAAGTGGTTGTCTGAGCTGACGTGGGGTATTGCAGCATTCAGTCCTTTCTCCAGACTGAGATTCAGTACATTTTTAGGCAGTGACCTCTTCTTCTCAGTGCCAGAAATGCACTTGACACTTGTAACCGCTGCACTCCCGGCAGCACTGCTTTGCTTGTGGGGCTGCAGGACGGCACAGGCCCAGTGCATCCCAGGTGCAACTGCGGTCATTCTCTGTCTGTGGACATAGTTAATCATAATGGAGCCTGGCTGATGTATTATAATGAGAGGACATATCTGTAACCGTATTTTACTAGAGAATTTTTATGCTGTTTAATGGGATTTTGTTTAATCTTCAGTGCTTTTGTTTGTTACAGAGATCCGTGCCCAACTGGTAGAGCAGCTGAAATGCCTTGACCAGCAGTGCGAGCTTCGGGTCCAGTTACTGCAGGACTTGCAGGATTTCTTCCGCAAGAAGGCAGAGATTGAGATGGATTATTCAAGGAATTTGGAGAAGTTGGCTGAGAGATTCCTGGCTAAAACTAGGAGCACCAAAGACCAGCAATTCAAGTAGAGTATTTGCCTTTTTTTTTT
>VXAV01000592.1:74302-95211 GCA_013399715.1 Alectura lathami | reverse complement strand
GCGCTTTTTTTTTTTTTCCCCCCTTGAGTAGAGGCTCGTAGGATCGAATATAACATTCATCATGCCGAGCTGCGCGTCACGTTAGCAGTCCGCTGTAAATCACGAAACTTACTTGGTGTCCTGAACGAGCTTGTGCCTCGCGATGACCAAGCCAGCCATGCCTATGGCTTTCCTTTCTTAGAAGGATCCATCCTTTCCTGTGAAGTAGCACAATAAGCTTCATGCAAGGCTTATATGCAAACGCGCCTATGGAAAGGCTTTATAAATGCAAATGCCTCACACCCCTGGTAAATGCAGTTAGCATTCTAATCAGGCAGGTGTGGGTGAGCTTCAGCGGCGTGTTTGCACTGATTTGCTTCATTTTACCAGAGTAGAACCATTAATTCTTCCACATCATACAGCTTTTCCATTTCCTGTTACAGGTTAGGCGTTACCAAGCCTAAGGGTTGGTATTTTCTGTCTCTGGTGTCTGTGAGAAGTGAGGGAGAGGAAAGGGAAAGAGTCAGTTAAAAAAAAGCAAAACAACAAAAAGGAACCTCATCTTCAAGCATAACTGAAGGCATGGTGGAGCTGCTTTGTTGAGAAGAGTGCTTAAGTGTTACAGTTGCTGCTCTTACTCTTCCTGTTTGTTTACAGCCTTCCTCTGTATCATTGTTGGTGTGTTCTTTGAGGCAGAAGTTGCCTTTCCAGGTGTCTTTGCTAACAGACCAGCAACTTCTGTGTGTTTGCAGACATTTTTTTTTGTAGATGCCTTTGCTGAAAATCCAGCAGGCATCAATTTGTTCTCTCTTCTGGAGGCCCTGTTAGGAATTTTTATCACTGTTTCCATCCAGCCCTGCAATTCATTTAACCCTGCTTCTTCATCCATCTTTTAGAATGCGGTGGCAGTGAGTTGTTGAGCTGTTAGGCTGGCTGATACGAGGAGTGTGTAATCTATGAGAGAGGGTCCGTTACCAGTTGTCAGCCGTAGTTCTGTGGAGGATAGTTTGTACTGTGTGAGATAAACTGGCACTCCTTTTCTAAAACTTCATTTAATCCTAGTAATGCTTTCTCTGATTTTTTTTTTTTTTTTTTTTTTTTTTTTGCGTTTCAGGGAATGAAGAATGTTTAAGCTTACTGATCTTGGTGTCCCGCATGGTTCTGTGCTCCTTTGAAGACTTAGGGATACGTAGCATCTGCGTGCTTCCACACCTTTTACATATAGAGAGATTTTTTTTCTGTGGAAGGGGTTGCATGGGGAATCCGAGGGTGTCTATTTTGTAGCATTTCAGTTGCATTCGGGTGCAGTGGAGTTAAAAAGCATGATTCACAGTTCTAGTTAATTAACCTATTCTGACTCAACCCTGCAGAAATAAACTGGAGCAGAGAGTGGTCAGAAACAAGTCACACGACTTAGCGCAGAAGGGTAAACGCGGTGGGCTTCCTCGGTATATTTACATGTTGGTCCTGTAAGTGAAAATCAATGCACTGCCGAAGTTACGAAGTGCAGGTTTGACTCCTTCATTCCATGGTGCAGGAGATCTGCCTGTGTCCGGGTGAAGTTTCTCAGCACCATTTAAAAGCTCTCTGTAGCAGGAGCGGGCAATGGGAGCATTTGTCCGTCCTTCCAGGTGCTTGGAATACCGCATTAGATGGCACAGCGTCTCGTAGCGAGTAGTTTCTGTCTGTGCTCATGAAATGCAGAGAAATCCTGGATTTGGTCGTGAAGTGATTGAAGTGCAGTTTTTCAGAGGAACCATTGCTTGGTTGTATGTTATGCATACTTTCAGTTAGAGTTTGTGCAGGACGTTTTTAAGTTGTTTTGAATAAAAGTATTAAAATATATCCTGAGTACGTTATACGTAGATGTTTTCTGAGTCTTGGCATTATGTTTTTTGGAAGTTCCAGTGCATCTAATAAATTTCCTTCCCTACTTGCCAGCATCTCAGCACGTGTCTAGCAGACCTGTGATTTAGTCCTCTCTTTTTAATTTTTTTTGTTATTTCTCCTGTTAATAACTGTTTTGCTGTGCTAAATCACCATTAATTGGAAGACGTATTGGGCGGTGTTTGGTCTGATTTGTTTTGTGTATGGCACACTAGGAAAACACTTAAGTATGAGATGTTACTAACTTACCCCTTATTTGAGTACAAGGAGTCCCTGATCCTGCTGCTTCAAAGCGGTGTTTATGGCCTTGCTGTGCCACTTGGTGCATTTCATGTGGAGTAACTGTATCTTTTTCCCCACAGGCAGAGTACAGCTTTACAAAATGCTGGAGGTTATCTGGGTGAGCCTACAGGTCTCATTTAATGTGATTGGGCCTTCGGCAGTTCTGCTCCTGCATTTCTTGAGCTAAAATACTTTATAAGGATGAAATCAGATGCCTTCAGTGATCCCCACGTTCACCGCGTCCTGTGAATTCAGAGAAGATTTTCTGAAGGAGGAGTAGAGTCACCGCATGCGTGGACTTCTGTTGCTGCCCAAGGATACACTTTTCCTTTTGTTCCTTGTGAAGGACTGACTGTGTGAAGACGCATCTGCATCTAGCATGAAGCCTGTGGAGTTAGGTGAAAGGGGACACTGTTAATGAGTAACCAACATTTATTTTCATCTGAGTTTTCAGCTTTTTTAAAATTTTTAATACAAAAATGAAGGACAAGTATAGAATAGCAGAGCTGATGTATTTCTCTGAGGCCTTTGTGTAAGCCTCTGTTGTCTGGACCTGGTGCTAAAGGAAAGGCAGTCTGCTTTTTATCAGCTGATTGTGACTGTGGGAAAAGAACCTTTAATTTAAAGTAACTTCCAGCTGAAATTGTTTTACTCTATGGTTTGCACATAATGAAAGGGAAAATTAACATGTTTTACTGGTCAGGGGCGCTGTACTGAAAGGGAAAGTAAGATATCCTTGTTTTCATTTCAAACCAAGAACTGACAACGTTTTTCTTAGAATTTGACTACTAGGGAGATCTCGACAGTTTAAATCAAGTCAGATGTCAGCAAACGACTCTTCTCCCCCATCCTTACAGAAGTTTTCCCCACCCACGTGTCATGCTGCTGCACCGCGAACCCCAAGCTTGTCGTCAAGCCCCCAGTCGGGGCTCTCCAGCCGCCTCTCCAATGGCAGTTTCAGCACGCAGAGCCTCACCAACTCCCGGGGCTCTATGCACGGGGTCTCCTTCCTTCTGCAGATCGGTCTCACGCGGGAGACTGTCACCGTTGAAGCTCAGGACCTGTCCCTCTCTGCTGTTAAGGACCTCGTGTGCTCTATAGTTTACCAGAAGGTATGGTATATCAGCACCGCAGCCTGCTGATGGTGACGGTTGTTTTGTAACAAGCTGCTGGGAATGTCGATGTGAAACGTGTGAGTGGTTCGGTACAGAGATCCGTGGTAGATGTTTGCAGATGCACACGAATTTAGCTGACTCCCGAGATAGAAGCTTTCAATTCTAAAGGGGTAAATCCCCCTGTTGTTACATTTCTGCTTGTGAAATCTAATAAAAGGAGGCGTACTGGTAAACTTTGTGCAAGGATTAGTTTTCCCAATGTGGTGGATGTGTTTTTTGCTTTCAGTGATTGTGTCACTAGGCCTTGGGTTTTTGTTTACTTAAGGCAGTGCTTCCTCTTGCTGTTGAGAGGTGTTCTTGGGACAGCACAGCCAGCTGTAATCAAAGGACCAGTGGTGGCTACAGAAATGCAGTGCAGGCCTGCAGCAGGCTTGCATGATGCTGGCTGTTTTTTGGGTTTGTTTCTAGTTAATAGAAAACAAACAAAATCACTGAACAGCTGATACTGTCCGAGTATTCTTCTGCCTTATGCTTTATATGTGCTCTACTCTCTTAGGGAAGGCTATTAGCATAATGTCTATTAACCAGAAAATAAGAAGTCGTCGTGATGTACTTTAGAAATGTTGGTTATGCTGTTGCAGAGTTCTGACTCTCTGGGAAGGAAGTAACATTGATCTTGTTGGTTTTGTATCCAAGTTTTATCCTTATTTACATTGGGTAGGATAAATACTACTAACCAACCTGAAAAGGAGTTAACATTGTTTCATGTAAATAATTAAGAAATAATTGCTCTTTTCCCTCAAGGAAGCTGAAGGTAGTTTATTCTGTAGGGCATTGCCTGCTCCATGACTTTCACTGTAGTGGCTGGTATTTTTTGTTGATCAGTTTTATTAGATGGTTCTTTTTCACTTAATAGCTTGAGAGAAAGTAAATGCAAATGTAACATGAACTCTCATTCGCATATACTTGTGAGATGGGGAAGAAGATACACAACTTACTGCATCGTCCAAATGTTTACAAATTAGTTGGCAAGCAGGCTGTTTTCATGAAAATTTTATGGCTTACCACAATGTACTTCAGCATGTTAGTGCCTTTCTAAACAGACAAGCTATGTGGGTCAACCTTTCTTTCTTTTTTTTTTTTCTCCTGTACTGTATGTGTTAGGTGCACTTTTTGCAGTCATTTTAGGGGCAGATTCCTCTTCTGTTTGCGTCTGCATATTTCCTGTCTCCTGTCTCAAAGAAAGATGAAAACAAATGTATTCACACTTACCTTTTTTCTTTCTGTGCTCTAGGCATACTCAGCTAAAAGTTTAGCTCAAGTTCTTGTTAGAGCTTAAGAAGCGTCTCACTTGCTGAGCCTAATCTACTGCAGAACTGATAGGGCTTTCAGGATCAGAGTTCACCTCCTTCCATCTAGCGTTCGTTCAGTGTGTGCCCTTCTGCAGCCGATGCTATCAGTAAAGGACTGTTCAGCGGGCGCATGCTTGCAGGCAGCAGGCTCATCAGGAGACATGTAAGGGGAAACAACCGTGTGTGCGGTGGATCCACCTTTCACGAGTAGCTTTGCAGCCAGTGCACAAGTGACAATATCCTCCCTCCACCCTCTATTTGGCAGTGATATGTCCTGCCTGGATTTTGTTCGTAGATCTGGTGACTGTTGCAAGCACATTAAATGTCTTAGTATTAATGTAGAAATCTGAGATTTGTGTTAAAAATAAAAAAATATAAACTGTGTTCTCCTGTCATGCGTATGGCTGCCTGTTTTTTCCAGTTGCAAGCTGGAAGCCATTGGGCATGCCTTTGAAATGCAACAGTGTTAAAGCTTCCTTTTTCTCTGGCATTCTGCAGCCAGCTCAAACTGTCTTTTCATGACAGGTTTCTGGTTCTCAGCTTTAGGATACTATATAGTTTGTTCTTGTGACAATTCTGCGGCTAGCTGCTACTTACTGTTGCACTCCTTTAACGAAAAAGGAGAAATGTCTTTCAAATTTGGAGTTGTTTGCAGCTTTTTTTCTTATTTGAATGATATCTTAACTCTACTAGGGTTAAATGGAAGTGTCCTTACTAGTTTTTAGCAGTGCTTTTAAATCATGTTTCAGACTTGTATTTCTCTACATATCTTGAACAAAAAATGTGTGATGTAGATCTGACTGTCCTCAGTTGCTTGGGAGCTTGGATTACCAGCCCAGCTCTGTTTGAGCCTGCAGCTACAACATCAGAAGTGTTGATTAAGGTTTGCAGCTGATCTGAGGAGGCTTTGTAAACGTAATTACACCATCCTCAGACTCCTTTAGAAAAAATGTCTTTCTTTCAGGGGAAGTTAAGCAACTGGGTAAAAAATCCTGTGAAAGCCTGCGCTGGGGAGCAGTTTGGCTAGGAACGAAGCGCTGTGTTTACCTAGGGCATTTTCATCGCGTTTTCTGTGCTGCCAGTCTTTCTGTATTGTTGATGATCAGTGGTGCTTCCTGTTTCAGATGCTGCTGTTCAGTGTAGCTTGCTCAGGTTTTGCAGAAGGGTGCTTAAAAGTAGCATCAGCAGAACTGAAACTAAAGCAGCAGTGGGCAAGTGTCTGCAAGGGCAAGGGAGATGAGTAATGCAAACACTTGATGCGTCTCTCAACTCTGTTAGAAGCCTCCTAAGCATCAGGAGGGGAGCAAAAATGTTTTTTCAGGTTTGAAATTGAATTTGGGGAGTGCTATGTTACTGTTATGCTTAAAAGAAGTCCTCAGGAAAAAAAAAAAAAAGCAAACTTTAAACTTGATAAGGATGCTTCAGAAGGTTTTAGTCTGATCCATCATTTCTGTCCATCCCGAACTGAGATTACTGTACATTGAAGTACCAGACATACAGCTCTCAGGGAGAGTCTGAAGAGGAACCAAAGCATGAACAGATGGGAGTAGAGTGTGTGTGCTTAGAAGCAGACAGATGTGCCTGCAGCGTAAGCCGTAGATGGGCAGAGGGTGTCCTTGTACCGTGATGAGCCGTTACAGAGGCAAGTTCTTAATCTCATGTTAAAGCGCTGCTCCTTTGTTCTGGATGTGAAGAAGCAGAGCATGGGATTTGCTTGTTTAGAACTGGAACATGCACATGGTGGTGCTCCGCTGTCTGCAAACTGAGGACTATGGAAGACAGCATAGAATCATAGAATGGCTTGGGTTGGAAAGGACTTTAAGGATCATTTAATTCCAACCCCCCTGCCATAGGCAGGGTTGCCACCCTCCTGGATCAGGCTGCCCAGGGCCCCATCCAACCTGGCCTTGAGCACCTAGTGTTGTGCTTTATTCTAGCTTCCTTATTTTGTCCTAGTTAAAGCTACAAAAGAAAAACATTTCATTGTTCTGTAATTTCTTGAATAGCATCAGTATTTGCAAGATAGCTTCTAATCTTTTCCTTGTGCATCTTTACTTTAACGAGTCTGAAACTTCCCTTATCTACCTTTTTCATCTGCAAACCTGTCCTTCATCCTTTATATTTTCAGTCATATGCAGCATCTCCTTTTTTACACGCCTTCCTTCCAACGGCTTTGCTGCGTTTTGCTCTGCCATAGGCCATCTACTTTCCTCTCCTAGAGTGTTTGTGCAAAATTCTAGTCTCCCTTTGTAACATTGTCTTCTCTTTGACTGGAGTGCTGATACATTGCCAGTCTGTACAACCTGTTTCTAATCTTCCAAACTAGTTTTCCTTTTTTTTTCCACTTCACTGAACCCACTTAGCAAGTTGAGGGGGGCACTTCTTCTGTCCTACTGATTAATAAACCTCCCTCTGTTTTTCCCACTGCATTTTCATAACACGTTATGCCTATGCTTCCTAATTCAAAAGGAAAAAAACAAAACAAAGCCAGTCTGAATCTACTCTGTCGCTCTTTTCCTCCTCTTTCTCTGCCCTGATATTTGTGGTGTTTCATTCAGGTTTGCTACCCTTGTTTCTTGTCTGACTTTCTCCTGAGCTTGATCCAGCCTTGTGTTCTTTTGGAACGTATTGGGTCTTACCTTTCTGAGCAATTTTTCCTTCCATCGCCTCCCTGTTTCAGATTTGTTCTTAAATCATCGCCACCAACAATGTTTGCAATTCTGCTGACTCTGAACTGACTCTTCCATGTGAGTATGTCGTTTTTTCACTTCTGTCTTTGTAGTAGTCTCAAAATTCTCTCACATGCTTATCTATAGGTTTGAAACCCTTATCTAGCACTTGTTGCTTTCATCTTAGTTCCTTTTACTCTTGTATTTGGGGTCTTTTGAGTTGCTATGAGTAACATTTATTGTTCATTTTTCCTCATCCCATCAGGATCACTCAGCTACACGGCTAATGGTCTGTTTCTTAACGTGACATTTGTGACTACCTAGATTCCTGACTTTCTTTGTGCTTCTAAGTTCTTTAATCTTTTTTGCTATTCTTTCCATGGTGGTTTTTTTTTTTTTCTTTTTCTTTCGGTGGGGTTTCATTTTTGATGATTGAAATATGACAGAAGTCCTTGGATTCTTTGGAAAACTAGCCAGTTTTATTTGAAGATGAACTACGCCTGGGGGAAGGGGACAAAAATTGAGGAGGTGTGCCCAAGCATTTTGCTTTGGTAATCAGAGGAAAAAAGCCTGACTTGTAACTGACAGCTAACTGTATACTTGCATTATTCATCTGCCTAAGAACTTGAGCTTTGGTGGAATTGAACTACAGTAGTTTAGATAGATAGTTCTTCAGTGGCTGCTGAAGAGGGGGGAAAAAGTGCTTATTTTAAAATATATTACCATATTGTGAAAAGACCAGAACATGTGGAATGGCTGAGCTGTCCTCTGAAGGTTTGGACACTGTCGTAATAGTGGGGAACTGTCTAAGCAGTTTGTGGCAGAGGTGTTGACTTGAAGCTTAAAAAGATTTCTAAACTGTTAACAGATGTTTTACTAATAAAATACTGAGAAATAAAAGGATCCTATTACAAGGATCATCTTACAACTGATCTGTAGTACTACAAGAGTTATAGAGATCCATTTTTAGGAACTTGGTGTCATAAATAGGTAGGTGTACTGCAACCACTTTTTTTTTTTTTTTTTCTCCAGGTTCAGCTTGCAATAGTTCATGGTGCTTATTTTTGAATGGCTCTAGAATTAAACCAGATCATGCTTTGTACTCATCAGCTGTACTTGAATGTTTTTTTCCCTGTTGGTCTGCCTTCTTGACTTGCCATCTGCTTTCCTTGTACGAGCTAAATAAGGCTGCAGAGTAACAGAGCTGGAGCACGAGGAGCAAACAGGCCTTCAGGAAAATGGGAGCTGGGGGGCGCGGGGCCATGGAGGTGGTGCATGCAGGGCAGATGAGCATTTGCAGCATGGTAATAGGTTTGTGTGCTGGAAAACCTAGCCAAGCAGTAGTCCAAGTATGTCTGTGCTGAGGCATCTGGTGAGGGAAGTATCTCATACAAGATGTTTAAAGCCTAGTTCCCTGTGTGAGAATGTGATTTGGCACATGATTTTAGAGTGGGAGTGGATGGCTGCATAGGGAAGCATGATAATAGATGGGAGTGATTTCAGTGGACGGGGAGACTTTCCAGGGTAATGGGTGTTTTGCGCCATTAGACCTTGGGATTAACTTTCGTTGATTTGAAGCATTTGTTTTGAGTTAGGATGGGTCATGAGATATTGGATCTTGAAACAATATCCGCCTACGCTTTTCCCCAGTGTGAATTTTTGGCGACTGGTCCAGAACTTTGCAAAGTAAGTCCTGGAACTTAAACTGGAAGGATTTTTCTGTTACTGCCAAGAGAGAAAGAAACCCCAGTTGTGTTCTGCTCCAGCAATACTGGCCGCTGTATATTACATTTTTCTGGGGAAAAGGAACGGTGTAATGCGCTATCAATTAAAACTAGACATGCTGTAATACTTAGTTTAAGCATTCCAGATATGCCAATTGTTCTTCTCAGTGCAACTGTAGTAATGCAGTAGTGTTAATTGTGCTAGTACCTCTCCCCAGTGCGAAGGATCGCCTATATTCTTCATTTATGTTCATGCTGGTGTACCAGGGATGGACTTGGCACAGTCTGTCGCTTATATAGACTTCCCGCAAGTGATTTCCTGTAGTTAGATGCTCTCTTGGAACTGTTAGCACTGGGAACAGTCTCCCTTTTGCTTTTAGGAAACATAGTGGTACTGGGATTAGCAGTTTAATGTTCTGAGTGACTGTGCAGATGGTTTGGGCTTTTAGGGAGCAAAGTAATAGCTGTATAATCCTGTAAGATGAAAGCAGGCTTTAAGAAATTCTGCTTTGAGTTTTGTTTTCAAGTTTACATTATGAGCTCTTAACACTTCAGAGGAGCTGGAGAGTGTTCCTCCTTAACAGCTTCATGTAATTGAGCATAAGCACAGCTATAAAAGCTGTACTTCACTGCACTACCAGAGAGAAAAATGTGGTAGTGTACAGCTTAAACATAGTATAAGCTTAGTGTGAAAATTCTGTTAAAAGATCCCACTTGAGCTAAAAAAAAAAAAAAAAACCAACAACCTTACAACAAAAAAACCCTTGTTAATCGATGAGGTTATTCTTGGCTGGCAGTCCATGCACATCCTGGCTAAGGTGCTACCAGGGTGCTGGGGAGTGGAGGAGAGCAGGGCGCTGCCGGAGCCACGCCGTGTGCACTGCTGCCTGCCCCAGAGCCTAGCCAAGTGCCTTGGATGTGAGCTCTGACGGGCCACCTGCAGCTGGGGCAGCGCAATGGGTGGGCAGCCAGCACCTCCATCATGGGGCTGAGGAGTGTAATCTGAGCTGAGGTGCGTGGAGAGGAGCATCCAGAGGCTCTGCATGAGAGTCAGTTCTTTCCCAACAGGGGAATTGAGGGGGGGGGCAGAACACGAAAGAAGGGCAGGGCTTGTTCATCAGGCTTGAAAGGTTTGGTGAGGGAGCGCCTGCGGACAGGCGAGGCTGCTGCTGCCACAGGTCTGAGCAGCAGCAAGGCAGGCCGTGTGCTCCCAGCAAGCACAGGGGTACCATGCGTACAGCTGGTCACAGACATAGCGCTCAGCACCCTCACGAGCTCAAGCAGCACCAGCAGCCTCCTCCTGCCCGAGGAGGTACGGGTGGTTGCCGTATCAGCTCCGACCCTTCGTTATTTCAAGAAACCATTATGTTCATTATCAATAAGATCCCTCCAGCTAGTTTTCCTTGCAGAAATTATTCTGGCTTCAAATGTTATTGTGTGCTCTTTTCCCTGCGGCATTCACTCACTCTGCAAGAAGTGAGGCTCCTTCATCACCTCCAGCATACCTAGACCAACTCGCCTCTGGCAGTTCAGGATGAAGCAACATACACATCCATGCCCCTCGTACATACTTGTGCTCTCCCGCAGCTGGGCTCAGCTGTGCTGGCCAATAGTGGCCCCTGGATTCCGGTCTCCACAGTTGCTGGCACCTGGATGTATGAGCTGCTGAGGCTGCAGCCCCACTCCAGTTGTTGGCTCTTGATTTCACTCGCTCTGGTCTTTCTAGCTGCTGGCACTGCAGACATGTAGGTGCTCCAACAGTTTTGCTATACAGAATGTATGGAAATGTGTCCTGGGTGAAGTCTGTCACATGTATTTGTAGAAGCTGTACACAGAGACCGGGTTTAGTGGTGGGCTTCTTGCAATGCTGTGAGTCTTGTTAGGCCTGGGATTGTAACTCTGCATCGTAGTCCAGGAGCCGCTTATCAAGCTGAAGTAAACAGAGGTATTATCTTTTATGGGGGTAAATATCACAGTTGTAAAAACAGGCAAGTCGTTTAATCTGTGTGTAGGTATACTTTTTATGAGGGATGAGGGCAGTAAAACTTGTAACTACAGCATCATGAGCATTTACAACACACAGCTTAAAGGGTTAGTGTCATTAGTGTAGAACTGTTTGAGGAAGTTGATGCCAACAGTTCTAGCAATCTCTAAAGGATGATTTCTGAGTTAATGTAGATGCTGCTTTCTAAGGAATGTGACAATAATTGTATTTTTAATGATTATGCTTGTTGTTACAAAGAGGAGTTGAGTATGCATCTGTAACTTGTTTGTTGTGTCAGCTAATGTTTTTTAGTTACCAAAATTAATGAATGTTTAAAACATTTTGATAAATCCAGGATTTCTACATGAGAATGGATAAATAGTGTCACGTGCTACGTACAGATGATGATACCATGTGAGATAAATGCTTCTTGGTATACGATTGTGATCTCTAGTTACTGGGGTGGAATCCCTCACCCCGGCAGGAATCTGCTACACCCAGTGTGTGGGGATGTTCTGGCAGCTGCATGATAGGTTTATGGACTTAAAGTATTAAAAAAGAGACATATCTTTAGCAGAAGAGGGAGGCTTAAACCTGGGAAACATGATAGGTTCCAAAAATCTGTGGGTTGTGGGTGGTTTTGTGAACTGAGTACAAAGAGGCAACAGTTAAGACCTTTTCTGAATCATCACTTGTCCCTCCCGGCAGTGGGAGTTAACTGCCAGCATCGCTAAGCAGTGCCACGTTTATCTGCAGGCCGATAGCATGTTCGTGTTGCCTTTCTCTCCCGTTTGTTGGAATTAAGTTAGTCAGCAACATGATGTAGTTAATATGCTATGATTAGAAGCTGTCTTGAGGATAAAATTGAGTGCAGCACTGCTGTGAGAACTTCGTTGTTGACACCAACATTAAATGTGGTACCTGGCGAAACAGTTTGTGTAGGATCAAGGAGCAAGTATTCAAATCCTGTAAATATAGCATGCTTTCTTATTAATTGAAGCGCAGAGGCTTTGTAAGTTTTTACTGGAGGTCCGGGTTTACAACTATGTTTTTCTCTCAGTGGGGCTGGAGGAAAAGCTGTTGTGATTTAGTGTAAGGGGCCATTGGAGCCCTTGCAATAGTTGGACAGAGAGCAACTAACCTTCTTCTAAGAAATGTAAAATAGCCCCTTAAGGCATCCGAATCTCACAGAGTCCTATTGTGAAAGTTTGTAAACGTGCAGGGTGTGCACACCAGAACAGAGAAGGCCAAATTAATATTTTGGATGAAATTGCTCCCGGAAAGAGGAAATTGTTTTCTCTCTGAGTGGGAAGGGAGTGTGAAAACAATGGGCAGGACAAACACTTTCATTGTGTGTTTGATTTGGTGGAAACAAGTCTCTGACTACTTTAGCTAAGGACAATTGGTATGTGCCACAGGCTTTGTGCAGTTCAGACCCTGTTACTGACCATGCAAGTTCTAAATTACCAAACTGCAATCTGTTTCCTAATCAACTGAAAGCTTGTTGTGTGCTAGTCTTATTCCAACATTTTTCCTGTCATCTGTGAAACGCCATGGAAATATGGCATGTTATATCATATGTCTATTCCCTATATAAACTTGGAGTGTTACCTTCTGTTGCAGGCATGAATTGAGTGTTCTTGTGTCTGCAAATCTGAACTGCTGTGGAACACCAATACAGCGCCTCTTTGGCTAGCCCCTCAATGGAAATGTGGCCGGTGCTCCTGGCGTGTCTGGAGCTGAGTGCCTGGCTGATCAGAATGTCTGTAAAGTGAGGGCTGCAGGTGGTGATAAGCTGAGTTAAAGATCTGTGCTGGCTTTCAGGTTGACCAGACTGATTAAGTGTATCAGATTAAAAACCCAAAGAAAAACCCCAAATGCTTCAGTTCCTCAAAAATATGTCAAGCAGATCTTTTTGTCTGCCCCCCCGCCCCCATGGAACACTTTGAACACTGAAGTTCTGTAGCTATTGTTAAAAAGTTCAGTTTGTGGATAGCATTAGCAAAAAGCATGTGTTAATTTAGAGTTTGCTTTCTATTGCAGTTCCCAGAGTGTGGTTTTTTTGGCATGTATGACAAAATTCTCCTCTTCCGGCATGACCTGAACTCAGATAATATTTTGCAACGGATTACATCAGCGGAAGAGATACATGAGGGAGATCTTGTCGAGGTTGTTCTCTCTGGTAGGTATTGTAACACTGGAACAGAACTTTACTCAATTGCTTAAAAGAAAATGAGACTTTATGGAATTCTGGTATCATGCTTGCTCTGAGCTCTTTTGACTGAGCAATCTCACATAGGATCGCTGTTTTGGGGCAGAGATTTCCAAAAGAACCCAAGTGGTACTGATGCTTCAGCGCTTTTGTTATTATTTCATGTCATGTTTTAATCTTCTTCAGATTTATTAATTATTGAGGGCGAAATGCAGGTAGTATTCAGGATTTGCTTTTCTAGCTGTTGGTTTTATTTTGCTTAAATCTGTCATCTTTTCAGTCTGTAGCTTTTGTGTTGATGGTTTGTACCCTTAAAGCTTTATGTAAATGTAGGTGCTGAATCATACCTATAAGGACACGGCCTTAAGAGTTATCATAGTGTTTGAAAATATTAAATTAAATATTAAAGTCTGTAGTAGTGATGGTATTAAGTTATAGTAGCCTTCACTAACATCATCAAAACAAACCCTAACCTGGAGTGTATGTGCTTCAGAAATGCAGAAGGCAGCCAGAAGTCAGCCATAGACTACTGGCTAGTTCAGCTAGAGGTGGAAGCTGGACTAGTATCGAGCAGTTATTTCGGGCTTTGAGAACTGAGTGCCAGACTGAGGCTGCATTCTAAAGAGAAAAGTCTCGGCTGTCATGGGAGATTAGATTGATAGTAATAAATTGGGTTGATAAAATATCATTTCCATAGTCACAAGGCCGAGTTCCTTGGCTGCAGTTCAGGACCCACTACAGTAGCCATGTTTAGGGTGTTCAGTAATTGAGCATCCTGTTTGAGCTTTTCATTGCTTCTGGTTAATGGCACATTGGAGAACTTTGGTGTGTAGCTCTGAAGGCTCCCTTATAAAGAGAGGCAAATCACCAGAAACGGAGATGTTTTTGAGATAAAGAGATCTTTCAATTAAGTTTTTAAATCGGAGACATGGGAATATGAATATGAAGTGTTACTGTACATTTTAATCAAAGAATAATAGCCATCAGAGTAAGGTAATGTTACCATAAATTCTACTGTATGTTCAAAAGAAACAGGACAAGAATTAGATTGTGCTGGTTTAAGAAAAAGAACAGGACTAGTGAAGTTTCCCGTGTTCCATGGAAACTCTATCCACATTTCTGTTTGGACAAGTTCGATATAACCACCTCTTACTGAAAAGGTTTTTTAGAAGATAAGTCTAACGTGTTTGAAAACTCTGTATGTTGTGAAACAACTTGAAAATTAAGTTTTTAACAATTATTCACCTCTAAACTGGTTTTAACAAAGCCTGTTGTACATTTTCTTCTTGACTTAATGAGGTTGTCAACATGAAAGGGAAAAAAACCCAAGCCCTGATCATTGCATGTTTTATTCCCACTCCTATCGTTGATGTTGTGGCCATAAGCCTACCAAGTCCAATGGATTTTTTCCTCAATAAAAAAAGCTTACTGAAAACTGAATGAGGTCCCCTAAATGTAAATCTAAATGATATGCAATATAATGCTGGTGTCTGTACAGCTCGTTAGTGTTCTTTGAATCTGCCATGTTATTATGTTCTTTCCATGAGTCCTTGTTGATCTTATAGCAAGAACCATAACTTACTGCAATTTTTTAAAAGCTTTGGCTACAGTTGAAGATTTCCAGATTCGTCCGCATGCACTTTACGTGCATTCCTACAAGGCTCCTACTTTTTGTGACTACTGCGGAGAGATGCTTTGGGGTTTGGTACGACAGGGACTGAAATGTGAAGGTAAGCTTGTGATTTTTGGTATATTTTTGTTTTGTATATTTATATCAGATTTGCTCTTGTTCAATATGGATGCAAGTAGCATTTAGTAGTGTTGGAAGGCGTTGTGCATCAGGAAATTCGAGTTTTTGTCCTGGCTTTAGTGCAAATTGTATGTGACCTTGGGCAAACAATTTAAGAATTGTTCGTTCTTCTCACTTTTAAAAAATAGTTAGGTGACAAACGCGTTCACTGCACAAGGAACATGCTCTATGGAGAGACTCCTGAAGGGGGATCCCATTGCTTATGGCCTTCGTCCAGCTGCATTCTGCAGCCTGCTGACAGGTACCAGCCCTGCTGGCTGCTCCTTGGCTCCTGTGCTCCAAAGCGAGGGAGTAATGAGAGCCTCCGAGTGAGAGGAGGAGGGAGAAGGGGGATCAGCTGCTTCAGAGTCTTATACCTTGTTCCTAGAGCTGGGCCCACTAGAAACCAATATTCAGGCAGGCAGTGCAAAAGAAGCTGTTTCCACAATTCGCATCAAGAACACTAAAATAACGGAATTTAACAGAACAGTCTCTTTCTGCCTTTACCATTCTTTGGGTCCTGTTTTCCAACTGCTTTGTCAAAATACAGATACTGTTTTTGTTACTATATTTTGTCTGAAAAATCATCTTTTTCAGGTTGTGGGTTAAACTACCATAAGCGATGTGCCTTCAAGATTCCAAACAACTGCAGTGGAGTGAGAAAGAGGCGTCTGTCTAATGTGTCTCTACCAGGAGCAGGGCTTTCAGTTCCAAGACCAGCACAAGCTGAATACACAGCCTCTGCCTCTGAAGAGGTATGTAATGTGCGAGTGGAAACAATTCCTGGTTCTAAATCCTTTAACCTCTGGGGAAGTAGCTAGTGTTGTATGTAGTCGAAAATGAGTAAGAGTTGAACGTAACCATTATGAATGGTTTTACTTCAGTTTTAAATCTCTGAGTCCTAAGCTGTGACATTTACAGATAGCTGTTATTGCTGTGAGAAATAAAGTGGAAGGAAATTATAGCTTATGTATAATTTTGTCATTATTCTGTCACTCATGGTTATGTGAAGTATGAGAACTGTCATTTTGGGAATGATAAAATTCCTTGCTGCCCTTGTAAAACAGATTTATTCTGTAATTATTGTATCAGTATAGAATAGCTGTTTGGCTAAATCAGAACAAATTGTAAGCTTTTCTCTTGAGAGAGGAGAGAATGTTCCTGATATGCTGTTAAACTTTTCACAGATATAATCTAAAAAGCCAACCCCTATCAAGGAGGGTGCAGGGGATGAAAGGCTTGCAGTAAAACCATCATCCATAATAGTTCCTTGTTATAATGGGTATTATGATTGCTGAGGGGTCATTGGATATACTCATAAGGCGGGACGGATGGTTATTAGATCCAATTCTTTCATCACCACTTTCTCTGAAGGGTAAAAGGAGTCTTTCCCACTTATCTAAACTTCCGTTACTTTACAGTGTAACCATTCTTACATACTTAGCGTAGTTTAATATATAATTTATGCAGATTGTCTAGTTCAATCACTTTTTTTTAACTCTAGGCTAAGAAGCCTAGTCTTGAGCCATGAAATATATTTGTTTTGATGTTTATGACTAGTGATAAAGTTTTCTTCAGTGAACACAAAATAGTATTTCTCCTCTAATGGAATTTCCTAGCAGTATGATTTCTGCATGCCTATTCAGTATTTCTGAAACTTTTCTTTGCCATCTTGTTTCCAATATTGACTAAGATTATCAATAATATATTATCATAAATGCAGTTAATCTTTCAGCAATCTTCAAATGCATTAGCTTACATGCAGTGCCATGTTTTTCACGACAGTTTTGTGTAGGTTTAGGTAACTCTATCCTGCTGAAAGTTCAGTAAGATACTGAATATTTTTTTGATTTGACTTTACAAATTGTTTAATTTTCTAAATATTTTTTGGTTAACTTAGTAACTATTCCAGACATGAAGCACTTTAGGCTTTTTAAAACTGGTAGTGTGAGGTAATGATACAGTTTTTTGGTTTGCCCACCACCAGCGTTTTCTATTTATTTCTCTCTTTGGGGGTCAGCATATGCTATCTGTGAACCTTGCCAGGTTGCATTTTTTTTTTTTTAAAGTCATGTGAATTTTGTCCTTGTTTGGCATTTTAGTTCCTGTGGAAATAGAAACTCACACAAACTTTCCTGTACTCTGCAGGGCTTTTCCGTCTGGTGTTCTTTTGGTTGTTTTTGGTTTATGTTACCAGAGTGTCCTCTTAAAGTTCCAGGCCAGGTTTTGCTTTCCTGCCCAGTTACTTTCTGTGCCAACTCTTTCCCCCACCCTGCACCACACCATTTTTTTTTCCCCTGTGAAGTGGAATTCTTTTGGTGCGAGTCCTGTATACCTTCTTTTTTCTAGCGCTGCTGCCCAGAACCTAGTAAGAGGATTCCCTCCTGGAGTGGCCGTCCCATCTGGATGGACAAGATGGTGCTTTGCAGAGTGAAGGTTCCACACACCTTTGCTGTTCACTCTTATGCTCGTCCCACCATATGCCAGTACTGCAAACGGCTGCTCAAGGGCCTTTTTCGCCAAGGGATGCAGTGTAAAGGTATACACTTGGCTTTCTGACACGTGATCAATTTCAGTAGAAGTCTTGCATTTAGACGTGATTTAAACATGTTTTCATTGCTAGAAACTTGAATACTGCAGAATAGGGCAGAATAGTATTTGAAAAATTGATGTTTTTTAAAAGGGTTAAGACACCCCTCCTTTTCATATTAGAAGATTTTGCGTTATATGTTTTTATGAAAGCTAAGATCTAATCACATGCTGAATGGGAACATTATAATTCTAGGATAACTACTAATAAAAAAGAAATCCTTAACTTTGTGAAATATCTGCCTTCTACACTCATCACTAAAGACTTCAGAAGTTTTCATTGCATTGTTCTAGTACAGGATAGTTACTATTATCTTTTGGGAAAAATTATAAAGGTAGGTACCTTTCCTGAACTAGCTTATGCTCCCTCAGGGGTACGGTTTTTATTTAGCACATGTTCAGGTGCATGACTTCAGCTCTCGGACTCTTCCATGCAATTCTCAGGACATAACTATGGCATTGTGATTTTCTTCTATACGGATTGTACAGATCTGTTAGCTTTGTTACAGGAAAGAAAACTGTAGTGGAGAATCCTAAATGTTGATATGGGAAGGGCTTTTCATTTCTCTCATATGAGTTTATCAAATGTGAGTACCAAGGGTCAACACATTGAAAGAGGTCACTTAGAGCAAAAACTGTAAGCTTACAACTGTGTTGGCTTTCTGCCGACTACAAATGCTGCTGGTTTGATTAAGATAGGGAGTACTTTTATCTTCCATTTTTTCTTTTTATTATAAACTGTAAATACAGTTTTTGTAGTTGTAGTTTTTGTAGTTAGTTTCTGCTTGAAGTCTGCATGCCTAACTGATTTTTTTCAGTCACCATATCTCTTGGATACTTATAAGGAATAAATAATGAAGCCTATAAAAGATGCTTTGCAGTTTTAACTTTAAAACACTGCTGACTGTTTGTGGTTGTTGTGGTCGTATATCCAGCTGAACAAATAGGGTTACCACTTCATTTTCAGCAAAGTGAATAGCACTGGATAGAACATAGTGCTTGGGTATAGAAAACAACCTTAGAAAAATCATTGTTTACGTCCAGAAGAACAGAAATAAGTATATTAAGAGACATCCATTTAATCAGTATGATCCTATACATATTTTGAATATATCACTAATTTATATCAAACAATCAAAATACTTCCATACCGCTTTCTCCTACAGTTTCTTGATGTTTCCCACTGACTTCCTTTATCACATTTCCAAAGCTTTGGGGGCCTTCCAGCAGTCTTTTGGTCTTGAGTATCTCTAAGAACCCTGGATTTCTTGTATTCATCAAGGCTTGTACTTGAACTCTGAGACGATCTTTGGGATGCTAATATTAATAAATAAAATATGTCCAGAAACATTCCTTGACATGGAGGTCAACTGGGACAAAATGGCCTGCACTCACAAGTTTTCCAGAATCCTGTCTGGGTGTATGCAAACTGCCCATTGGGAACAGTGTCATGGGATGCTCTAACTTATGAACTAGACCTGGGAACTGTTTGGGACTGTGCTAGTGCTGTGGGTTAAAAGCATGTTGGGGATGGTGTGTGTTTACTAGGCTAGAGCTGCACTGCAGTACTCAGGAGTTTTTCTGGACATTAAGAGTCAGTCCTAATAAGTTAGTCTTTCTAGTAGTTCCTTGTTAGGATCTGAAATGTCTGTTTCTTCCTGCCTCCTTCAGGCTGGTGAAGTAAGCATATTCCATAATACAGGCTGAAAACACTGCTATAGAAAGGACAGTGTATTGGTCTTCGCTTCCTCTTAGGCACTCAGAAGCTAAACAAGATTGTAGCTGGCCTCAGGGTTTGGCTATTCAGCTACTGAAAATGGGAAGATAATGGTTTCTTTGGGTTTAAAAAGAAAGCATAACAAGCTTCTGATTAGCAAGTCAGAACCAGATCCTGCAGTTTATAATTTGGTTGCTGTGATTTATTACAGATCCCCCATCCCTGGAAGTGCTCAAGACCAGGTTGGATGGGGCTTTGGGCAACCTGATGTAGTGGGAGGTATTGCTGCCCATGGCAGGGGGAGAGGACTAGGTGATCTTTAAGGTCCCCTTCCAACCCAGGCTGTTCTGTGATTCTATGAGAGCAGGAAGGGACTAAATTATCAGTTTCAGAGCAGCTGTGGGGATAGTAGGGAGCTTAAAATTCACAATGTGGATACGCAGTTGTAAGTTATGATGTTGCTGCTAATAAAGGAAATTCCTGTAATGCTATTAGTGTGTGCTGGACTGTCGAGGTACAGACACAGCCCACTCAAATGCAGAAATGGCGTTGATCCAAGTTACGTTCCATCTCCACATCAGGCTGGATCTGGACATACAGTATTCTGTCAGCGTGGTGACCAAGGAAATTTGGGCAGGCAGAAACGGAGCTTCATTGTCGCCTGGCCAAATCTGAAATCTGAATGATAGAGGAGCTGAACTTTGAGATTTACTGCAAAGTGTGCTTGACCCATGGCACAGAACTGTGATCCTAGCACTGTGATGGCTGCAAGTCTTAGGCAGCAGGTGGGGAAAAATGATAGAGATGGGACATTTAAAACAAGCAGCAATGGAAAAAAGAGTGTGGAAGAGATTAGAGGATGGGAAAAATTACATCATAATGGAAAAAAGAACCAGAGAAAGCTAGAGATGTAGAAAACTTTTGTACTGGAAGGGGAAGAGCTGACATAATGAACTGGTTGGGCAGATCAGCGTAAGACATCAGGCCGAGATTGTCAGCCTCCTTCTGGAGGTGATCTCGTCAGTACTGTCTTCTGTTTTGTCCAGATGTATGCATCTGGACTGAAGCTTCTCATGGAAGTCATGATAGAACGTTAGTGTCTGCTTGAGTAGGAGTAAAATTCTGGAATCATGGGCTTATTCATCTTCTGTTTTAGATTGCAAATTCAATTGCCACAAACGTTGTGCATCGAAAGTACCTAAAGACTGTCTCGGAGAGGTGGTTTTCAATGGAGGTAAGATGAGAAACAGGCTTTCAAATACTGACAGATCTTTGGAGGCTTAACAAGAATCATCAGCTTTAGATGCCCTAATCTTTGAATATTTTACAGGCTTTTATTTTGCTTTCCCATTTTGTTCACTCAAGATTGATGAGAATTAAAAGATTCGCTGTAAAACTTAATCAGTGTTGGCAAGTATAGTTTGCTTTGCATAAGATTGCTAAAAGGAAATAAAAAGTGGAGAGGCCTTCTTGATGTACAGATTTTGTTGTCTTCTCGTTGTTCACCATGATTTTTTTTTTTTTTAACTTTTGTGTCTGAAGATGAGCACTGTTTTTGTGACATTCTCATATCCATGATTTTTAGTGGCCAGAGTTAGCCCAGCAGTTTG
>VXAV01000592.1:49373-74166 GCA_013399715.1 Alectura lathami | reverse complement strand
AAAGTAAAAGTGAAGCGAGGCGGGGAGGAAACAAAGCACCCCGCTCTAATTTGTTTTGAAACCTCTGTTAAGTAGGATTTTTTTCTGAAGAGACCTTAGAGAATAAAGGAGGAGAGTGGGGAACAGTATGTGGTAGGGAGTTTTGAGTCCTGTTCATGTAAATTTTAGACTGGAGTTAAGCCGGCAATGTGTTGGCTGGATGAGCAAACAGCAAAATGGACTGAAAACTGCTTGAGCAGTCAGGCCTAGAGCGTGGTGCTAGAGGGTGGTAATTGGTGATGTGAGGTATCTTTGGGAGCCAAACAGACACCCAGTGGTGTACCTCAGAGGGTCAATAATGGGCCCAGTCCTGTTTAGCATCTTCATTAATGAGCTGGGTGGTGAGGTAGAGTTCACCCTCAGCACATTTGCTGATGATACAGAACTCCCCCCAACTTTTTCTTTCTTTTGTTCTTACCGGCTCCAAGGGCAGCATAAGTAGGGCTGGGTTTCTGTTGTTGGAGAGTTTAATTTGCACAGGCAGTAACTGCCCAGGGCATCTCCAGCCATTAAGAGGTCACTTTGTACTGATCGCTTAAGGAACAGAATTACTTAGTGAGATGCAGATTTAGCCCTTTTTCACTGTGATTCTTTCAGTATGACTGCTGGTTGGGTTGGGGTCTCCTTTGGTGTTTACCAAAGCCAAATTGATAATATTCATTAGCACGCTCTGAATCATTTAGCAAAAACTTGAGCAATTTTTATATTCTAATTGTGCTATTGTATTTACTTGCATAGATGTGAACTGGAGAATTTTTTTTTTTTTTCTAATTTGTGCTCTCAAATAATACCTGCATCCTGTGTTGCTCTCAGAACCTGCTAGCCCAGGCCAGGATTTGGACCTGCCAATGGAGGTTGATAGCAGTGAAATGAACAGTGATGGTAGTCGGGGTCTAGATGATACTGAGGAGCCCTCTCCTCCAGAGGACAAAATGTTTTTTATGGATCCATCTGACCTTGATGCAGATAAAGATGAGGAAGCTGTCAAAACCATCAGGTAAGTCATAAAGTGGATTTCTGTGCTCTGGATGTACTTTTCTCAATATTCTAAAGAAAAACTTTGAGTACATTTCAGAATAGCCCAGCTTTAATGCTTAAAGTGTTTTTTTTTTTTTTATTTGAAAAATGTAAAGTTATACTGACCCAAGCAAATCTGAAGCACAAGTCTCTTCAAATTGAGAAAGTGCTCCTATTAGAGAAATAAATGTATGGCTGAACTTAAGGCTAAGACACAAGTAAGATCTTCATGACTTCAGCCTAGTTTAGTTACTGTTATATGTGTTATTTAAAGGAATTACTCTAGAGATATTAAAAAAATCTACCTATTGGATTATTTCGGGCAGCAGTTTGCTTTAACTTGGATGTGATTCTCTGAAGTCTTCCACCAGATGACTGTTACGTAGAGCCATAGAATGGTTTGGGCTGGATGGGACCTTTAAAGGTCATCTAGTTCCTGCCCCTTGCCGTGGGTTGGGACGTCTTTCACTAAATTAGGTCGCTCAAAGCCCTGTCCAGCCTGACTTTGAACGTTTCCAATGACAGTCTCTTTAATCAAGAAAGTTAATATAAATGACATTGATTAGAATTTTCTAGTATGATTTGAATTAACACACTTCTGTTTGTTTTCATGAATTGAAAGTTTCTGTTATGAAATAGTAAAGTCGACTGAAGAGACAGTAATAACACTGCCAATGTTGATTATTTTTATGCTGGATTAAGACTCAGGCAGTAAATTGTTTTGAGAAAATGATTTCTGTAGTTGTTCTCATTCCAGTGTATTTCTTTTGTCTTTCTATGGTGTGATTTAAGTCCTGCAATATTTGCATTAAGGAGAGCTAGGGGAGCTCAGATTTATCAATTTCATCTATCGATGAGTAAGTTGTATGGGAAGAGAAGGTGCCTGTTTTTGGAAATAATGGGCTAAACATATAGTACCATTATGACTGAGGTGCTCTTGGATTTTAACTGCTTTATCTTTTTTAGTCCCTCCACAAGCAATAATATTCCTCTCATGAGGGTTGTACAGTCCATCAAGCATACGAAGAGGAAGAGCAGTACAATGGTGAAGGAAGGATGGATGGTCCACTACACTAGTAGGGACAATCTGGTCAGTGACTTTGGTTTCCTTCTACATTAACTTTAAATTATTTCTCTTATCTTAATATTCTGATTTACAGTATCATCTGAAATAACTTAGCACTGACGTTCATTGTAAAGAAATACGATGCAATGGAGAAACTGTAGTTTACTCAAAATCTTTCAGGTGGTGATCCAACAGTACTCTTCATTTTAGGAAGAAAAGTGTCTCTAATGAATAGCATGGTTAAGACTTCAGCTCTCCTAAGATAAACACTGGATTAATTTGTTTACTTATCTTTCCTGTTTAGAAGTTTTATTCGGTTACATGAAAAGATGAACACTGTTACGAAGCGATGAGTACCAAAACAATTGACACTACTGTTCGAATGATCAAGGTGTCCAGTGAATTTGATGTGTAGATATGGAAGCCCTTCATTCCTCTAGCAATTCTTTCTATCTAAAGTCAAACAGCACTGAACACCATTCCCTCTTCCCAACCTGCTATTTCTCTTCCTGTTAGTGGAATAAAGGTCTGTGTGGCTTGGCTGTGTATCCTTGGGTCTGCAAACATCTTCCACAAAGACTGCATGGTTTGTTTGCAGTGTTACCAGTAGTGATCTCTTAAGTAATTGAACCTTCATAGTAAAGTTCCTTGGTTTTGTGTATTGAGGAGGAAGATAAGGAGGAATAAGTAGCTTCTTTAGAGTTGTCTGTTGTGAGAATGAATCAGCTTTTCTTGGTAGATGAAAGAAAAATACGAAGTTGAGAAGTTCCTGGAGCTCGTGCAGCCTGGTTTATCACATTGAGACTGTTTGTGGAAGGCAGCATAAATACTCCTGCATTCTTTGTGCCTGTGCAGGAGTCTGACAGAAGGGGACTTCAGGAATGAGAGAGGCAGGGTTTATTTGAGTTGTGCTGAATCATAGTCAGCGCAGGGTACTGCAGTGTTTCTACTTTTTGTGGTTGTCAGCTAAACAGACAGTCTCAGCTGGTCTTTAAAGTACAGTTTTTTAACAACCAGATGTATTTATCACAAATCAATTCCCTGACATATTTCAGATGAGATTTCATTCTAGGCTCCTTAATAGGCACAACTATCATCAGCTGGTTATGAAAAACTTAGGGCCTGACAGTACTTAGAAGATGAATAGTTCTAAGCAGTGCTCAGGGCAGACCTGGTCTTTGGCTCTGATTTCATCTTGCAGCACAGCCATACATTTTTCCATGGATTTTTTGAATATTCTCAAAGAACAGTGATCAGATTGTATGCCTTCTTTAATTTTAATCTTTTTCCCAAGATAGTTTGTCCCCTTGATTCTCATAATCTGCCTTTCTTACCACTGTGCACTTTTGACCTTCTAGAATTTTGTGTTGATGAAAGAGGTAAGGACTTGTTAGGCTTACTCAGTCCATAGATCCAGGAAATGTTGGTGCGAGGGCACAGAAGGAGAAATCGTGACTCCTGCAGTTGTTACCGAGTGAAAATAATTCAGGCTTTGTGAGCGCGTGCACCTAGAGCGAAACCTATGTAGGTAGTTGTTTCCTGTAGGAGATAACTGTTGTCATCACTGTCACTGTAAGGTAAGTGATATTTTTTCTGGTTTATGTAAATACTTCAATGAGCCTCTTTTGAGTTTGAAAACAAAACTGAAAACCAACTCTATTCCAAAGATGTGTTTTTGATGTATCTAGTCTAAGATGCAACAATAGATTAACATTATTTGATTATCTTCATTGTTTAAACGAAGATTCTCACTGAAGTATTGAAGTATTCTCATTGAAGTATTGGAGAACTGAAGTCCTGCTGGTGATTTATGTTATGTTGTGCATTTTGTAGAGAAAAAGACATTACTGGAGACTGGACAGCAAATGCCTCACACTATTTCAAAATGAATCTGGAACAAAATATTACAAGGTAATTAATGTTAAGTAATAATTGTGTTGCACTTGATTTCCTTAGGGTGCTTTACAAACTTGAAATATCTGCTTGTGAGTGGTATAATAAGGATTATGTCCATTTTCTCCATCTTTAAAAAAAAAAAAAAAAAAAGTTTGGGCAAAGCTTGTAAGTGAGAAAGACCAAGACTACCTCTCAGAAGTTGCTTGCAGCTCCCATTTTAGTCCCCTTGAGTATGCCTCTGTTTATGCTTACGTGCACTGTTCTCCTGAACTGCCTCCTGTATTCAGCTTTCCTCACAACTACTAGAGAATGTGGTTGGCTGCTGGTCTAGATGAAAGCTAGGATTTCTGCTCTCTGTAAGTAGTGACTGAAAGTTTGCATGCTAATTTATTTTATTTCCTTGTGCCCAACTGTACAACTGAAAGTTGCAAGCAGGGTGTAGAGGAAAATCTGCTATGCAGCCTGGCATTATAGAAATGAAGCTTGGCCATAAGCGTGTTACGTTGCTGATGTGGTAACATGTTCACTGGTGGAATATTCAGAAAATTACTTCAAATGTATAAACAGGATTTTTCCTTTTCTTGTCTTACACCTTTAGGTGGGGGTCCAAATCTTGCAGCTTCTTCCTTTCTAACATCTCTAAGATCAAGCCTTTTCTCTGTACACCCAGCTAAACTTGCCCAGATCCTTGTCATCCCTATCTTGACCAATGCAGTCTCTTCTTCTCAGACCTCCCTGATACTTGTATTGCCCTGTGCATTCAAAACACAGCTGGTAAAATACATTCCTTGCTTGTTGCTCTGTCCTGTCACTGCTTTTAGTCCTTCGACTTCCCCCTTTGCCCCCCTTTTTTAATGCTTAAATCTCGGGTTATTTGTCTTTGCTGTTAGAAACATTCACCTTACCTTTGCATTTATTTGCTATTCATCTTAATCAGCTGCTGCCTCTTAACCCCATAATGCCAGTCCGGTGTTCACCTGCTTGTTCGCTGCTCTTGCAAGTGATGTACACCTGTAAGCCTTCCCATATACGTGGGATGTCCTCCTCTAGCTAGTGTGAACATGCAACCATTCCATTGTTAATATTGATACTAAATGGAATCTTTATCAGAAACGATTCTGATCTGTGAAGTGGTGCTCTTTGGCTAGCCAATGTAACCACATCTTCCTAATGTTGTCTTGTTTCGCTTTTTTTCCCTGTTGTGTTCTCTCTAGCTAAGCTTTCTAAGCCACAGGTGTGGGGTGAATTGGTTGTTCTGTAGTTGCACATCGCTTGTATGCTGGGGGTGGGGTGCCTCATGCTGGATGTGGACTCAGTTTGTGTAGAGAACCGTGGTTGTGCAGAGGGAGCTGTGGTGGGGCTCGCTAGGCACGCGTAGAGCAATTTGGAAAGCTGTGGGTGGGTAATGGTTGTCTGCATTTTGACATTAGTTACTAAGCTTGGTGTTTTCGTTTTGGTATTTTGATATATTGGCTTTGATTTCTCTGCAAACACTTTAAGATCTGAACAGTAGTCTATTAAAGTATTACATGCGTTTTCATTTTTTAATCTTTAATATTTTTCTTCAGGAGATTCCACTTTCAGAAATTCTCCAGGTGACTCAGCCTCGAGATTTTTCAAACATGGTGCAGGGCAGCAACCCATACTGTTTTGAGATCATCACTGACACGATGGTGTACTTTGTTGGCGAAAACAATGGCAGCAGTCACCACAGTCCTGTTCTTGCTGCCTCCGGAGTTGGACTTGATGTAGCTCAGGGCTGGGAGAAAGCCATTCGTCAGGCTTTGATGCCAGTCACCCCTCAAGCTAGCGTTTGCACAGCTGCAGGACAAGGAAAAGATCACAGTAAGCAGGCAGACAAGGCACTGTTACTCATGTTCTGAAGCTGTAAATGGTAGAGATTCCGTGTCAGAGAGCTTCTTATGAAGTGTGGAATGTATTTGTCTATTCTCTGCTGAGTTGGGTCCACAATCTTCTACACGTTTCTAAGAAGTGGCACTGATGTTTGTGGAGGGTGTGTGGGCAGATGTCTTAATATTTGCATCTGCTGTAGCAGCACGTAGTAGTTAAGATCAGATTTCCCAAATGAATGCATATTGCACAGCTTTTATCTTAGGAGCTTTAAGAACTCACACAGTTGCTGAATGTAAGAAGGGACCATAGTTTAAATATTTCTTTTATATAGATATTACTTCTATATACATATTTCCATCAGACTGTTCATGTGTATGAAAAATCAGATGCTTATTGGTATCAGCATCCATGTTTTTAAAAAAGATACCTGTAGCTAAGGAGAAAGAAGGAAGTTAGAGATGAAATGTAAATACTGCTAGTGATGGATGAAAGAACTTTTGCTGAGCTCTGAGTACTAATTAAAAAAAAAAAAAAAAAACATTTTCTTCCTTTTGTGCCCCTTCTACCCTTCTTTCTCTGGCATAGGATCATACTCATTATCAAGGTTCCACTGAGCACATATTGTGCTCTTTGTCTTCAGATATCTCCTTGTTACTTGCAACAACATTCATGCACATTCTGTACTGACGTTTATGCTTTTATTCTCTGGTTTTCTTTCATCTTCCAGTTACTCTTTAATCTTCTATTTTATTTTATTTTTTTCTGTAGGAGATCCTGAGATTAGTTTCTCTGTGTCTGATATCTCGTTATTTGCATCCGCAACAGTTAAGAGCATGTAAATGCTAATCTTGGGTAAAGACACTTTCTGAAAATACAACCATAGTCTGAAATGGTGAACTACGAAGTGCCAGTACAGGTATTTCTGTTTAATTATAGTGAAGAGATGTGTCTGTCAGAAGGTGCCTCATAACAGGCCTTGTACCCATGTACCAGAAAATGCCTTTTCTGAAATTAAAATACTAGTTCCAAACACCTGTATACCAATGCAGTCTGTTCTTTAAACCTAAGGGTACTCTTCATGGAAGACTTGTGAACACAGATACTTTTTCCAACACCATTTTTTTATCTGATTTTATTTAATGAAATCGTGAAAAGTTGACAATAGTAGGGAGTACAGCTATGGGGCAGGTACAGAGAGTAAACATTTTAGCATGTTTAGGATTGTAGGAGTATAAGAAACTACCTTGAATTTTAGAGTGGGATTTCCATGTTCTTAGACAACTAGATGTTTTTTTCTTTAAAGAGCCCACGAAATGTCTGTTCTTACCTCTCCTTCCTGCACACCGAGCCATGAAGTGTGTCCTAAGAACTGTTAAGAAAATTGTACTTCTATTAAAAAAAAAAAAAATTCCCATAGCTTCAAATGTTTTCTGTTAAATGTTGTTAAATTTAGTTTAATAAACTTTAATAAATGTTTATTTATTATAATAAATAAAGGAATATGTGGAATAATAAATAAAGGGAATATGAGGTGTTGGAATGTCCACAAGGCACCAGTTAGTTAACTTAAGCCATGTTCTAGCCAGAAAGTAATTAGTGATGAGGGTAGTCTTCCAGGCTGACAGGAAAGAAACCTTTCTGACCCTTTGACTGGTGTTTGGGATGGGGTGTTGCTTTGTCGGATGTTCCTGAGCTGAAATGAGAGAAAAGAGACTAAAGGCAGAGGAACAACGCAGTAAGCTGTTACCTGGCAGAAATTACATGTTAAATTCTGGCGTTATTGCTGTCTTCAGAAGTGCCAGCATCTCAGCCCGTATTCATGTACACTTGAGACACTTCAAAAAGCTCCCTCGGAGTAACTCAGTCTCTACCTAAATTGAGGGAGCAGATCTTTGTGTTCTGTAGCCAGCTGCGGAGGAGAGTTCAGGCTGTTCTCTTAAACAGTTTCAAAAGCTCTATGTTTGCTTGTTTCTAGTTAAAGGGTAGCAAGGCTGTAACGCCTTGTCCTTAGCAAGTTTTTTGTATTCCTTCTTTTTTCCCCCTGATATTCTGTGTTACTCCAGCACAGACTTGATGGCTCTCAGCTAGGAGTTAGTCATCAGTAGCCATACGCATGGCTGTAATTCCAGCTAATGTTTCAGGTGCAGTGTCCAGAATGCCTTTGAGAACTTGTATTTGTTGCTGTCTTAAGTCTGTAAATTCCTTCTGGAGATAAGGCACAGGTGACAAAAACGAGATGTTTTCCTTGTTTTTTAAAATTGTGTTTCTAAAGCACAGAGCTGTTCCTAGGGTGGTAAAGGTTCTTTTCAAGGTGCAGTAAATCCATAGCATGTTCTGCATTTACTCCTTAAGTGAATTTGTTCTTTTTTTTTTTTGTGGAAATTAACCTAAGAAATGGTAGTCTCCATTTGTCTGAGGTGCTTGACCGCCATCCTGCAGTCAGAGGGAACGGTGCTTTCTGCTTTCAGCGCTCTTTTCTTATCTGTGCATCTTGTTATTCCTCTAATGAAAACTTTGTGTCAACATCTGTTGCGGGCTGAAAAGAAATTGTGCATCCTTTTCTGTTGCTTTTCCCTGAAACTCGTACTTTCTAGATCTGCTCATATATTCCGAAGACTTAAAGGCTTCTGTAGTTTAGCCATGAAACTCTTGGTTTATGTTGTGGATTTTTTTTTTCCTTCTTTTAGTTATCAGGTCTTCTGTTACTTGCTCTGTTAGATTTATTTCCTTTTCTTGTACATTAATTCTGTATATCTTGACGCTACAGAAAATCTGAAGTCACATAGTTGACCGAAAAAAAAAATAAATAAAAAAATCTACCCGATCCTCTTACCTGTATTTCTCTATGTTACTAACAGAAATTCTTAGTAGTTTAAGAAACTCTGATAGAATTTCCACGTCCCTATTGCTTTTGCTCTCCAGTTCTGTATTGTGTACACACACACAATATTCTACCACTTTTATAATCAGTGCTGTGACAAAAATGGACAAGTAATGCCAGCAACATGTAATCAGTCTGTGAAATCTGAGTTCCAGGTTATGATATTTTTAAAAAACATCAGTGAAAGTCCTTTCACCATGACTGGCTTAGAAGTCAATAAAGGTCTTTTTTTTTTTTTTTTCTATCAAATGCCTAACTTTTCTATTTTCTTATTCTGTTGTATCTTCTTTATTGCAGAAGATTTATCTCTAAGCATCTCTGTTTCAAATTGCCAAGTCCAGGAGAATGTGGTGAGTCACATGCACTGCAGTAAAAAGTGGTGTTTATTAATCTGAGCATTTTAAAGCAATTGCTAGTAACGGTAAATAAAGGAGAAACGACTGGGGCGTTGCGCACTTAGCGGGAAGCAATGTACTGACCTGGCACAGCTGTTGGTGTGTGTTAATGTCTGTCCCTGTGCACAGTGTGGCTACGTGGAACCTCTTGAGGAGAGGTTTCTTTGTTCCTGCTCTGTTGAGGGCGGTGGCATTACCCCTTATCCCCAGTTTTACTTAAAACTGAAATATAGCTTAGTCAGTGCTAACTGAGACGCTTGGGAACGTTTTCATGATGCCTTATGCTTGTGTTTTCTTCTTTTCATGTGTTAGGATATCAGCTCTGTGTACCAAATATTTGCTGATGAAGTGCTGGGTTCCGGTCAGTTTGGCATTGTGTACGGAGGTAAGTACGTCCCGCTGTGCGCTTCGCTACGGCGCAGCTTTACTCTGCTTGGAAGCATTCACCTTTTCGTGGTTGCTTAGCATCTAGTTTATTTTGTTGAAAGTTCAGTTTGCATTACAAAGATTTTTGTCTCTTTGCAGTATTATTTGTAGTATTTCTTAGAACTTGTTTTTCTTTTTTTGTGTACAGAGTTTTGCATTGCATCAAAATTGCCTTAGAGTATGCATGGTATTTTGACAGCAGTTAAGCACAAAGCAGTCTCTGGTCTGAGTTTGGCCTTGGTGACAATGTTTATTTAAATTGCATGTTCTGACACTGTCTGTATCAGTGTAAGAAGTTATGTATCTAAGGAGGCTGTGCAGTATCGCTGTGATTTTTATGGATGTCAAGAAAAGTAGCTGAAAGCAATTAGAAGAACGCGTGTTTTAGCTTGTGCTTTAACAGTACTTCATTCAGGTAGTTTCGCTACACGTTTCTGTCAGCAGATAAAATAGAGGGAGGAATTCTTCCCCAAGAAATCTCAGCTTTAGACTTCTGATGTGGTTTTATCGCTTGTTTATTTAGAAGCTTCTGTTGCAATATGTAACTTGTTTGTAGCCTGTAATCATGAAAAGAAGAAATGCTAGAAATACATCATATGAACTGTGCGCCTTTTTTTTTTTTTAATTTCTTATAAATTCCATACATTGTATCTCAAATATTGAGAAAGCCACAGAACTGAAGGAAACAGTTCTAAACTAATGGTTTAGAAGTGGAAACCTTTCTACTTCTGTCATGTTGTCGCTCTACTCAGGAGATACTGCGGTTATGATTCTTGTGCGTTGTAGTTAAATACTTTTGTGATGGAATTGCGATGGAAGCACAACTTAATGGTCTGGTTTACATCACTCTTGAGAGGCTTCCCCTACCTCCTGTTTCGTAAAGCATATCATACATTGAGTTATGCTTCCTGTAGAATGTACATGAATGCAGACAGTAGCTTAATGTTTTGATTTCACTTCTATACATACTCCCTGAACTGCGTTTTAGATAAACCTCAGGTGTGGGTATTTTTCACGATTCAGTGAAAGTATGTACATTAATAAATGCTTATAAAAGGCTTTAATCAGATTCAATCTTTTCACTTAATGATGTCTAAAAGCATATGAGACATATACTCAGTTTCTTGAGATAAAATCTTAAGCTGAAAGAGCAAGAAAAGAGAATATAAAATTCTTTTACTGGCTCAGCATGCTAGCATGCTGCTTAATTGTTGCTGGTGTTTGTGGATGCAGGACCTGGTAACTTTGAATTACCTTCTCCCCCCCCCCCCCTTTAGAGACTTACTGAAATAATAATAACACAATTTGTTATTCAAAGAAATATAAAATTGTTTCTTCCATTGTTGTCTTTTTTTCCCCTCTTCTGGACAAACGTTAGACTTTTACAAATTGTAAGTCAAAAGGCTGTGGGATATTGATATCCAACCAATGTTTCTTTCTGTGAGAACAGTTTCCCTCTGCTTTTTCTGTTTTGCTTCGCTTTGAAGGGTCTGAAAAATGGGGATGCTTACAAGGAAAAAGAGTTCTTGACAGTTTCTTACTGGTGTTACACTTGCCCTGAAACCTTGGGGTAGTTTTGCATCAGAAAAGGAATTTTCAGGCTGCCTTTCTGTTAGTATTCTTTGTGTTCTTTTAGCTTCTGCCGCTTGGTGTGTTGTTCGTTTGGTGTTTTTGTTTTATGTTCTCTTGTGACCTTGTGTTTGTCTCTGGGTTTTCTGATGATAATTGTGCTTCATTTCAATGTAATTTGATGTCTATTGGAGTTGGAGTCACTTTCCGTCAATATTTTAGGATTATATTTAAATCATAGCCAGGGGCTGTGATTCCTAGCATTTTGCCTAAAAAATTGCTGATTTGCTGCAGGAAAAAAAATGACGAAACTCCCTAGATCTCTTTTGAGACTGTGGCTTTATGCTGTTGCCTTTGTATAGTTTGTTTTCCTAGGGCTAATGTCATTTATTTAAATTTATTTTTCGCTTTCCAGTTGTTAGTTCTGTCTGGTAACCTTGCTAACCCTTTAGGACCTTAGGACTCTATTAACTGTCTTACTTCCTTTAGCGGAGATGAGCCTGATTTTGAGCCTCTGTTCGCGATGGTCTTTAAGGCAGGTCCGTTGGTCGCTGCTTGGGGAGCAGTTCCTCTGCCCCGCCTGGGCCCTGGCCAGCAGCAGTGACTGCAGAGCAGCAGGTGAGGCCTGTCAGGGTCGGTGCGAGGTGCAGCTGGGCTCTCTGTAGCCCTGCCTCTAGCCGAGGTGCTAGAATCCCCTGTGCTGCTGCATGCCGTAGCCGTGTGCGTCATCCCTTCCTCTGAAACTGTGAACAGACCGCCCGCCGAGCGGAGGATTGCTTCCTTTTCCTTTGGTACGGACTCGCTTTATCTGTGTTAGTTAATTATGAAATGTCCTGAGTTACCAGTGCTCCAGCGTGTGTTCCCTTTAGCCTCTCTGGTTTGAATGTGAGAGAGAACGGCTCTAGAAGTTATGGGGAACCTGAGTAAGCGTTTGCGGCTGCCCGCTTAGCTCTTGAAACATCCTGTGGACTGCAGGGTGCTTCTCCTTTAGCTGGTGCAGGTTGCAGCAAGAAGCAGCCCTGGCATTATCAGCACTTTTCTTTCTTTTTAAACTACAAGCTTCTAGAGCTTTTTGACAACCAGTTGCCTCCTGGGTGTCAGGATTCTCTTCTTCATGGCACGTAATTACGTCTAATTCCTGTGGAATATTAGATACAACTTTCTGTGCACACAAAGCCCCTAAAAGTGTCTGCTGAAACCACCTGAGAAGACTTTATAGATCTTTCTTTACATTTGTCTCCACTGTTGTTGTGTTGTTTTGTTTGTTTGTTCCCGTTGTGATTTCTGTTTGTTTTTTTTACACCAGAGGCAAGATGCTGGAGTAGGTAGCGCTCACTAATGTGCAAGTCCCTTGCACAAGGCAAAACTCCACCTAGTACATCCAGCATCAACCTGCGTATCTGAGAGCAGTGTAGTAAGTGGTTGAAATCCACCCACAGCCCTCCTAGTGAGGTTGGTCGCTTCTGGTTACTTGTGTACCAGCTGCAGTTTTAAGTACAAATCCAGTGATACTGTACCTTGGGACAAAATATACCTGCTTCTGCAAAGAGGAGTTTCTGCTGTGGTGTCCTGTAGCTGTGAATTGCTTGTTCGTTCGTGATGTTTGACATTGACTTTCTGTTCAGGCAAACACAGGAAGACTGGAAGAGATGTAGCTATCAAAGTCATTGACAAGATGAGGTTTCCAACAAAGCAGGAGAGTCAGCTTCGTAACGAAGTGGCTATTCTCCAGGTACAAACTGTTTTGTGTCGTGTTGGGAGTTTGGCTTAAGCCATCAATAAGAGTTTGCGATGTCTGCAAGTGCTCTGTATTGATTTCTAAGTCTGTGTATGTGATTTTTGAGTCTTTTTGTAAGAGGGAATCTTGTTAGGAGGGGAGTTCCTCAGGGTTTGGTAGTGTTGATGATTTGGGGGTGGTATCTACTTGCATGTAGGAGATCCACTGAGGGCATGTACTTTGGCTCCGTGTTGTCTCCCTCAGGCAGCCCTGTAATGTTTTTGGAGGTCTTTCACTGCTGGCTCCTCAGTCTGAGTGGTGTTTTTGCATGTTCTGTACTCAAGCTACTGAATGTATCAACTGTAAAATTCTTACAGGCAATTTGTACTAAAAAAAAATAGTTTTAGTAGTGGTAGCTGGTGTGTTTCATAGGTTATTGTGTGTGTTACAAGATAATTTCTTGCCTTGGACATTTTAATTTCTAACTCCCCATTTAACTCCTCTCTGCTTTGTGGTATATTTCTGTGTAATTCAGAATATTTCATGCTGTTTTATTTTAATGATGTGCTTCTACTGCTTTATTTTAGAATTTGCACCACCCTGGGATTGTGAACCTGGAATGCATGTTTGAAACCCCGGAACGGGTCTTTGTTGTGATGGAAAAACTGCACGGTGACATGCTTGAGATGATTCTTTCCAGTGAGAAAAGTCGACTCCCAGAACGAATAACAAAGTTCATGGTCACTCAGGTTGGCATTCGGTGTCTCTTCCTTGAGAGGAAAGGCTAGGTCTGTCTTTTACAACTATGTAAGAATGGAGTCTGGAGAATGGGTTTTCTGTGCTGTTGTGTAAGAGACAGCCCAAGGAGCTGCATATCTAACGGCAGTTGAATAAATGTGGAAAGAATTTTGAATGTCAATGTTTTCTTAGCCTTTTTTCCCAAGACATAGCATTATGGACATCAAAACTCTAAGCGTTCAAAAAGGTGGAGGGAAAAAAAAAGATGGAAATCATCATGGTTTTGGACAGGTTAAACAACAGCACAAAATCATTGGTTCCAGCCTATTGAGTGCAAAAAATAGTACTTACACAGGTTAATTCCTGAAGGCTGTACAAACTATTGTACTACTTAGAGTACTGCTTTTGATGACTTTGATCCATTTAAATAGTTATGAAGGTATTTTCTTTTTGTAGATACTTGTTGCTTTGAGGAATTTACACTTCAAGAATATTGTGCACTGTGATTTAAAACCAGAAAATGTACTACTAGCATCAGCAGAGCCATTCCCTCAAGTAAGTGAAGATTAAAAAATGCTTATTTCCTCACTTTGTGTTGATTTTTGTGTCTCGGTTTTGGTGCAAACAATATCTAAACGATGGCAGAAACAACATCAAGCACCACCCTGGCTGTGCGCCGTAGCACATTCTGGAGATCACGCAGAGATTTCTGGGTTTAAAATATCTTTCTTTTGCAGGTGAAGCTGTGCGACTTTGGCTTTGCACGTATCATTGGTGAAAAGTCTTTCAGGCGCTCTGTGGTGGGGACACCTGCTTATCTTGCCCCTGAAGTGCTCAGGAGTAAAGGCTACAACCGCTCTCTAGACATGTGGTCAGTCGGAGTTATTGTCTATGTGAGCCTTAGTGGCACCTTCCCCTTCAACGAAGACGAGGATATAAATGATCAGATCCAAAATGCAGCATTCATGTACCCACCAAATCCTTGGAAGGAAATTTCTAGTGAAGGTAAACCAATGAACTGCCCTTATGGGGTACGTCTTTGCGTAGGCAATGCGTTCAAGTGCTTAGGCCACAAGGTTCACCGAGACAAGAGTGCAAAGGTTACTAATAGTTTGGGTTTTGGAGAGTATGCCAAAGTGGCAAAATGTGAGCAGGCATATACATGTGAAAGATGGAATGTGAAATATTCAATTCAAATGTTTGAGATTCCTTTCAGAAGAGAAGGAGACAATAGATCCAGCAAGACAAAATGATGTAATAACTTAACTGCGTTCATGAGGAGTGGGATAAATAACCCCAAACTCCCCAACAATCCCAATGAAAAGTTAAACCTTGTACGAGTATTTGCTGAACACTGATCTCTTAAAACATACTTCAGCTTAACTGCGACATAATGACACAAATGGTGCAAAGTTGAATCTGGAACTTAGTTCTGTACATTAGTGAGCAAAGCAACACCCAGATCTAAATGTTGGATCCGAACAATCCAGAAGTTTGAGTCTTCTGAGTTTTCTAAAACCAACGTGGCTGTTATTAATGTGCGTAAGTTTAGCACACAGGTGGATGTGAAAGGACACATACAAAAGCACACAAATAGTGGATGTACCTTCACCATGTTGGAACGCAGGATTGGATTATGCTCAAACTTTATTTAGGCATGTCTGAAAATTACTGAAAATGTAACAGCTGATACAGTAAAGCTTTTAGTGTTTCCAGCAAAGGGAACAACAAGAAGTTCACCCCATGCCTGTTGTCTAGCTTCATGCAATGTGAGCAAAGCTAAATATAAGGTTCAGGAGCTTGATTCGTTTTAAGGGTTCAGTAGGATACACACAGAGTTCACTTTCACTGCAGCACGTGAAAGATGTCATCGGTTTTTAAACAACATAATCTTTGTTCTTTTTCCTTTTTTGCCAGCCATTGATTTAATAAACAACTTGCTTCAGGTGAAGATGAGGAAACGCTTCAGTGTTGACAAATCCCTTAGCCACCCGTGGTTACAGGTAACATGAGGTGCCTTTTTCCTTATAATGGGTGAATAATGGTTTTTGGATGAAATCTCTGAAGGCTTATCAAAAAGTACTACTGTTAATGCTCATTAACATCTCTGGAGGCCTGAGTACTTCTGTTTTTAGCTTAATATTTTATGTGCCCCAGGACTCTGCCCATTTCTTAATGGTTTCCTTCCTCAGGGAAAATGGCTTCCCCTGCCCCTTCGTGTTCCCTGCCTGATACCAGCATGGGCTTGCGCTTTTCTGTTGCTTCTGCACGCAGACAGCAATGAATGCATAGAGCCCCGCTGAAACCAGTACAGAGACAAACGCTGTTCAGTGCTGAAGAACGGTCACACGCTAGCGTGTGCTGTTGTTTGTAGTCATTTTACAAAAGAATTGTTTGAGATTGAATTTAACAAATAAGTAACTTAAAAGACATTAAGGGAAAAACCCAATTAATTTGGAGTACAAACAGTGCTGGAAATGGTGTCACTTCATGTATGTATGTATACACAATTCTATCATAGAACTCATTTGTCTGCCTTCCAACAACCAGTTTTCATGAATTCTGGTGTTGCAGCCTTGGACACCAGGCTGTTTAATTTTGAACCCTTATTTTCTGACGTACTCTGTTTTTAAACAGATCCTGTTGATTTTATCTTGTGATTACTTATATTAAAAGTAAAGAGACAAACAGCAGAATTTATATTTGGGAATATGGGGCTGCTGTTTCTTAAACTGCTTCCTTAAATCCCTCTTACTCCTTAGGATTATCAGACGTGGCTTGACCTCAGAGAATTTGAAACACGCATTGGCGAGCGTTACATTACCCACGAGAGCGATGATGCGCGCTGGAAGGAACACGCGTATGAGCACAACCTTGAATACCCCCAGCATTTTATTATGGCTCCTAATCCTGATGACATGGAAGAAGACCCTTGATTTATTCATACTGCAAAGCTGCAGCAAAGACTGACACTCCAGACAGAAACTGAAGATAAGTTTTGGAACAGTTGTTGCTCTTTCTGAATGCTTTACACATAGTTCAGCGTACAAAGCCTCGGAGGATCCTGCGCTGACGTGGGGGTAGCCTGTCACCTGACAGGCTTTTCTCCATCTCTGGCCCGAGCTCTGCATGTTTATTGGACAGTGGGGCAAGCCCCGTTGGGTAATGTTGGGTCGAGCCATTACTGAGGTGTAACGTGTACAGATTGAATGCTTTGCGTTTTTCAAGGTTTTGTTTATTTTTCTTTTTTTTGTAGCCTACACAGTAAGAATTTTGTAACGGTTTCCTAGTCCCTATTTACTAGGCCATAGAGGACTGTTTTTTGTTACTTAGATGCATCTCCCCATTTCCTAGACTGTGCGTTGTGAAGAGGTTGTAAAAGGAGATCAGTGCAGAGTACCTTGGCTCATGGCAAAACACAGTGGCTTAAGGTTGAATGTGGCTTCAGGTGGAGTAATTTACTGCTGTTAAGACAGTTAGGCATGTCTGTCTTGGCCCTAACTGAGCTTTCTCCAGATACCAAAAAAAAAAAAAACCCAAACACCCCAACCTGTAACTTCTTACGTTCCTCTTAAAAGGCTGGCTCACAATCTGAAGAGGCGGCGATCAAAGCTGTGCTGGGCCTGTATTCTGTGTTCGCACAGAGCAGTAAGCGCGTCGCTGTGCGAGGCTGGCGCATGGTGCTGATGCACACCAAAGGCATTTTGCCTGAAATCCACCCAAGCAGTGCAGAGAGCACACAACACTTGATGTAGCATATCCTTTCACTCTGGAAAAAGCTCCTAGCAGAAGGATGTGGAAATATAGGGAAAAATATGTGCAGCTTTCTTCTGTTGTTTTGAATAACAAATTTTTAAAATTTTCTAATGTTTTTCTAATTTTTTAATGTTCCATGGACTTACATCAGGAGTATTTTGTAGCCTGCTAGTTTGTACCAACTCCTAAGTCAGTTTTATGCAGATCCCTCAGTTGACAGATTCCCAGCTGTTTACTGGACTTGTGGCACAAGAGAGGAAGCAGCAATATTCTTTGGAAATGATTCTCTAGGAATATGGTTAAAACTCTCTGTATTTCAAGGAAGTTTGAGGCCCTGAGTGCTAAATGCAGGGGGAAGAGGGTTTTTTCTCCCCTCTTGATTGCCAAAAATAAACAAACTAACTAAAAAAAAAAAAAGTGGGGGAAAAAAATCTTTCCTTTTTGTGTCCAACAACTGCTTTGTGCTGCTGGAAGGTGCTGGATGGCTGCACATAGCCCAGAAGCGCTGAGCTGCTTAACTGTGGCTTGGTTTAAAATCCTTTAGTATGTGTTGGGGCTAGCAGCTGCTCGCAGCGATAGTGAGCTAGCAGCAAGGTCAGTGGCAGTCCCAGAAGTATGCACCTACGGGCAGGTTTGGGTCTTGAACCTGCCTTTACTTTTCCAGCTGTCCTTTTTCTAACTGCCTCTGCATTTTGTAGGTCTGCCTGGCTTCCCTGTTAGGATAAGCCTAACTTTGCACAGAAATCGTGGTGCAGTCTGCATAGCAGTTTTCTACAGCCACCAGCAGGCAGAGCCCTTCTGCCCTTCCTCTGGTCACACATCCTCTCTCCTAGCACATGTTGTTCTCAGGTTTGTGCAGGGGACTTGCCTGCTGGCGGTCCGTGCCACGCCTGCACTGGGGGAACTCGTTCTTCCCCTTTTATGCTGAAAAAACAGTGTAAAGGAATTCAGAAGGGGCAGAATTTGACCCTTAACCTTGCCATCCTGTTCAGGTGAGGTTTCGGCGGGACCAGCTCTTCTCCAAGAGGCACTATTTTTTATCTTTGGAAACAGAGCAATTACCTGTGAAATTGGTAGTCTCGTACTGACCCACCCTTGGCAAGGGAAGCAGTGTTTTTTTTCTTTTTTTTTCCCTGACTTCTACCACCCAACTGACCAAATTTCAGTGAAGCCGTTGCTATCTTCCATTCCAGCTGTAATAATGTAGTCTGGTTTTAAGCTTCAGATTTTAAACTTGAGTTGTCACTTGAGGTTTTTCTGCCTTTTTTTTTTTTTTTTTTTTTAAGGGAGGAAAAAAGCCAGCTCAGTTGCTTAAGAAGTACAACACAGGGAAGGAAAAGGCCTGGCTGAAGTCTTTCCCCATGAAGTCTGCTCTGTGCTGCAAAAAGAAATTATATGAGCTATTTATTCTTAAGTTGTATTAACAGAAATGCTGTTATCCTCTGGAGTGGAGTGCCTGATATATATATGCAGATATGCAGATTTCTGGGGCGAGACAACAGAAGCCACAAGCTGGTGTTGAGGAACCAAAACAATCAGACAGCAGAAGTAAACTTTAGTCATTGAGTAGTAAAAATAGCTGGATTTTTTAATTTCCTTTTTTCCTACCTTTACTGCAAACTCTGACAGCAGTAGGTTATAGCGTTTAATAGCCTTACCTGTAGATGAATTAAGTTGCATTCATTCAATATTGCTATGATGATGCTAGAAAAAAGCTCATGTAAAATTTTATAGCCTCAAAAGGACACTGTCAAGTACTTTTTATATTTTTATACATCCCATTGTTTGTAAATATCCTCTGATAAGCTTGAAAATAAAATTTATTTCCCTATGTTCTTTTCTTGTTCAGACTTGTCTTTTTCTTTATGTGAACCTTCTCCTATCAAGTTTTCTTTCTGGCATTGCATTGTACCCTGCTGTGGGAATTCTGTTAGCAGGTGCTTTCTGACAGGATTCTTTTCACATGCTTCCTATTACCATTCTCTTTATAAAAATATCTTCAAGGATGCCAAGCCACGTTGTTTTGAGCACGTACCTCTGAGTACAGCTGAAGTCTTTCAGATTGTGTTTGTCACTGACCAGCTTTAACTTGATTCCACTAGTGAACACTTCTCTCAGCTCCACAGTAAGGCCCCTGACACACTGCTCATCCTCTGCTCCGTGTAACTGGCTTTGATTTCTACATGGATGGGTGGGGTAGGTCAGTCAACAGGGTCAGTGCTGCACTAGATTCACTCTGAAAGCACACTCTGCCACAGTGTGCCTAGGCCCCAAAATGTACATAGGTGTGAGAAAGGCTGGTGTGAGGAAAATTGCCTGGAGAAAGTGTGACATTCCTTGTGCCTTCACTTCAAAGATGAATCAAACCGCTGAGCTGTATGAACAGTAAGGTAAGAACTATGTGCTGATTACGCTACTGCCAAACATTCAGCATGTGAAACCATGAAATGCACAGGACTTAGTTGTTGGATTAACTTTTCTTAGATTTTATTTAATAGGCTCCTGTTGGAAGCTACCGCTGTTAGGTATCTTGGTACAGGGATTGAAATTACTTCAGCGAGAGTTCACTAAATCCAGCAACAGGCAGCAGGGGAGGCTTGGACTGTGGATTCTCTTTCCTGTAAGGATGTACAAGCCTGTGATGAGGCAGTAAGGCAAAAAAATTAAAACAGTCCCCCATTTTCTTAGGGTTCATCAGCATATCATAGCTGTGGAGTAACTGCTCACGAGTCGCTGAGTCACGTGAATTCTGCAAGAGCACCTAAAAAAAGAAAAGGAAGGTAGGCTGTAACCCTTCCTGCTGTCCCATAAATTCCCTCATACCTCTCATCTCTCCTTGCATCCTTTCATGGATACCAGTGTAACAGTGCCATAATGTTCAGAGGATCTGCTGAGCTCACTGCACATTAAGGTATGTAGCAAAGTCTTCCGTTACATACTCCTGAATGTAATATGGTCAGCTCACTTTGAGGGATCCGGAGTAATATATGTCTGAGGGAAGCAACTCTCTGCTATCTCAGACCAACAAGCAGTTTTAAGCAACTTTTAAAAAAATCTGACTGTAAAAGCTGTTTTCTTGCTGCTGAAGCATCACTTGGGGATTAGGAGCGCGTTATATACCTGCAAGCACTACTGTACCTGCAGTCGGAGGTCAATACCCATATTTTTTAAAAACTCCCGTTGTTTTATGGGGCCCAAGGTGGCTGCTCTTCCCTGCGCCATCTTTCGAAGGTAGCTAAAATCCACATCTGCTGTCAGGTCTGCTGTACCCGGGGCTATCAGCACGTCGTGAGGTTTGTGATGTCGGAAACCCTGAAAAATTAAATTGGAAGATTACACCCAGCTGTCTTCCTAGCTACCAGAGCTGCGTCTAGCAAAGCTGTACTTGCAGCAAGGGCTCAAGCTACCCATTGTGTCTGACAGAACCCCTCTGGGAACTGATTACATGAGAACTCAGTTACGGTTTACAGCTGTGGCATAACACAGTTTGGGTTGTTTGCCATGTCCAACCAAGACCTTTTTCGTACAGGAACTTAATGATCCAAAATGAGAATGAAAAGCTAACTGAGGATTTTAGCATGATATTCAGGATAAATGACTCACCCGGAAAGTGTCCGTTTTGGTTCCATCGTGACCATAGTCAGCGACCAGCGCGGCCCCGCCATCCTTTTCTACACGACAGGCAAGCCTCTGAATGAGGACACCAGCCTCAGGACACACTTCCACATGGTCTCGTGTTTCCTCAGGCTAGTTCAAAGATCAAAATACCTGCATTAGCAACAAAGCACAGGGCAAGAGTTTCTCACACTTGACTTGTTGGGAATGTTGTCACTGTTTGGGCAGAGTTCCAGGGAGATACTCCAGGCTACCTCAAGCTTGAGCTAGTTTTTGCTAATGGTCCCTTTCAGTTAGCATTTTCCAGGTTCCTTTCATCTCTTGTACAGCCCAGAGTCAATTGGAATGAGTTTTTATGTCAAATGAGAATACCTGCATTGGGTGAAATGGTTACTCCATAACTTTAAGAATCCAGTGGGGATTTCTTCCAGAGGAAAAAAGTCTTAAACATTTGGCACTGAAGGCCAGTACACCACGTGTACCCGATGAACATGTACACACATGTTGAGGGCCTGGCTTAGGCAGTGCCAGTGTTGAGACAAGGTGACAAACGCAACACAGAACTGTTTGCTGCTTCCAAAAGGTGTCTGTTTAAGCCCTGATTTTGCTGAATTTGATGTCCGTGTCTATTTTTGTGCTGCATATTCACAGCGCACAAGGTTAGATGCTGGTGGAAGTTTTGTAAAGTAAGAACTGTGAGCTGCATTTACTCATGGACGAGTGTCCCCTGCCCGTCAGAGTAACTGAGCAGCAGTGTGTGACGTGGGAGAGACAGTAATGATCTAAATAGGAACTCTGACAAGTAGAACCTTACCTGAATAAAGTTTTCTGTTGCAGGGGTCCTGGATGGTGACAGGACAAACCGCAGCCGGTCAGGAACTTCTGGATCTATATCAACCAACACTTCATGCCAGCCTTTCTCTGTTCTCTGTTCAATGAGCCAGGGGTACTCATTTTACACTCTAGTAGGCACACCGCAAATTGTCTCTTCGGCTGAACTACTCTGCCAAGCGTTTCTCAAATGTTTTAAGAACCTAACATGCTATTAGCAGATACTCATTCCTATTCAATTCCAATAACTGCCCTGGAGAAAGCACATGGTAGAGACTGGTCTGTAGGTTTAATAAATACAGGCTGAATTAAAAGGAATAAATGATGCTGTTGAGAAAAATTCTCTTCAGAATGCACTGCTTAACTTAGCAAAATTATTCTATTGTTTTTTGTAACCTAATCCTGCAGTTGAAAGTTTCTTCTGAATCGAATCTGGACTTTGTTTTGTCATTTGCACTGTCCTTCAAATGAAAGCCACTCATAGCACTGTCTTTGCTGGTAGCCGTACACAAAATAATGCTGAAGCAGAAACCTTACTAAAGTTGTGGAAGACGAGGAAAAAAACAGGACTTAGCTAAGTAAAAAGAAGGCTTTAGATTTCTACAATGTTCTTCCATCCAAGAACAGTTACTAGCCTCACAGCTGTTGGAGGAATTAAGCCTCCTTTGCCCAAGCTTAGTCGGAAACATTTTATCGCCCCAGTCAGTGCATGTGTCCAGCTGGGCACCATCACTCTGATCTTCCACAAAGAGAGAAGGCTCTAGGACACGGCCACATCTATAGCATTCTTCTTGCCATACCTGAAACTTATGTATTGGCAGGGCATCCAGAAACTCGTGTGCTAAGTAAAAGCTGTAACCTGTGGGAAGGTTTAAAAAAAAAGTTAAATTATGAATGCTGCCATGGCAGTTTTCAGTTGAAAATTAAAACGATTTCTATGACTTCAGTGCATTAAGCTAGTTAATGGCACTGTGAAATAATTATTACTCCCAGCTTGGATACTTTAAAGACAACATTTCTACAGCTAGCTGCACCTTCCAGTGCACGAGACTTAGATCTGTATCTCATGAAAGGAGTATTAAATTCCTGTGCGATTATTTACGCAAGAGTAACCAGTAAATGGTCTCCCACGCAAAGAAAGAGCCAAAATATAAGACACTGGGTAGCCACCCCAACCTGAAGTTGTGATTCTCAGTCATAAGCTCGAGTCAAGATCCTGCCTTTGACTCAACCAAGGATTAGGAGCTAGTATGTGTAAGTACTTTTCTGCCCGCGAGGAAGGCTAGCAGAGACACCCTCAGTTTTCAAAAACTGCAAACGGAGGGAGGATACCATCACTTAATAGGACGTACCGCTCCTTACCTTGGGGTACGTCCTGAATGTCTCTGTACCAATAAATGGGAATTCCAGTCTTGCTAATGCCTGTCATGTAAGCAGGTCTGTCCTCAGGGGCTGGCTGCACCTTCCCCCCTGTCAGCATCTGCGCTTGGGTCTCGCTCAGTTTGGGGCTCACTTCTACCAGGTGAACGGAGATGTCACATTTACTGAGTAAAGAGGCAAGCTGGCTGAAGACCTGCAAAAGCAGATAAATTCCATTGGGCACCGTCACGTGCTGTGTAGCTCAGAGTTATCCCTTCATCACACTGTGTTTGAAAGACTTAGCTAGCTTTCATTCAGTGGTCTCAGTGGAAAAGACTGCACTTTGCTCCTCCAGATGGAAAATGGGAGTTTAATAAAAGCTGCTACTCTTTTACTAAAGTTGGAGAACTGCAGCATGCATTCCATAGTAATAATTTAGTATTAAGGACATGAAGTGTTATTTTAAAAGAGTAGGAGCCTGAAAACAAGCAACTCCTCTAGTATCTGTAGAGGCTTTACCACCGAGGAAAAAAATGGTTCCGTTTTCCAAACAGCATAAGCAAAACGTGTTCAATATTACATGTTTCACTACGTTATTTTTTCCATTATTTTTATTTTTCATTAACACAGAAACCCAAAGCTTCTCCTGAGCTCCTCACTCCCATTATCACTTTGTTTTTGAATCGCTACTACGTTAATTGCTAGAGCACTGTGCACAACCGTTATGAGCCTTGGGTTAACTGGGAAGCAGTAAGCCCCTGGACACCCCAGAGGAACCTCCCTCCCTGCTGCTGCTTGCACTGAAGCCTCCCAGTTATGCACAGCAGCACCCTCCTGAATGGTTTTCCAGCTTGGAAAATATTTTTCCATCTGTGAAGGAATATTCCTGCCCTCCCTGTCAAACAGTGTTTGCAGCCAGGTGCACACCTGCACTGTCCTACTGACAACAGAGGAGCGTGGTCTCCCCTCTGAACAGCAGAGGCATGCCCATGTTTTAGGCGGATTCCACGCGGCAAATCTGACTGCGGCAACCTGGCTGCTGAGGAACATTACACCCCAAGAGCAGAACGTTATTGCTTCAGGTTCCAGTGCAGCCACAGAATAGAGCCGCAAACAGGGAGCGTCGCTGCAGATTTCCACCTACCCGCAGAACGTCGTCTGTGAGGGTGCCCCTCCCCGGGCCCAGCTCCACCAGCTGGAAGGCGCCAGGTTTGCCCGCGGCTATCCACTCGCTGACGTACCATATTCCTATTAACTGTCATCGGGAAACAACACGAGCAGCTCTCAACCGCAGGACCTGCGGAAAGCGACGCCCGCCTGCAGTCCGCTGGCGAGGCGTTCTCGGAACTTACAGGCGGTGCCCCAAACCGCGACCCGGGAAGGGACGCCCCAGCCTCCCAAGAAAGCCAACCTCCTTCTCCACAGCCAAGCTTTACTTCGGCAAACAACCTCCCACCCAAGCTCCGGAACGAGAGCGGAGCCCCGCCGCCGCCGGGGGCCGCACGTCACCTCTCCGAACACCTGGCTGACTTCGGGCGAAGTGATGAAGTCCTCGCCGACGCCGCCCCGCCGCGTGTAGTAGCCCTGCGGGGGGGGGAGCAGATGAGCGCCGAGGGGCCGCGGCCCCGGCCCCC
>VXAV01000592.1:0-23834 GCA_013399715.1 Alectura lathami | reverse complement strand
AACTGTACTCCTTGATCCTTACAGTCAAGGGTATTATTTTATTTTTCTTTATATTCCAGGTGTTGTTGGAGACTGGAAAAATATTTTCACTGAAGCTCAGAACCAGGAAATGGATGCCAAATTCAAAACGTGCTTAGAGGGAACCAAGCTGGGAGCAAAGATAAAATATGATGTGTACTGCAAGGCCTGAACTTCCTTTGTAGAACAGTCTCATGTCTAGGCTGCTCTTCATTGACTTTCATGTAATCAAAGAAAAATTAGAACAACACCTGTTTTGAAATTTTTGAAAATCTGTGTAACGTGCAAACCTGTTTGTGCTGTCTTAACTTGCACAAGCAATCCTTGCTCATACAGTTACATTGTCATTGACTTCACTGGATTCTCTTAAATGACCTGTGGTTCTCTGGCTTCACTTGTAATGCTGGCTAAAAATCAGTTAAAAAACAAACAAACAAACATGTTATGCAGTTAAATTCTGCGTGGAATATATATGCAGTAGTTGAACATGCTGAAATCACTGGAATAGGTTGGAAGTAATCTTCCAAGAGATTTTTTAAAACAATCATGAAGTGTCTTCTTAGTTTTCAGACTTGGAAATTTGTAGTATTTCAGTTTAAAATGAAATTTCAAAAGGTTTTGTTGTGTTTTGCCTCTTTTTTCTGTGTAGATAAGTGTGAGAAAAGTAAGGGAACTCAGGTTGAAATTTTCTCACCCTTTCAGCATGAATATTTTTCTTTCTTTTGGTAGTTCTAATCCTGAGCAATTAAAGGAATTACCTGGGACAGAAGTTGCCTGGTAATTGCCATGGAGTCTGGGGTCCCCCTTCTGGTGGTGGCTTGCTTTGTTGTTCACCAAAGGGAGAAACTGGAAACACGCTGACAATACCTGGTTCTGTGCATGTCAGGAGGACTCTGGAGCACTCCAGAGCAGTCATCCTGCTTTGGTTGTTGAGGGGGTGGATGAAAAAGTTCCAGGCGGGGTAGGAATGGGGGAAAATGACTTCTTCATGGTATCGAGGTAGGAGGGTTGGTAACCATCTGGTTCACTTATTTCAAAGAAGGAAGTGTGCTACTTGCATAACTTCAGAAATGCTTCAACTGGGTTGTCTGGGTGTGCCTGCGTTACTTTATGCCTGCAGATGTGAATTTGCTTTCAAAAGCAACTGCTGTGATAACAGCCATTTTAAATAACGAAAACTGGGGTACCACTGAGAATTGAACAGCAAAATAGAACACACAAAACCAAACTGAATGAGAATGAGGTCGGTTAATACCAAACAAGTGAAAGTTTAAAGTTGATGAAGCTTCTCAAACTAATCTGAGATTCCCTGTGAGTTCTTCATAGACACTGGAAAAAGCAGCTGCATTCCTTATGTATTTGCCTCAGCAGTAATATGACCTGCAGGAACAGTGGGTTAGTGTCATTGCTAAGCCATTTATGAAGGGAAATTCAAAAGGCTCTGGTTAAGGATAGTGTTGAAAAAGGAGCACCAGTCACTAGTAAAGTAGGTTTACTGGGTGACTTTAACCACCCTGACATCTGCTGGAAAAGTAGCACAGCAAGCTGTCGGCAATCCAGGAGGCTCCTGAAATGCGCTGAGGACAGCTTCTTAAGCCAAGTAATAGATAGCCTCACCAGGGGCGATGCAACACTAGACTTGTTGCTTACCAGTGCAAGCAAAATAATTGGTGACATCCGGATTGGAGGCTGCCTGGGCTCTAGTGCTCATGCCATGGTGGAACTCACAGTCCTGAGGGATATGGGGCAGACAAGGAGTAAAATTAGGACCCTGTATTTTAGGAAGGCCAACTTCTGGCTCGTCAGGGAGTTAGTTAATAAAACCCCCTGGGAAGCTGCTCTCAAGGACAAAGAAGCGGAGCAGAGCTGGCAGATCTTTAAGGAAGCTCTCCTTAGTGCCCAAGAGCTCTCCATCCCCAGATATAGGAAGTCAGGAAAGGAAGGCAGGAGAACGGCATGGCTGCACCGTGACCTGCTGGTCGAACAGGAGAGCAAGAAGAAAATGCACAGGCAGTGGAAGCAGGGACAGGTATCCTGGGAGGAGTATAGGGATGCTGCCAGGCTGTGTAGGGAAGGGGTCAGGAAGGCCAAGCCCAGCTGGAACTGGACCTGGCGAGGGGTGCAAAGAAAAACAAGATAGGCTCCTACAGGTATATCAACCCGAAAAGGAAAGTTCAAGGAGGCGTCCCCTCCCTAGTGAGCAATACAGGCAAACTGGTAACAACGGACAAGGAGAAGGCTGAGGTACTCAACAATTTTTTGCCTCAGTCTTCAATGACAGCAGCTCTTCATGCATCCCTCGAGCAGATGGGTTGAAAGGTGGGGACTAGGGAAGCAATGTCCCTCCCACTGTAAGTGAGGATCAGGTTTGCAACCACCTGAGGAACCTGAACATGCATAAGCCTATGGGTCCTGATGAGATGCATCCCAGAGTCCTCAGGGACCTCGCTGATGCAGTCACCAAGCCACTCTCTAGGATATTTGAGAAGTTCTGGCAGTCAGGTGAAGTCTCTGGTGACTGGAATTCCAGTCTCTGGACTGGAATTGGTGTGACAATGTCACATCATTTTTAAGAAGAGTAGAAAGGATGAGCCAGGGAACTACCGACCTGTCAGCCTCACCTCTGTGCCGGGGAAGATCATGGAACAGATCCTCGTGGAAGCTATCCTAAGGCACATGGAAGACAGGGAGGTGATGTGAGACAATGACCATGGCTTCACCAAGGGCAAGTCCTGCCTGATCAACCTAGCGGCCTTCTACAATGGCGTAACAGCATTGGTGGACGAGGGAAGAGCCACTGATGTAATCTATCTGGAGTTCAGGAAGGCCTTTGACATGGTCGCCCATAACATCCTTCTCTCTAAACTGGAAAGATATGGGTTTGATGGGTGGACTCTTCCATGGGTGAGGAACTGCTTGCTAGATGGCATCCAGAGAGTGGTGGTCAATGGCTCCATATCCGGATGGAGATCAGTGACGAGTGGTGTCCCTCGGGGGTCTGTGCTGGGACCGATACTCTTCAATATCTTCATCAGTGACATCGACAGTGGGATCGAGTGCACCCTCAGCAAGTTTGTGGATGACGCCAAGCTGTGTGGTGTGGTCGACACGCCTGAGGCACAGGATGCCATCCAGAGAAACCTAGACAGGCTGGAGCAGTGGGCCCAGGAGAACCTCATGAGCTTCAACAAAGTGAAATGCAAGGTCTTGCACCTGGGTCGTGGCAACCCCTGCTGTCAGTACAAGCTGGGGGATGCAAGGATTGGGCAGAGCCCTGCTGAAAGGTACTTGGGGGTACTGGTGGATGACAAGCTGGACACAAGCCAGCAATGTGCCCTCACAGCCCAGAAAGCCAACCGCATCCGCAGCTGCATCAAAAGCAGCGTGACCAGCAGGGCAAGGGAGGTGATCCTGCCCCTCTGCTCTGTGCTGGTGAGACCCCACCTGGAGTGCTGCGTCCAGATGGGGAGTGCTCAGTACAGGAGGGACATGGAGCTGTTGGAGCGTGTCCAGAGGAGGGCCACAAAAATGATCTGAGGCATGGAACACCTCTGTGAGGACAGACTGAGAGAGTTGGGGCTTTTCAGAGCCTGGAGAAGGCTCTGGGTAGACCTGATAGCGGCCTTTAAATATCTTAAGCAGGGGCTACAAGAAAGAAGGGGACAAACTCTTTAGCAGGGCCTGTTGTGATAGGACATGGGGAAATGGTTTCAAATTGAGTGAGGGCAGATTTAGCCTGGATATAAGGAAAATGTTTTTTATGATAGGAGTGGTGAAGCACTGGCACAGGTTGCCCAGAGAGGGGGTGGATGTCCCTTCAAGGTCAGGCTGGACAGGGGTCTGAGCAACCTGATCCAGCTGTAGGTGTCCCTGTTCACTGCAAGGAGTTGGACTAGGTGACCTTTAAAGGTCCAGCTCAGACGATTCAACGATTCTGTGATTCTAGGTTGCCTGAATTACTTGATCAGTAACAGCCAGCCTGTCTACTTAACCTGCCATCTTCTGCATTTAAGATTTTAATGAAGTGTTCCAGAACAGTTCAAGAGGAAATCCTATCTCAAGATGCTGAAGAGTCTACTCTGAAATTTTTGCAGCTTTGGACCAGCAAGGTTATTTAAGCTAAGGTTGTTTAGCCACCTGAAGTAGTATTTTATAGAGGACATTCTTTCAGTTTGATTTGCAGACTCTTCTCAGCACATACTCTCTCATTCAGTAATTGCCAGCTAAGGATGAGCGTTAAAGAGTATTGAATGTAAGACTACTGAGTGTGAGGGGCAGCTAATTTGTTTGCAGCTTTCTGTGCGTTTTAGTTTCTGTTCTGTTAAAAATGTGGGAAAACAGAGAAGAAAGCTAAAGGTAGTGTCACTGGAGAAAGGGACTCCCTCAAACACATTCAGGGTGGAAAAGCACTGTGAAATGCTTTCAGATGGTGGCACTGAAGGTTAAACCCAGTAGCCTACAGTGTTTATGGCTTTTAACAGCAGCTAACAACAACAACAAAAAATCAAACCCAACAGAAAAAATTAAACTCCTCATTGTAGAAAATCACCAGTCATATATTCTTCCAGCCATCCATATAAATAGCAATTTCAGTTTTATATTTTCCTTTTATATTTTCCATTTTATATATATCTTCCCTTCTGTACTTTTTATTATGGTACTCAGTAGTAAAACTGTAAATAGTATTTTTGACACAGGATATTTAAGGAAGGTGTTGGATCTTTTGCCTTTTAAAGAAGAGATTTTTCACTCCCTAACTACAGTTTTTGATTTTTTTTTTTTTTTTTTTTTTGCATTGGTGACCTGTTTCACACTTACCATTTTCTAGCAGTTGTAAGTATTTATGATATCTATATTATGGTAACTTGTAAGTGCTGCTTTGTTAGTACTTTTGTCACCTCCATTTCCCTTATGAGCTGCTCAATAGCAATCATAAAGTAGGAAAGTATATTAAAATGATATTGAAAAAGAGAAATTGGAGGTCTTCTTGGAAAAAAGAAGCATAAATGTATCTTTTTTTATGTAAGAGATGGCTCCCTTGTGTGTGTTCAGGGTGTCAATAACCCAAGCGAAAAGGAAAAGAATTCTGGTAGTGAATTGTAATAGAGGTATAATGGGATCAAAGCAGACAGAACGGACCTCAATTTTCTCATTTACAAAATGCACACATTTTATATTGCAGCATTATGCAGTACATTAATTGGAAAGATAATTAATGCTGAATTACAATAGAAGTGCTCTAAAAGAACAAGGCACATATGACAGCCACAGGAACATCAAATAATTCTTTTCTGAGGGTTCGCTGGTTATTCGAATGGATGCCAAATGGATTTATAATGAAGGGGGACATGAAACACAACAATACCAATCTCGTTATAATAGCAAATGCCTGGACTTGGATTCTAATGTTTCTTTAGGAAAATCCCTAACACTGATCTGTGTTTTGGCTGAAAATCACCTTTGGAGGGGATTAGCACCTTCCATTTTACTCCTGACACGCTTCAGAACTTGGCAACATACTCTAAAGGTGCCAAAAGGAGACTGGTCAGTGGCTGTTCTGAATGTTAACATTGTCAGGATTGATACAAACGAGAGAAACAGAGAACAACAACATGAAAGACAGCATACTATATCAGTGCTGTGTCTGAGAGCATTGCTAAAGCGCTGTGGTAAAATGTTGTTTATGTTCAGATGTTAATGGATACAGTTGTCATGAATTGCTGTTGCACTTTGTAATATTTGTAGACTGGATAATGTGAAGTAATTGAAGCTACAGTAGTGTACAGATGTTTAGCATTGACACAGTTTAAGTTGCAGCTACTTACCTCAGTCAGCCAGAACTGGTTAGAATTGAGGTTCTTGATACGGTGCTTGGACTGGAGTCCAGCTGGTGAGAGAGCAATAGTTGGTCTGGGTGTCCTGGGCAAGAACAACGGCAGAAGGTATCACCACTGGGACTGACACACAGGAAGAGGGTAGCTGTCTGGCTGTGGCACAGCCACCCATGAAAACATTAAGGTGTGCCCCTGGCACCCTTCTCTCTTTCATGTGGCTCTTCCACTCCTTGCCACAGCCACTGAAAATGAGGTCTTCTGTGTCCACGTTAAAAGGCAGAGTGGGTAATGAAGTGACCATATGGACCCTCTGCCCTTCCTCCTTTCCTTACAAAGCTGTCAAGATGCTTGAAGAAGAGCATGGTAGGGAGATCAGGGCAAGGGCCTGTGTCATTGTCATGCGTGTTTGGTTTTTTAATGCCAAGTGCTCGGCATCATCTGGCTCAGCAGCCGAATGAGGGGCAACTGGTTTTGGGAATGGCCTGGGTACCAACTTGTCCTTTCTCCCAGCTCCATGAAAATGTAACCAGTAGAAATGTGTAGGTATTGTGCTCAGTCTTACAAATACTCAGTTTACATCTGAATGGAAAGTTTTTCGTAAGATCATTTGGCTTCTGCAGAACATTTAGAAGCTTGAGGAAGATAGAAAATTGTTCTTTGACATGGCTCAAAATGTGAAGCAGTCAGGAAATGAAGGGAGGCTGTGAAACTAGTATCTTGGGAGGTTTGTGTACTTGTGAATAATGTACGCTTATTGACATCATATGCATGTTGGGTCTCCAGTGAGTTCCCTGCTGCTTTGCATTTACAAGCCAGTGAAGCTGTTTTCATTACTGCAACACTCATTAGCATTCCCCCAGCAGGTAAACAAGTCATAGTTTCATTATTGTGTATTTCTGCTACATCCATAGGCAAAATACGTATGTTCAGAGGAAAAAATGAAATACAATATAATCTTAGACATTAGCCATGTACCCCAAAAAGTAAAAAAAAAGCTGACCAACCCAAAAGCCCTACCAAAACCAACCAACCCCCAAAATGGAGCGCTTACATCTTTTCCTCTTCTTCATATCTTTTGTAAGGCACAGAGAGTGACTGGAATAGTTTCTGCAGACTTTCAGACCACTCTTTTCTTTCATTCTGTGTGCATGTGTGTATGTTGTATGCAGTTTTCTTTTCAACACAATCCACCCTCTTTTTCCTGATGACATGGAATTATTTTTGTTTTCTGATTGTTTCTTGTTTAGAGAACTGTTTCCTTTACTTCTTCTTTTTTTTTTTTTATTTGTTTCTTTGTGTGTTTTTTTTTTTTTTTTTTTTTTCTCTTTCTTTTTCCCCCTCTGGTAATCCACTGGGCTTGTCTTCACTTGCAAACTGCAAGATTCTGAGCAGCTGGCTTTCTTGTGGCTTTGGTGTCAGATGCACGATAGGCCAGTTATGCATCACCATGGAAATTTTACCTTAATGTTGCAGAGCTGAGGTGACACTTGGTGGAGTCTGCCTCTGCCAAGGTGGCACTGAACAGCCATCCAGACCTCCCCTTTACACAGGTTTAAGAGCATAGGAAGTTAACCAGAGTAGGAAAAAGAATGCTGATAGAGACTGGGCTTCCACACGCTTAAACTGTCCTGAAATGGAGTGAAATGGCCCTAAATGCCCAGCAGTGCCACCTTAGGCCTGAGCCCCTGGGCCCTCACTGCCCTGAGGGGATGTTATAGAGGGAAAAAAACATTCACTTCTCCTCAGGAAAAGTGGGAACTTTTGTGGCAAAGGAGCAGAGGACAGCAACCACAGCCCAGGTGTGCATGTGGGGCGGCTGGTGCTGAGGGCTGGTGGCACGTACCTGCTGACTGGGGAAGGGTAATTCCCACAACCTGTGGAGAAATCGTGAAAATTTTCTCTCCTGGGCTGACGGACGCTACATGGTCTGCTCTTAAAGGTGAGATAAACTGTGTTTCTCTGTTTGAAAAATACTGTTCAGCTCTCAGCCCATACTGGGCAAATATATGAGGAAATTGGTTCTTCGTGACAGGCCTGTCGTACGGGCTGAGGGGCCAGCAGTCACGGCGTGGTGGTGGACCTGGGCCCTTTGCTGACTGTACATGTGTGATGGGTGTATTCCTGCACAGGGGAGGTCACCACGCAGAGCAAAAAGCCTCTCGAATGCCACATTTAACGTGTGTACGTTGCAGAACCTCAGCAGAGAAACAACTGTGTTTGAGCGTTGTGGTTTGTTCAGTTTTCCGTACAGCAGAGAATAATGCTCAGTGTGGAGGAGTAAACAAGGCAATAAACAACTTCCGTGGTTATCAAATGTGAATTTCTCTGTGGCATATAATTGTTTTGCAAGCCATTTTCTGCCTTTCTGGCCCCTGTGCCCTGTCTATTGCCATTTTAAATAGGTGATGTGAAGCACAGGAGACAGAGTGTGTATTTTATGTGTGAATGATTTCAAAGTTTCAATGCAATGCAGGATGGGTCCTCTAGGGCTCTCTCTCGTTGCATTTTTCACTGACAGTGTTTTGAATAGTTTACAGAATAGGGCTATACAAGTGCTTTGTCTGCAAATGAATTGTGTGCTGAAAGCCCGAGGGCATGGAGAGAAAAGAAAAATGCATTAATACAGAAAGACAACTATGTAATGCAGTAGAATACGTATCATTATTAACTGCTGTAAATACAAAGCAATTCACCAGCATGACAGACCCTCCAGAATAGCAATAATGGAAGCAACTTGCATTTGTTTCAGAAGGAAAACTGTTCAAAGTCCAGAATTAAGTCAGAACTATTGAGGGTAAAAGGAAGAAAAGAGAGGGTGTTAACTAGGGTACAGTGATGCTGCTGCAGCTGTTTTGTAGTATAAAAGTGAAGATGGATGCTGATGTACCAAAGAAGAATGTATATCAAAAGAATCAATACAGCAAATTGCATTCATTGAGTAAGGAACCGTTCAGCTGGGGGAAAAAAAAAAAAAAAGAGAGAGAAATAAAGCCAAATGTGGCATCTGATTACAAAAGAATGAACATAAATACAGAATGAATTGAAACAAAAAAACCCAGAAGCTAGGCTGAGATCCCTTTGGGCCAATTGAGTTCCTGTTGCCTACCTGCCCACGGATTTAATTTGCATTAAATTTACATTCATTTCCATAAATGCACATGAAGTTCTGTTTTATGATACAGAGGCTTCCAGCACGTCTCTCTCAGTGTGGGGGGACAAGGACGCAAACGCTAATGAGTTCTGTCTTCTATGCATGGCTGTGCCCTGCTCTTTGCGTCTGTAACCCCCAAGCGGCAGCACATCTCTTCACTGCTGGGTCCTCTGCATGTTATTTGGCCACCCTGCTGTCTTCTGAGCCAGTGCCAGGCATTGCTTCCTGGGCAAGGGAACTGTTGAGACGCAATAGCAATTTTATGGTGAGCTTAAAGAGAGGAAAGGAGCTTAAAAAGAAACACATCAATTTTTTCCCCTCTGAAAAGAAGGTAATAACTTTTTACACCTGGTGGTTATGGCCGTGTAGAAGTAGAGCTTTCTTCTTTTGCATTTGCTATCTGGAGCCTAGAGAGAGAGGTGGATGCCAAAGCCCGACAAGTGCTTTCAGGCTATGTATTCCAGCTTCCCATCTGTACCTGCCTCTAGGAAGGAGGAAGGTGGTTTTGCAGATATGCTAAATTTTGCAGCTTTTCCAATAGTTAGCTGAAGTGATGCCTCCTCTCACTCTGCCTCTCCCATTCAGTGTGCTGGGTACTGTGAACCTTGTTCTTAGGTGTTTACAGCTCCTTGTTTACAGCAGGGAGGACTCCAGCTTGCCATGCTGGGCTGTTTGACTTGTAGGTTGACTGTTCTGGACTTCCAGTTGCTCACTTTGAGGAGTCTATCAGAGCATGTGTGTGCTTTGTTTAGGTCTTTGGTTAGGAGAAATAGCTCTATAATCTTGCAAAGGCAAGCAGCTCTTGTACATTTACTATGGGGTGCTGTCCCCGCAAAGGAGCTGTCCTGACTGACTCATTCAGGGATGGGGAGAGTACATTGGCTTGCACTGAAAAGCAAGTGCGTTATTCTGTTGAGAATACGTCTCACGCCTACTCTGTCTTCTCATTACCACTTTTCCATGCTGTCACAGGCTTCCCTTTTTGCATCTGTTTTCACTGAAATGCCCACATTGACTGCATTTCTCCATGCCCATGAGACAAAAAGCCGCTGGTCTCCTCACGCTCTCTGCCAAGTGCTACGCTGTGGTGCAGGCTGGGATCCTGACAATGCCGGTGTCTCTGTCCAGGGCCATTTAGAAGGTGCCAGGCAGCAGAGGGGTCAGATGCCATCGCACTCCTCTGCTGTGTGGTGGGGCTGCTGCAATCTGCCCCAGTGTTGGAGATGTGGCAGTAATAAATGAGGTGCAGCAACAGCCTCTTGGTCTGGGGATAGTGCCAGGGAGAGCTGCACTTGCTGCATGTGGTGGGACTCTGACCCCTGGCTAGCTGAGATTCTGAGCACAGGCCCTCTGGGTGACACCAGTGCTCAGCAGCATGACCTGGGGAAAAGCTGGGATAACCCAGCTGGCCATCCTTGAGCCAAGACATGGCATCCTGAGTGTGAACATGGGGTATGCATGTGCTGCCACGGGGCTGCTCATGGGCCTACTGCTGGGCACTCTGGAACAGCAAAGCAGTGGGTAAGTTTGTTTTTGGGGTAGTGTGGAAGGTGGTGGCTGTTGTTTGCCTATTTAAATATTGATATGTGCAGTCACTAATCTTTTTAATGGGAAATCTGAGTCTAACTTGATTGCGTTCTGAGGCGATGTATAAATCACTTCCTTTTAGAAATGGTTGTTTAGAATCAAATGAAATATTACACTGCTGAGTTTTGCAGACTTTCACTAAGTTACAAGAACATAATGGTTAGTTAGCATTTAATTACACATATAACTAATCCAAAGCAATACAAGGTTTTATAAGGATAATTGGTAAGTTGTCATGTAGGTGGTTTCTCTAAATGGCTTCATAGCATTTAGAGGACAAAAGAAATTGCACATAAATAATAGGTTATTAGAAATAAATTGGTACACATTTATTCACAGCATCAGAAATGGACAATTCAGCTCACAAGGAATTCTTCAAAAAAACTACAGCTACATTATTTGCATAAAATAACAACAGAAATTTACAATTGGCTTTGTTTCCTATTTATAATGCCTTAATTACTACAGCAGTCCTCTTTTGAAGAAATCCATTATTATTTGAATTGTGTTCGTTGGGATGCTGTGAATAATTGGCCATGTATTCAGGAAAATGAATTTGTCATTTTGGCCCCTTAGATATGAGTGATCCATCCTAAGGGGATACATACTTGACATCTTTGTAGCCATCTTTTTCGGTTTCTTCCTATAAAGCTGTTTGCAAGAGAATGGCAGAAAGTCCTCTAACTAGGAGCTAATTTGGGAATGGGGAGAAAGTTTAGACCCGTATTTTCCCTTGGAGAGCATGGCTGGACAGTGGGGATTGTTACAACAGCAACAACAGTAACAAAACCCACCTTTTTTCCTTCTTTGGACTGTAAATGTTAAATTAAATATAGGGAAGAGCCATGCCACTTTCTGCTCTCAGATGAATGTTCTCCTTAGAAGCAGCATCAGTCTGCTGGGGATGAGTTTGGCCTTTTAAGTGCTCTCCCCTGTGTATGGTAACATGCCCCTTCCTATTGAGGGGAGCAGACAGGAATTCATGNTTTTTTTTTTTTTTTTTTTTTTTTTTTTTTTTTTTTGTGCCGTGTGACAGTGAGATAATTGAGAGGCTGGCAGTGCTTTAGTCATTAGGTATTAATTTCATTCTGTCCATCTGATTACGAAGATCAGTTAGAATTGATATATGAAAAGACCTGTGAAAACACCCTTGAGCAAAATGTGACATGATCATGCCCCGTAAGCGTCAGATTACTGTTTGTGTGACAACCTGTGTCTCTGCACAGAGTGAATACAAAAAGCCTGATATCTTTTCACAGCATTACAGGACAGAGACGCTGAATTACAGCGGAAACCCTGACGAACAACAAAGTGTCTTGAGTTGTACATAATTTTGTCATTTCTCATCTGAGTGCAGTAGTCCTGGGAATGAAACCCTTGGCATTTAGGTGTCAGCAATGGTTACAAGGGATGTACTGGACTTCTCATTTGTTCTTTACACTGCTTTCCCTAAAATGTGGACTCAGATTCCAGGGATTTAGGTGGTATCCTGAAGCCAGGTATTTTTTCATCCCCACCCCTGCTGCCCACCTCACAAAACAAAATGAAGCAGTCTTTACTTTTCTGCTCGTTTAACTGCAGTGATGATGCAGGTGTCCCCCTCTTCTCTTTCTGGGACACCTCATGGGAGATCATGCCATGAAGTTTAATTCCTTTATCAGCCAGAGGGCTCAAACCCATTTCTCCCAAGACAGAACAAAAGTGCCAAGCTGTGGGCTCCTGTGATGTATGGGAACTTCAGTGACTCGCCTATAGAAGCTCTTATACTTAGCTTAAAACAATTAAAATCAATTGGGTAAGACAGCGGGAACCTGACACTGTCTGTGCCAATTTACATGCTTTTGGGAGATGGGAGGTAAGGGGCTGAAACACTAGGAGAGGAGAGGCAAATTATTGTGTCTCTTGTATTCTGCATACTGCATTAATCGCTGATCTCTGCATGGTGCTGTGCTGTTCCTGGGGTGGAAAGCAGTGCGATGGGTGCAGGCATCCTGTTGCGTGCCTATCATGAGGGCATGCAAGCTCAGAGGTCCTCAGGGAGGCGAAGGAATTTCCATGTGCTAATTTTTGCAGATTTAGACACGGGAGAATGAAAGCACATGGACATATGGGCATGAAAACAATATGATTCCTCACTCAAGTGGAATTATGCTCTCAGGGTAAAGCTTATCTGGACAAGCTCATCTGCCTTTGTCTGGTACACTAGCTAGGTATGAGAGCAGTACCCTGTCTCTGTCACCTTGCTGTCCCTCAGGACCAGCAACAGGACTGCTGGGAAATAAATGGCAAAGAAGAGAGGTTGGATCAGCTTGAAAATGAAAGGTTTCTGACAGACAGATTGTGAGAAAACGTAGCTGAGAGCTGATAAAAAATTCTGTACAACCCACTGTTCTGCTTGCACCTGTTTGTCCGTCTGTCCTGTAATTTTAAGCCTCCAGCATGACTTGCCTGTGCTGTATCCTTTCCCATCTGAAGAAATGCATTCTCTCATGCGAGTGACAGCACAGCCTAGCATTACTCCTGCTTGTGCCGCTGGCTCCATGTCAGCTGCCGTACACCTAAAGCAGCACAGAAAATGCAAGAAAAGAGGTGGTTTGTTTGCTAGCACTTTGTCACTTGTGCCTAGAAGGAGAACGTGTGGGTGATCACTGGTTCACCGTGTGATTTCTAGCATGTGCTGTCCCTACAAGATGTTCCAGACAAGAGCTCCAAGACATGCCACAAGCCCTGCCGGCCTCTGATCCACTAGAGCATGCCTGTTGAGGGTGGGAGTGAGCCGCTGCTGCACTCCACAGCTGTCAGTGATTTGCTAATCACCTTAAACTGGCTAGCTGAGGAGGGACAAGTAAAGGAGCAGCAAGATGGGGGAGAAGAGGAAAAAGAGTTAGCAGGTAAGAGAAGGAAACTGGGTAGTCTGTGAGTTAAAAATACAGAAAAAGTTAGGAATATCAGTGCTTTAGAGTAAGTGTGTTCACACCACAGAAGGCTTTCTCTTACCCTAGCCACGTGTATGTGTGTATTCAGGGCACATCTATGTACTAGTGTCGTTACTGCTATTTTTACACAGAAGTACATTAAGAAACAATTTGTGCAGGATGATTACTTGTGTAAGCTTCTCATTATCAGTCCTACTAATCCCCAAACAAAAGCAGGAACTGCTGTTGTTAGTATTTATTGACCAGCTAAATAACAGTCTATCGCCAGCATTGAGTTTACTGATTTTTTGGCTTTACTACTAATTAAATTTGACAATGTTTTAGTTGTAGGGGGATTTTAGGATTTATAGTGGTGCTGAAAGATTAATGCTAAGAATTAGCTATTTATATTACACAACTCTCTGCTACAATTTTTTTTTGAATTTTGCTTGCATGGAAGGATGTACTCTGAGCTTAGTTTGCCCCCAGTGTTCATTCTGAATCAAATGTAACTGATTTTTACTTTTTCTGATAAAATGCTTCTATTGATTTCTCTAGCACCTAAAGCCTTGCTTTAAGAAAAAGCACTTAACCAGTTGTTTAAATCAATTCCCATTCAGAAAGACATGTGAGAATAGGCTTAGTCTAAGGTCCCTGTAGACCACATGGAACTCTTCCTGCATTACAAGAGTGTTTAAGACCATTAGTCATGGTCTCAATTATCCTTTTTCATCCACCACTCTCCTTGGCCTCTGATTATGATTAAAATACTCCCTCCAGATGAGTTTGTGGTTCAGAGATAGCTTAACCCCAAAGTCTTCCAGGAGACTGTTGTCTAGAGTGCTCTCCTTGAAGATAAGAGTGCCTCTTTCCCTCCTCACCTTCTTTATGCTGGGCTCCCTTGTCCCAGGGGCTGCAGCTGTTCTCATGGGTCCTGGATGGAAGTAGTCACTGCTACTCTTGGTCTGGTCATGCCTTCCGGAGCAGGATGAAGGCCAAAGGTTTGCTGCCAAGGAATGCCTCTTATTTCTCACAACATCCTGTAAAACATACCGCATCTTCTGCACGCAAGGCATTGTTGAACCAGAATCATACCAATAGTTTTCAAAAGCATTTTCTGTCTATGATTTAATGTTACCTGAATTGTGATCTACCAAGTCCCTATTTGGGAAAGAAGTCCAAATGCTGAATTCCCTAAGATGTGGTCATATTTGTATCTATTTCTTTATCTATTTATATCTGTCCCATTTTTAGATAATGTGAAATATAAAAATGTAGATCCAGAATTTTAACCACACTCACTCTAACAAAGTGTTTGCAGTTAGGAGTCAGGCTTGGCCCTGGTTCCTCAGGAGTCGCTCTTCCAGGGACTGATCGCTTATCTAATAAACATGGAGACATCTAGTAAAATAATATCTATTTTTATATAAGCATTTTTCATGTGGAGCATTGCAGAACATTGGTGGGAGTAAATGGAGGTTGGGGGGAAAAAAAACTATTTTACAGACTGGGCTATATCCCTAGCAGAAGAGTGCTTGGTACAGTGGGTACCAGCTTTCTTCTAAGACCTTTAGGTGAAACTACAGTGTAACTGAAAAGGAGCCAAGAAGATTGCTAATTATTTCCACCTTCTTTTACTGCATTATTATAAAACATTGCTCTCCAGCCTGCTGTACAAAATGCCAAGATCCACCTTCTGCAACATTTTCCATGCTTATATATGTGCCGCAGTGGGAAGCAATAACTAATGCTGTGCATTCTCTCATACCTGCATTAGCTGCTCATAGAATAAGTTTGACTTGGACTGATTCTTTTTTGTTATTACTATTTTTTTGCTGAAGACCCTACGCAGCAAAGGCATAATGTATGGTATGTTTCAGGTTGACATTTAGGACCAAACTCTCACCTGACTGCAAATGTAATCAAGAAACTGGCTTTTCCCATCTCTTGAGCTCCAACACTGTGTGAGACTTAATGTTCATGGGGTTAGAAATTTCTGTTTTTGTTGTTTATCTTTGGAAGATATTTCTTTCACTATTTCAGAAATACAGGAATTGCCTCCACAGGATTACACTTGGGATCAGGTTATGCCATTATTTAAGAGATTTGTAAAACCTGCAGGAGAGAGTTCTGATAAAAGTTTCAGTCTGACCTCTAACGGTGTAGTGACCCGAAGATTGTCTTTATGGTATTAAAACTATTCAGATATGGTTATGTTTGTTTCTATTGTTTTATATAGTTTGAGCTGTCCTTCTTTAAGAGAAGTATAAGTGGGCTGTGCTTCAGATTGCTTACTTAAGTGCTTTGTAAGTCTGTAAAAGTATTTGCTGCCCCTGTGACTTAGGGGATCAACTGTCACTCAGGGCTCAGATGTATCTTTGATGCAGCCTTTGTGTGTACTGCCAAAGGTCAAGGATTACAAAACTCACTCTGTTTTTAACATATGTATAGAATTATATATGGGTTTTTTTAGAAGAATAGTTCATTTGCTGGTGCAGTGTAAAAGCCTTGGTGACCTTTTGAAATGGAGTATAACTGAACTCCAATATTCATTGAAACTTCTAAATACCTTAGGGTTTTCAGAAGTTCTCTTACCTTCTAGCATCATGATATAGTAAGCAGTGGGATGTGTTTTGGATATGTATTTAAAATCATCTGTGACAGAATGTGGAATGTATAAATATACATCTTTTGGATTTCTGTGTGATACTCAGAGTGGTTGTGCCAGGCTGCAAACTTCCTTCCGATTGCAGGCTGAGTCCTTACCTTCCTCCCCTCTGCTTACCTCCACTGTGGATAATCTGAAGGCATGGCAGTGCAGGGCTGCCAGCAGAAGGCTGTCAAAATCTGAGTGGTTTCCCTGTATGCACTGTGCTGAGCAAGATGGAGTGGGTGGTGCGTATCCTATATCAGTGCATTACACGATTGAGTTATCACAGATGTCTGGTGCTCAGACTAGGGAGTGACACCTCTATTTGTGGTACAGTGAAAAGGTGTAGGAAGCTGAACTTGGGATGTTTTTCTTCTTAAATCCTTGAAGTTATTCAAAGATTAGGGATTCATGTTAAGGTTGACCATTTCACGGTAGTCCATAAGAACCTATTAAAATAAAAGGCATGTGTTTGTTTTCCTACCATGAAGAGCCACAGAACCCCCAGTGCGCCCTCCTTAAGTTTTTGGCCTTATGACTTCGGCAAGCGGTGTCCTTGATTCAAGTAGGTTGTAACATTTAGGTATGTTTTCTTGAATGTATCTTGAGGACACGTTCACTCTCTGCCAGTGTTCTGTGGAGAAGTCACTGTTCGGCACGCTGCCAGAAGCCTTAAAACCAGTGACTGCCGCTCTCACTTGTACTGCTGGCTTGTGGACACCCCTTACAGCTCTGCCACGTGGCTTCTCCAAACAAGAGCACATCACTGCTTATGAGACCCCAGCAGAGGAAGCAGACAGCATGCTATGTGCTAACGCACGGAAGTCATGAGTAGCACTGAAGAGGTGTGTGCCCGGCATCCTCTGTGCGTTTCCCTGGATGAAGTTCCTTGCTGTTGCACTGTGTTCACCCAACTTCTACTGCTGCTGCCACGTGAGCAGTTGTCAGTTTTGCCTAGTCAATTCTTGAGGAGTTTTCTGTGTGTTTGTGTAACCACGGTTTTATGGTGACTTTGATGTTGGCTCCTGTGGAATAAGATCCCAATCTTAAATGCTTATGGAAGGCTCCAAATGGGTTTAATCTTCAATAACAGCATTGTAAGGTACCCACAACATCAGACACACCACAGAACTTCTCTCCTTTCTCCCTGATCTGTTATTATTATTTTTTTTTCTTTATTTTTCCATAGCTATGTGGGTTTTTTTTTTTTTTTGGAAGCATTAAGTAATGCTGGTGTTGGAAATACTTTGAGTTTAGATTGCACCAAGATTTCTGCAGTGCTTCGTCATCCAGCTGTCCTGCACTGGACCTTCAGCAGGCCACTTGGCAGGTATGGGGCAAGTTCCATACTCCCCACTGCCCCTCCCATTACTTTGGAGACAAAATAGTAAAGGCAATTTCAGGCTTGCACAGAGATCCCGATTGATGTATTTTGTAAATAAAAATTATGCAGTTGTATCTGCAGCCATCTTAACTTTCCAAACATGTATACTTGTAATTGCAGTGGAATATTCTAACAAGATACTTACTAGAAAGCAAAACTTTCATACGTATCTCCGTATATCTCTATCTGTCTGTCTATGTCTTCGTATCTTCTCAATAGAAGATTTTATGTATACTCCCTTTTGGTGGGGAATCTATGACTTTGTGTAAAAGGATCATGCCAAAACTTGTGGTAATTTAGAATTCTCCCCATCCATCTATTTGATAGTTGAATTACAAAATCTTAACTTCCATCAATTTTTTCGTTTTACTTTCTAAATTACAACTAGACCAGTGTCCTGCTTTATCTTAAGAAAAGTTTAAAAATTCATCCTTTCCAGGTAAACTGATTCCCCTCTCCTGTAAGTAATAAATCAGAAAGGTGGACTAGAAGTGAAACTTCCACTGCACTGATGTCCGTGTCTAATACAGGAGTTAATGGACAGCAATAAAAATACCTGCCTCGAGTAGTTTTTCCTAACTCAACCAGATAAACAGCCCTTCACTGATTTCGAGTCATGTCTCTTTTCTAAGAAGGAGACTTCAGCATCGTATCATGGCTGCAGCCTTGCACTCCGTGCTGAGTATTGTTTAATAAAGAAATAGGTAAGCTGAGGAAGTAGTGTCAGCCAGCTGAGGCTAGGCAGAGCTCCTTGGGGCTGCTGTGTGAAGAAGACCTAAGGGCTGCTACAGACTTCAGGTGTGGAATCTGTTTTTAATAAGACATTTATTCTAATGTTTGTTTAAATTAGTAGCAAAATATGAAGTAAATTCTGAAAACCGGCTTTTAACAGTATATTTTTCTTCTGTACGTCAAAATCTAAAATCGTAGGATCTGAGTCTTATTTTACTCAAGTCTTTATTCCTCTGGTTAATGTAAGTCATGTGCTTTGTCCTTAGCTGCCATGTGATTCTGAGTCACCTTGCTTTGCTGTTTCTTTGCTTTGATGTTTTGAGATGCCTGCAAGCTGTTTTGGCTCTTTTGCTCATGTAGATGGTTTATGAAGCAACTAAATAGACACAGGTCCTAGGGACAATTATGTGTGCTCTGAACTGATAGTAGAAAAGTTCCTTCCCTTTTGGAGGTGTATATTGTAGTTACTTTCTATGTATAAGAGTTTCAGTAGGTCTCATACAAGGCAGAGACATTGCATCCCTTTTAAATCTTTTGTATAGTAACCTTAACATGGGCCATTACTCTTCTGAATTCCCCAGCAGATGTTCAGGTTGATGAATGCCTGAAAAGGCATTTTTTAAATTACTGACATGCCAGCATTTGTTCCATGATTGAGAAAGTCAATAGATGCTTAGCAGACCAATGTGAGCAGGTTTCATCCTTGCAGATTAGCTCGATCTCTACAGGTGTTTTCTTTCTTGGACAGTCAGGCAATCCAACTAACAGCACAGGATAGCCCTTAGGAAACAAGCGGCCCTGTCCTTGGGGGCTTTTTGATTTGTGCGTGAGTAACAGTTCTCTAGAGATTTATCTGCTCAGGAGAGCTATCAGGATCACCTTTTCTTCCTTGCAAAGTGTGAGTTTAATGTCAGTTTCTCTCAGGAAGTTCTGCTTTTCCTTGCATGAGATGCTGGGTGAAGTGCAAAAAGCCCCAGTACAAGAGGCAGATGGTCTGGGTTAGGAGATGAACCGTGAGAAGTGGGTTCGTACAACATACACAGTAATCCTGATTTTGTTATGTGACCTTAAGCAAATTGTTTCTTCTTTTGTTCTTTAATTTTCTCGGAGCTGCAGGCGGACTGTTTCTTGTTCAGAGGCACTTAGCACAACAGGTCCAGCTTTATTCAGGCTCTCATCCTCTGGGCAAAACCTCTACACAGGCTTATGGAAGCTCATCTAGCTCACTGGGTAAGCTAATCTGTGGCTCCTGAGCTGCTTCTGTCAAGCCAGGGCAGCTCTGTCTTGTTAAACACTGTATGCCTGCAGGGTTTCAGGTTTGATCCAAAACCCTGTCGGTCTCTTTTCACTAATTCCACTGAGCTTTGGATCTGGAATTTAATTCTTTGTGGGATGTTTTCAGCGTGGGAAGCATGCACTCAGTTCTGGTGTTTCAGTGCGCTTTTAAGCTTCCAACTGATTCCTATTTACAGGTTTTGCATTCTAATGATTTATAAATTTGTAAAATGAAAGTAGAATTATTTAGGTTTCCCGGGGATGCAATCCTAGACACACCTGGTCTAATTAAAGGTTTAATTTCTCTCTCAAGTTAAAGTCTAAAATCCTTTTAACTCTCTGGGGAGACAGAGAACAAAAATGGTTGTGAAGTATTGAGCAGAGCCAATTACGGAAAGAAAAGGGTATTGTAGGATGGCTGTAAAATCTGCAAAGCACTACTGCAGATAAAGAACAAGATGGCTTAGAGGTTCAGTATCCACCTGTCTCCACAGCAGGCTTGTTAGATCCTGAGAAGCAATTTTGAGGCATACAGTTTTGCAGACTTAGCTGTAGATTAATGCCTTTTGCATGTGAATTGTTTTGTTTTCCTGTTTGCTGCAGGGTTGTTCCAGTTCCATCTCACTCTTGAGTAATCCTACTGCAACTCTTGACAGTGGTTACTGTGTTAGCGGCCCCACAGGTTTAGGAACCTCCCTTACACCTCAAGGCTCTTTGTACGGAGAGGGAGTAGGGACAAGGCTGGGTGCAATTCAGAATATGTCCTTGAGGTTGGACTTCTAGGATTCAAGGAGCTGAATTTACCCAGTTATGACCCAGGGAGACTTGTACAGCTAGTGTTTAAACCCTGGAGGCTTCTAACCTACACAGGAGCATCCTTGCTTTACTGAAGTTCCCCAGGTGTCAGCGCTGTCCCTGTGCACATGATAGGAATTAGCCTTGTCTTGATAAGGGAACCAACTTGGGTATTAAATGATGTCTGAACCCTCGGCAGGGTCAGAAATGAAGTTGTTCTGCCTCTGGTTTGTGGGCTGCTTGATTCTGTAAGTGCTGGTGGAGTGGGTCTCTGGTAGCGGACTCCCTGCAAAATGCAATCTTGTGTCACTGGTCTATTTTAATTGCAGGTGAAAGAAGGGGTAATGTTGCTACTGAACATGGTACATTAAGTTCTGTCCTGAGAGTGTTTGATTGTGGTAAGGTATGTAGCTGGGAGGAGGCAGATTTGGTTCTCTTTATTTTCTGGTTGCAGTTTATTCAGCACTGAATCCAAAATATGGACTTGGTTTGTCTGAAAAATCAGCTTAAAAAAGAGACCAGTCAGCTACAAGAACTGAAAAGGAATGCAATCATGAGTAAAGTGCAGTTGAAAACCAGTTCTATTCTTTATGTTGTCATGGACAGTAAGCAAAAGAAACATTTTAGTCAATCTTTGTTGTATATTTTGGGTTATGCCCTGAGCTAATAGCACTTGCTAGTATTCTGAATCTTTCTCCTACGTGGCCAAAATGAATCAGAAAGTTGAACTCAAAATGCTAGCAATGAAACCGTATTCAGAAAAGCAGAAAAACAAAAGGAACGGGGTATCAAGTTCAGTTCTAAGTTAACTTCTTTCTCCAGGTCAGTGAAATACTTTCACCAGCTCATAGTCTTTGTTTGGATATAATTATTCTTGGGAGGCTTTTATATTTACAATGGAGGGGAGAGTGTAACCTAAGTGTCTGCAGCTGTTGCTGTGCTGTCTTCAGGGTACTTGGCTTTGTGGGCACTGTGAAACTTCTCAGGTGATAATTATAGGTCATCATAACCCTTCTTTGTTGAAAAGGCAGGTGATCATTTTCTTTCCACAGATTATTTTACTTTTGTTCTGTATTTATTTATTTCTGAAGAACACTTATACTTCCACTGAAGTACTCAAATTATGGGGAGGGAGAACAGCAAATTGGAAGCTTGCATGGAGGGAGCTGTAGGCCCACATAACTGACCCTATAAATGGATTTCTGCCAAATGCTTACAAAAAGCTCATTAGTTATTCTTGACATTTTGCTGTGATGAGCTTCCTCAAAAGGATTTAAAATTAGACTTCATTGCCTGGAAGACATGGGAGAGTGCTAAATGTTGACAGTAACTGCCTTGTCAGATAGTCAAGAATAACAAGACATCAGGTAAACAACTTTCCATAGTTGCATCTATATTATATTATTGTGCTCACTGTCTTTCGAGTCTTTTCATTTTGATGGCTCAGACTTGACCCTACTGGCTCTTTTGATGATTTGCCCTAATTCTGACTCCCCATATATTTTAAAGCATGTCTAATGGTCAGAAGTAAATCCTTACTACCTACCCTTCTCTCGCTTGAATTTCTGAATAACAGTACAGCTTCAGCAGTGGTTTCTGTTGGCTTCCACTCAGTCTGGTCTTTCCTGAGTTCTATTCAACATGCAAGTTAAAACTATCTATTACTTGGGTGGACTTGCAGAGTGGCAGTGCATTGGCCGGATTCTGCTGCCATTAAAGGCAATTATGAAATTCCAAGAGCTTGTTAGACTCTTGGTGAGACCCTTCAAAACCCTGATGCACCTGAAGCACAAAGTGGAATTTGGCATTTTTAGGCAAAGTGTTTAATGGTACGTAGCAGGTGTAACAGAGGTAACCATGTTAACCAACCTCTATGAAGAATTTTCTGCATGGATTAATACTTCCTAGCCATCGTGCATCTCTGAAATTAGATTTTATTTTTGAGAGCAAATTAGTTTTGAGAAAAATGCCAATTTTCTTTTCTCTTCTTCCTCCTTCTTCAAAGAAACTGCTGTTTGCCAGCAGCTTAGGGTTTGGCAGAGGGGCAGTACGTAAGCTAGCAATTCCTTTCGTTTTCTCTCTGTGAATCTAGTCATGCTCTTGTCTGCCCAGGCACAGCAGAGTTTCAGATTAGCAGTCAGTTTTTGGAGAGGCCTATCTGGAGTCTCCCAGATTCCCACCATCTGAGTCAGTCATAGGCAGACTGCAGGGTAAATATTGACATTATATGCCTTTCAGGGTATCCTGTGGCTCAGGTGTGCAGCCAGTGCAGCACAAATGCTGCCACTCAGGCTTCCCAGAGCTGCCACTGCTGGATAATTCAAAGCTGTCTGCACTGAGTGGATTCTGACGTGCTTTTTTACTTAAAGGCTTTTCCCTGGCTGTTTTTTCTCCACAGGTAATTTCTTTTATTATCCCTCTCTTTAAAGAGCACCATTAACTTCAGTAGAATAATCAAAGTCTGTTCAGATCAATGGATCAGCAGCAAACAGTTGGCTTGTATCTATTTGCTCTGAACAGACACATATATATATATTGCAGAACTATAAAACACGTCTCTCCAGCACCGTTACAAATTGGCTTGACTTTTGCAAGGCAGGATGGAGCTGCAGGCATGAGGTTTGCTGGTCACTCAGAGCGAGGCAGAGAGATTTAACAGCACTGGGTGGGTGCCGTGGCACGCTCTGTCTAAAGATGATCACTAGATGGCAACGTTACACAGCTGAAAGGGCTTCTACCTTCCTGTTTCAAATGCAATTATCATCAGCAGATGAAATGGTTTCTCTCACTCAGGTTGTTCAGCCAGGGTGGAACATTTCCATGAGCCTGCTGTAGCTTACGCAGCCGATCTCAGAAATTAGGTAACTGTTTAGAGACCTCCTGTTAGTCATTCTCAGGTAGCTTAAGGACAGGCCGTTCTGCACCGCCAGAAATCAGTGACAAGCTCTGCTGTACTTAGTGTTCCTCGGGTAATGGCTTGCATTTTCAATAAAGATCCTTTTAGAATGCTGTTTAAACAGACTGTTCATGCTTTGTTTCTTAATTAAAATATGCTTTGAAATAGTAATGGTATCTGACAACTCTAATCTTAGTTTGAGATGGTGAGCTGATGCAGTTTTGCCCACTCAGGTTGTACACGAACAGCATGCATTTTAGCCTGATTTCTAAACTCTGATGTGATAATGTAATATGTTGTGCGTGCCGGAGAGAGTAAACATTGCCTTAGAAGTTGTACCAAGAGGGGCTTACTGGGGCCAAAAGCCTGTCCTTGAGGTTTCTTGGTGTATGGGTATCTTCCGCTCCTCCCTTAGCACCTTCCAGAGATCTGTCTTTGAAATACATAAATACAGTATTAGAGGAGTAGATGACTTGAGAGCTTTAAACTAGATTGGAAGGGGGAAGGGGTTAAAACTGAGTGCATCAGAGATCTGTCTAGGAGGGGTGTGCCAGGATCTGAGGGGAAACCAATAACCCAGCTGAAGTGCCTCTATAC
>VXAV01000591.1:125527-137942 GCA_013399715.1 Alectura lathami | reverse complement strand
GGGGGAGGGTTGGGCTGCGCTCCCCCCTGGGAGCACCCACTGGTTGCTTATCCCGAGCCTCGAGCGCTCCGAGGTGCTGCGGGGAAGCAGAGCCTGGAAGGTTTTTGGGGGGCTCCTGTCTGTGCTGTTCCAAACGCTCGGGGACCCCTGCTGCAAGGCTGGGACCCCGTTGCCCACCCTGAGCTGCGGCTGCTTTAGGATCTTTGAGCTGGGGCAGCTGCTGGCATCCTCCACCCCGCTGCACGATTCCCTGGGGCCAAAGCCTGCGTTTTCGGGCAAAGCCTCTCAGCTACAGCCAGTTTTGCCTCCAGCTCTGGGCGCTGCCCGAGGGCTGGCTCTGTCCCCCGTGCTGCGTTCAGCATCGGCCCCGTGTCTCAGAGCTAAAAAGCTGCTGCACCCTGCTGGGCTGCAGTGTTCCTGAGGGTCCCATTGCTGCTAAAACCAGGGGTGGATTTTTAGCTCCCTCCAAAAAGCCCCAGCAGCGTTGATGGGTTGCCTTTCTCCCCCTCTCCCCACTCCTGCCTCCAACAGAGGCTGTTTCCAGCTGGTCCCGCATCGTTTGCCAACTCCTCTTAGCAAAGGAATGGCTTTGAAGGGGAGCCAGGGCTCACGGGGCCGGCTCGGGGCCCCCTTGGAGCCCCCAGGCTGGGAACCCGGGGCCGGATGGTGCGGAGCATCCCGAGCCCCGCCAGCACGTGCTCTCACTTCTTGGCTGGGAAGGGGGAGGCAGCTCCGGGCAGGAGGAAGCAGCAGGAATTTCGCTTGGCCGCTCGCTCAGCTTCCCTCGGGAGGCTGCAATTTAGGGGAAGGGGGGCGGAGATGGGGGGGGGGTGGCGGGGAGTGAGCGTGGCTGAGTGCTGGCACTCGTGACAGTGGCTCTGGGGGCTTTGGGGAGTGTGGCCAGGGGGACACGTGCTGACTGGTGGCTGTGGGGACCCTTGGGGAACTGAAACGCAGCCAGGGCTTTGGCCCCTAGCACGGGGATGGAGGGGAAGAGGGAAATGCAAACAAACGAGCCCCAGCCCTGTGTCTGATCCTTGACGGGGCGGTGGCATCGGGCAAGGAAAATAAACATGGGAGAAAGGGCTGGGGCGTTGTGTGCCACCAGCTGTCCCCAGGCGCTGCGCGGGGAAGGATGCGTCCAGCCCAGCCCTGATCCAGCCCATCTGCACCCTGCTCCTCTGGCGGTGCTTTGGGAAGCAGGAGGGAGCTGGGTGCCGTGCTGCCAAATTCAGGCCCAGGCTGGTGCTCGCTGGGAGGGGGCAGCGTGTCCCACCAGCACCCCGAAGCTGCTGCAAGGGGGGTGCTGAGGGCAGGAGACCGTGGGACCAAGGTCCCCCCCGTTCAGCTCGGTGGTCGGAAGCTGCGCCGTGCCTCAGTTTCCCTCCTGGGATTACAATGGGCTGTCCCCTCCCGAGGGTCTTGTGTGTGTGGTTTTGGGGTGCTGGGGGCAGAAGCTGCATCCCCATGGAGGCTTTGATTTGGAGGGAGAAGCGAGGGCAAGGTGCAGGGAGGGCTCCAGAGGCCGGGTCGGTGCAGCGTGGCTGGGCAGGGGCTGTGGACGTAGAGCTGGGGGCCGCATCCTGCGCTGCCCCATCCGAGCCAAGTCCTGCCCCTCTCTGCGCTTCGCACCCGGGGGGCCGCATCCAGCCCCCCCAGCACCGCTCCTTCCCCGGGCGGCACGGTGAGGGGGGGAGCGAAGAATGGCCCCATTGAGCTGCTGGGTGAGAAGGAGCACAGGGCGGGGGGGGGGACACACAAGGCGGCGGTCGGGGTCCCCGGGTGGCTGTGGTGCAGGTGCGGGTCCGTCCCTCCCTCCGTCTCCACAGGGAATCCCTTGTCGCTGGTGTGGCTTCCTCCCTTTCCCTGGACTGCCCCATGTCCCCGCCTCGTGCCACCCCAAGGCTGGACCACCCCACCCCATGGCACTGGAGCAGCTGTGTCCCTTGGCTGCGCGGTGCCTTGGCCTGCCCAGAGCACCCGGCGCTGCCTCAGTTTCCCCTCCCCGAGGCCATGCCGGCCTGCTTTGCTGTCCCGGGGCTGCTCTCAGGGCAGAGCCGTGCCTGGGGGCTCACGGCCATCGCTGCTGCTGTCCCCACCCCCCGGGGCAGGGGGTGCCTCTGCCCTACCCCACAGCCCCGCAGAGCACGGGGCACTGCATTTGCTGCTCCGAGGGGCACGGGAGGCTCGGGGCTCCCCCCACGAGACCCCTGGGGATGGGGTTTGGGTTCTGCCTCTCTCCAGCCCCCTCCCTCATCCCCACTGAGTCTGCTGGGCAGCATCTCGCCCGAGGAGGGGCCTCCACGCTTCCCAGGAGAGGAGCAGGGCTGACCCCGCTGTCGGGAAATCGGCCTTGACATCGGCCCCAAAACCTTCCCAGCAAGCAAGAGAGAGAGGAGAGCCTCTGTGCTGTAATTCCTCCGCGGTTTCATCCCTCACCCTTCTCGCCGTTCACGCCCTCCAAATATTTCCAGCCTGTTATCATGCCTCTGCTACCTGCAGCGCAGCCAAGCCGGCCTTAACCCTTTCCTGGTGGCTGGGGCTGCTCTGCACGGCTCCGTCCGCCTCCGAGCAGCGCTGTGGGGTTGGGACTGGGGCTGGGGTTGGGTTGGGTTTGCCTCCAGGCTCAGGGGGTGCAAACCTTGGCCGTGAGCGTGCTGAAGGGCGGAACGAGGACAGGGCTGGGGCTGCGTGCAGGGGGGCTGCAGGGTGTGGGGCTGGGGGATGCAGCACAGGCCCTGCGCAGGGCCGAGGGATTGCAGAGAGCTGCACCCCTGGGTGTGGGATTTGTGTCACTTTGGTCCCTGCTGGGCATCAGCGGGGTACAGGCACTGTGTTTGGCTCTGCCCTGGGTCCCTGCGTGCTGTGCCTGTCCCCAAGCCGTGGGGATGCGTGCTGGTGTGGCAGGGACAGCCTGGTGCATCCGTGCCTCACGGTGGGGATGCCTTCATCCTCCCCCTGGTTGAAACATCCCCCGTGAGAGCTCTGGAGGCATTTTTTACAGCGGCTGGGACCCAAACAGACACTGCCAGCCCTGCGCTACCACCTTGCTGGAACGTCACCTCCGTGGTGGCAAGTGGCTGGCCACGAGGGCCACGGGGACCACAGGGCTGGCAGGGGACCAGCCGGGCACCGCGTGGCCGCCCCGCTTGGCAGCACTGACAGACTCTGTTGGGTTTGTTGCTTTGCTTTCGCAGAGCCTGGATGGGGACCAAGCCATACTGCAGAGGATAAGGAAATATGTGAAAGCCATCCACGTCTCCGGGCTCAGTAAGTGTGAGGGATGCTGGGCATCCCCAGCGTGGGACAGCCCCATCCACAGGGCTGGGTGACACGGGGGGCCACGGGCGGTGGCCCTTGGGGACACAGGCGCTTGTCCCAGCGAGCCTGGCGGTGTGGTGGGGTGCCAAGTCTGTCTGAAAAAGGGTAGAAAATGAAATCCTGGGGAGGTTGTTTAGGGAGCACCGCTGCCGTCCTCTGCTCCAAAGGGACAGGGATGTGGTGCTGGGTGCCGGTGGGAACCTTGTAACGCGACCTCCTGGGGCCTCCCCACGGCCGTCCCAGCCTCACCGGTGTCCCCCCGCGCAGCCCACGTGGAGAATGAGGAGCAGTACAGCGAAGCCCTGGAGAACTTCGGCAACAACCACCTCGCGCAGAACAACCACGAGCTCTCCACCGGCTTCCTCAACCTGGCCGTGTTCACCCGCGAGGTCACCGCGCTCTTCAAGAACCTGGTGAGCACCGTGGGGGGCAGCCTCAGCCCCCTGTGGCCAAGCTGGGCTAAACCTGCACGGGGCACCTGGGTCTGGGGAGGTGACGCGGTGCAGCTGCAGTCCCACGTCCCCTCCTGGACACGCTCAAGGGACACCCGATAGCCCCTGTGCTGGATTTTCCAGCTCGCTGCCAGGACCCCAACGCTGCGATTTGCCATGTGGTTGGGGCTGCTGGTTTTCTTTCTGTTGGTTTTTTTTTTTTTTTTCCCTTTTCTTTCTTTCTTTTTTTCTTTTTTTTTTTTTTGCATCTCTGATCTCGCTTGCCAAGAAGTAAATCAAAGCCATGCTGCGCTGCGCAGTGGGGCCGTGGGGAGCGCAGGAGGCGGCGGAGGGGGCTGGAGGGGGCCGCGCTCTTCTTGGCGTCTCTTTTCTCCTCTTCCTGGCGTCTCTTGTCTCCAGACCCATCTTCTTGTTTCGCTTTACCACGGCACTATGAGCTCGACAACTCGGGAGGAGATCTGAGGTCTTGTTTTTGTGCTGGATGGGATCTGGAGGGAGCTGGGTCCAGGCACACCTAGGACGCTTGGGGCATCCCATTGCTGCCTCCCCCCTGGCCACCTCTCCAATCCCTTTTGAAGCCCCCCCTAAAAGGGGATTTGTAGCCTCTGGCTCTGCTTATGGAGCAGACTCAATGCTGCCCTTCCCCCAGCAGGAATTTCAGATTTCCAGCATCCTCCTCTCCCAGCGTGGGCCTCCCTGCTCCGATCCTTCCCCATCCCGGCCATCCCATCGCCTCCCGGCCGGAGCCCCACGATCCGTGGGCTCCGTGGGGAAACCGTGGCGGGGAAGGAGCCCAACCGGTTCCCTGGGCGAGGCCACGTGCTGCAGGCGTGGGAACGGCCGCCCGCAGCCACCCCTGGCCCAGCCCCTCCAGGAGCTGCAGGATCCGGGTGCCGTGCACCTCGGAACGATGGGGTCCCCGTTTCCCGTCTGCTGGGGACGGTTCCTGCTCCGGAGCTGGATTTCTGTGCCGTGGTGCCGGGGAGAAAAGGCCTTGGGAGCCTTTAAGAGGAATTGCAGAGTTGTTTTGCTGCGTTGGAGCTTCCTCTCTGACGGCAGTGCTGCGGTGTTGCGGTGCAAAAGGACGTGGCACCGCGCTGAGCCCCGCTTCGCGCTCAGCTGGGATGATCCCAAACAGCCCCAGAACCGGGTGCAGCCCACAGTGCTCAGCGCCAGACGCAGGCACGGGGACAGGAGCAGGCTGCGGCGTCCCCACCGCGTGCTGCCGTGCTGTCAGGACAGCCCCGTCCCCCAGTCCGGGAGGGGACACCTTGGGAAGCCCTCCCTGACGTCAGGAGGGCCGCGGAGCCGGTGGCATCGCGGGGGGACGGGGACGGGGCGGCGGTGGGGGGAGCGGCTGGGGCTCTGGCAGCCGCGGCGCTGATGTGGTTTGCGGGAAGGGCTGCACGTCAGACATCTTGCAGCCAGCTCCAGCAAGCCCCAGCCTGCCCTGCCTGCAGCCGGCCCCGCTTCCAGCCTCCTTAACCCTTCCTGGGGCAGCACGGAGCTGGGGGGCGGGGGGGGCCAGTGCTGGGAAGGACCTGGAGCTCCGGCTCCCCGACCTGCCCTGGTGCGGGGACACCCGTAGGGTGACCCCGTCCCCATCTCCCCCCTTTCCAGGTGCAGAACCTGAATAACATCGTCTCCTTCCCCCTGGACAGCCTGCTGAAGGGGCAGCTGAAGGACGGCCGCATGGTGAGCCCCCAGCCCAGGCTCCTTGGCGCGGGTCTCCTGCATGGGGACGTAACGCGGCCCTGGGGACTCGTGGCACGGAGCGAGGGGCGAAGACGCGGTGGGGAGCAGGGCAGGGCAGCGACACGGCCCATGGGACGCTGCTTGGGTGCCACCGGCTCGTTGCCCGTCCCTTTGCCTCCCCTAACAGCTCCCATCCCCTCCCTCCTTTCCCTGCAGGACTCCAAGAAGCAGATCGAAAAGGCCTGGAAGGATTATGAGACCAAAGTGTAAGCGACCCGCTGCCCCCAGCAAAATCCTCCTAATCCCCCTCTGCACAAAGGTGTTTTGTCCCAGCGCTTACGGGCTCTGCTCCAGCCTTGCCCTGCTGGGGGTGCTTCTCCTGCTCCATCCCTGCCCCGTCCCAACCCACGGGAAGGGCTGGCCTCAACGCATGGCCATCCCCAAGGTCCTCCACGGCACAGGGCCGTCCCCGACCCGGTGCCGTGCCGCCTCGCAGGGGGAAGATGGAGAAGGAGAAGGAGCGTGCCCGCCTGGCGGGGGTCATCCAGGCCGAGCCGTCCGCAGCGGAGGTGGCCGAGGACACGCAGAAGGAGCGGCGGCTCTTCCAGCTCCACATGTGCGAGGTGGGGGCTGCCCCACGGGGCTGGGGACCGTTTGGGACGAGGGGGACACGGGGGACCACTGTGGTCAGAGCGGTGTAGGGATGCCGCGGTCGGTCCCCGTGCCCTGTGCGGAAGCAGTGCTGTGTGGATGTGGTGTCTGTCCCCGTGGCAGTGTGTCCCTGCAGGGTCCTGGCTGTCCCCTCCTCGGGACTGCGCCCGCTCCTTGCGGGATGCGGGTCCAAGTGCCGCCTGTGCCTTGTGCAGCAGCGAGCTCCTGGGGATTGCACCCCCATCCTCTGGGTCCTGCTCCTACCCCTCCTCCGCAAAGCCGCGGGCTGGCATTTGGGGCAAAAAGCGCACCTTTTGGTTCAGCCCCCCGCGGGACGCAGTGCGGCGTTGCCGTTTTGCCCTCTTTTGCCAAAGCAGGGAGGCTCCCAAGCGTCCCCAGGTGCCCGTGGGACCGGGCGAAGGACAACGACCTGGTGCCAGCCCCTGCCCACCCGCTGTCCCCTCCCCTGGCCGGGGCCGCGCTGCCCCGGGGAGCGAAGGGCAGGGTGTGGGGAGGAGGCAGGGTCGGGGCTGCTGGCTGGGGCTCGGCCAGATGAGTCACTGCTTTGAATAGCACCACTGTTAAATAAATAACAGCACATGGAAACGCGGCGCGGCCGGGGAGGGGCCGCTGGAGAGCGGTTGCATGCTCGGAAACAACGGGGTGCAGCTCTGCTGGGGGCTGCCCCCCGTCCGCTGCGCTTGTGCGTGCGGGTGTGCCCCGTGGGCTTGGCTGCTGCTTGGGGTGGGGGCGCGGTGGGGGGCATCGCCCCGCATCGGGTGCCGGCGGGTGGGTGGGCGCAGCTGGGAGCATCCCCTCCGCCGGGGCTGCCCCATGGCACCGCTGGGGAGGTCCCCAAAAAGCCACTGTCCCCCCTCCCCGGGTGCCTCCCAGCCATGTGTCATGCTGCTGGGAAGTCCTGCCTGTCCCGCTCCCCGCGGATGAGGCGTGGGGTGCCCCATCCCGCACAACCCATGCTTTTCCCCCCCATGCTTTTCCACCGTGGAAAGCCCCTGCAGTTGGCGCTGGCCGCCTTCCCCTCCACTTGCCTCCTGAAAACACGTCGGAGAGAGGGAGGGGGCGCAGCCCCCGCAGCTGTGTGGGGCTGCAGCTGAGTTTGCAGGGGGAAATCTCTTTCTTTTGGGGCTTGCGTGACCCAGAACCTCAGGGTCTTTCTACCTGCAGGTGATGGACTGGTTTGATGTACAAAAACATTCTTTTTTTTTTTTTTTCTTCCTCAAGCTGAGTTGGGTTTTGGTTATTTATTAACTCCAGAAGTAATAAGCAGCGAGAGGAGCATGCTCGGCTGCAAACCCTGGAGGCCTGCCTCGGTCCTTGAACTTTCCAGGGCTTGGAGGATTTCCAGATCCAGGTTTTGTGAGGGTGGTCCCCGGCGAGCTGCCTTCAAACCCGACATCGTGGCTGCGCTCTCGAAGCCCAGCCAGCGTTTTAACCCTGCTGCCCACGTGGAGAAGGGGACGAGAGCTGGTCCTCGCCCCCATCCCCTAACCCCCTGCCTTCTGCCCCTCCAGTACCTGCTGAAAGCCAGCGAGAGCCAGATGAAGCAAGGGCCAGATTTCCTGCAGAGCCTCATCAAGTTTTTCCATGCCCAGCACAAGTAGGTGCTCATCCATGGGAGCGTTTACGGGGGTCTGGGGACAGCCCCGTCCCCGTTGTGGGGACTGAGCTGTTGGGGAGGATGCTGGGCAGAGCTCGTCGCAGTCTGCTTGGGACTGTTGGCTCGAGGAGCTGCAAACGTGTCTGTAAGGGCTGGGGGAAGGGGCTTGGCTGGGGATGGATCCGATGATTTGGTTTCTGGATGGGTTTCCAGGAATGAGTTCAGCGGAGCAGCTCTGCTGTTGGCCTCAGGGCCTGCAGTGAGGGCGGTTGGGGCAGGGGGACATCCCGTCCCCTTTCCCGCTGCACCCTGGGGCTCAGCGTGTGGGTGCTGTGTCAGCTCCTCCAGTGGGGAAACTGAGGCAGGGAGGGAGCAGTGGCATTGCCTTCAGCTGAGGATGTGACCGAAGGACACCAGGATCTGGTCTCTAGCGATGAGATCTGCTTTCATCGGACAAGAGGCCGATCCTGTGTCCCAAACACCCCAAATATTTGGGGTACCCGACCCCCACAGGCTGGACTTGGGCTTCAGCAGCATCTCTCCACCTACCGTTTGCAGGGGAGCTGCAAAGCAAGAGCAGCTTCCCCGGGGGGCTGCGGCGCTCCCCTGCCACGTTCTCTCTCTAAATACCCTCTTTTTCTCCGTTCTCCCCATTTGCATCTTAATCGCGTGAAATCAATGCCCAGTTTCTTCCAAGACGGCTGGAAGGCCGCCCAGAACCTCTCCCCCTTCATTGAGAAGCTCGCTGTGTCCCTCCACACGGTGAGTCCTGCTGGCCTCCCCATCCACGGCGGACGTGTCCCCGAGCTGCCCCCCCCCCCCGCCCCCAAAAGTGACGGCAGCCGCCTCCCTTTCCAGCTCCACCAGGCGCAGGAGGAGGAGGTGAAGCGGCTGACGCAGACCCGCGATTCCCTCCGCAGCATCCTGCAGCTGGAGAGCAAGGAGGTGAGAGCCCGGGGGGGAGCTTGGGGACAGGAGGCAGCGGGGAAGGGGGAGCTGGGGGGGGACAGGTGTGGGCGAGGGGTGCTTGGAGGGGGGCAGAGGTCTCTGCCCACACGGGCTGTGCCCTCCAGAATGGGGTTCCCCACGGGTTTGGCCACCTCTGCCCTCCTCACAGTGCTTTTTAAATGCCTTAATTTATTTATTTATTTATTTTTTTTCCTGATGAGCTCAGGAAAACCTGAGCAGGAAGAACTCTGGCAGTGGCTACAGCATCCACCAGCACCAGGGGAACAAGCAGTATGGGACGGAGAAGTCGGGGTTCCTGTACAAGAAGAGCGATGGGTGAGGATGAGCGTGATTTTCCCCAAAATGTGCTCATGGGAGGCCCCGAGGTGGACGCGTTTGGGTGAGGGTTTCGGTGTCAGCAGGCCCTCGGGTGCAGCCGGTCCCGTCTGGTCCGACGTTTTGTGCTCTGTGAGGCACAGGAAGCACAGCCCCAGGCCCAGAGAGCTGAGGAGCCTCTGCTGGGGGCTGCTGCGGGTGGGCTGGGGGCAGCTGGCTGCGGCCAGGGCTGCGCAGCGGGTCCTCACTCCTCTCCTCTGTCTCAGGATCCGCAAAGTGTGGCAGAAGAGGAAATGCGGCGTGAAGTACGGCTGCCTGACCATCTCCCACAGCACGGTGAGCTGCCGGCCCCGTGCTCACCCCGAGGGGACGTCTGGGGTGCTGCTGGCAGGCACAGACCCCGCGCTGGCGCACGGTGGCACTCTGAGCGTCCCAAACGGAGAGCTCAGCTCGCACCGTCGCCTGCTGGGTGCTGGGGAGGGTTGCGCAGCTTGGGGCTGGAGGGTGCTCCAAAGCCACCCCGCTCTCGGCGTCCCCTGGGTCCCTTGGGAACGTGACCCCGGGTGGAGGTCTTTTCGCCCTTCAGTCCGAGTGTCCCCTCCGCACCCCGTGTGTCCCAGCAGCCAAGCAAGCCACCAGCTTGTGGCGGACGCAGTGGCCGGGGTCTCCCCGTGTCGGTGGGAGGGGGTGACGGTGTCCGTGGGGGCAGCGAGGTGGGCGCTGGGGGCCCAGAGGAGCCCAAAGGGGCTGGGGTGATTTTGGGGAAGGTGCTGCCCTCTGGGGGTGGAGGCTGCGAACTGCAGCAGGGGCCGAGCACGCAGGTGGAGGGGCTGAGCCCCTGCTTGTCCCAAGGGGGACCGCCGGGGACAGCCAGGGGCACGCGGCCGGCGATGCGCGGCTCGTCCCTCGCGAGCTCCCTTCTCCCCATCCTTTAACCTGCAGATAAACCGTCCCCCCGTCAAGCTGAACCTGCTGACCTGCCAGGTGCGGCCCCACGCCGAGGAGAAGAAGTGCTTCGACCTGGTGACCCGTGAGTGCCACTGCTCGGTCCCCGTGCGCGTCCGCTGGGGGGTCCCCGGGGGCAGGACCCTGGGCAGGCGATCTGGGACACGAGGGTGTGTGCACGTGTCCATACTGCAGAGGAGTTTGCATGTTGTGGGAGGAAGGAGAAAGCTCTGCAAGGTGCTCACTTGCTCAAACTCGAGACAAAAAGGGGCTGGGGCGGGGTGACGGCAGAGTGACACGCAGTGATTCTTCCAAAGCAGCCCTTTGCAGCCCCTTCTGGCGATCCCGTGCTTTCCTAAATGCTCACCTCTTTCCCTGTCCCCGCAGACAACAGGACGTACCACTTCCAAGCGGAGGACGAGCAGGAGTGCGTTGTGTAAGTGCCACGAGCGTGCCCAAAGCACCGCAGGGCTGCGCCCCTCGCGCGTCCCCGCGCGATGCCCGGCTCTGCTCCCCCTGCCCAGGTGGGTCTCGGTGCTGCAGAACAGCAAGGACGAAGCCCTGAGCAACGCCTTCAAGGGCGAGCCAAACGGCGGGGCGGCCTCGGCGGGCGGCGGGGCGGACGGCGGCGTGCAGGAGCTCACCAAGCTGGTCATTAGCGAGGTGAAGAACATGCCGGGAAACAAGCAGTGTTGTGACTGCGGGGCCCCGGGTAGGTCGGGGCTCCGGGAGCGGGGCGGGCAGCCCGCCGGCGTGGGATGCAGGGGGATGGATGAGGCAGCGGGGGACGGGGACGGGAGGTGATGCTGAGCCCCCCCTTCGTCTCGCAGACCCCACGTGGCTCTCCACCAACCTGGGCATCCTGACGTGCATCGAGTGCTCCGGCATCCACCGGGAGCTGGGCGTGCATTACTCCCGCATCCAGTCGCTCACCCTGGACGTCCTCAGCACCTCTGAGCTGCTGGTAAGGGCTGCCCGTGCCCGGGGGTGCTTGCATCTGCTGGGAATCGCCCTCTGCTTGGGGTCTCTGTGGCTCCCAGACCTCCTGGGTGCAGATTTCAACCCTCCTCCTCCTCCCGTCGGTCTGCACCAGCTGCTCAGTTTGCCCAGCGGCGGTTTGCAGCCCCTGGCGTGGTGCCGCAGGGATGCAGGGGGGGAGCTCTGGGAAGCGATTGCTGATGGGGGAATGCTGGCAGCCCCCCGGACCCGCTCCCTGATGAACTTCTCCCATGAGAGAGGCTCATCCCTAGGGGGAGAGTGGATGGGAAGATCCACGTGGATCCAGTGGATTCCCCTCTCCAGGATGAGGACGGGATATTGCCGGGCATGCACGGCCAAGATTTTGGGGCGGGGGGGGTGGCCCCTCTCTGCACAGGGCTCGTCTCCCCCTGCCCCTCTCACCACAGCTGGCCGTCAGCGTCGGGAACACGCGCTTCAACGAGATCATGGAGGCTACGCTGCCCACGCAGGACTGCCCCAAGCCCTCGGCCAGCAGCGATATGTGAGTCCGGGGCGGGGGAAAGGCCAAGGGTGGCTTCCTGCACCCCCGTGCCCCTCTGAGACGGCCCAGGGATGGGACATCCAGCCGTCACCCCCTGCCCCTTTGGGCCCCGAGCCTTCTGCAGAGGCTTCTCCCCGCCCACGAGGCTGCGGGAGGAGGCAGGAGGGCAGGGCGCAGGGGTGCCCGCGCTGACGCCGCAACTTCCCGCAGGAGCGCGCGCAAGGAGTTCATCGTGGCCAAGTACATGGAGCGCCGCTACGTGCAGCGGGGCGGCCGCGACGAGCCCCACCGCCTCTGGGAAGCCATCCACGGCCGCGACCTCCTGGCCCTGCTGCAGGCTTTCGCCGAAGGACACGACTTGGCCAAGCCCCTGGCCAGCCCCGAGGGCCAGGTGAGCCCTGCCCCTCCCCGAATTTCCACTTGCAAGCCGCACGAGTGGCTTTCCCCGCCCCTCTCCAGGGGTTTTGCTCAGCCTTCAGGCTGAGGAGCACCCTTGGCTTTAGCCGTCCCCTCCCTCCTCCAGGACGCGGGCGAGCTGCCGCTGCACGTGGCTGTGCGCTGCGCGGACAGATCCTCCCTCCCCTTGGTGGACTTCATCATCCAGAACGGGTGCGTGCGGCCGCGTCCCGTCACCTGCTGTGTGTGTATCCCCCCCCCCAGCCCCATCACCACGGCAAGGTCCCCGCAGCGCTTGGAGCATCCCTGCGAGGTGCTGCCGGGCTCTGGAGCTGCTCCTGGCTCTGCGCAGGGGGACGCTGGACCGGGTGACGCAGGACGGGAGCACGGCTTTGCACTACGGCGCGCTCTACAACCAGCCCAACTGCATCAAGCTGCTGCTGAAGGGCAAAGCTGCCTTTGGCACGGGTACGGGGCTGGGATTGGGGGGGGTGTTTTGGGGTGGGGGGGAGCGGGGCTGCAGCCTGGATCCCATTCGTCCCTCGCGCAGTG
>VXAV01000591.1:94810-105527 GCA_013399715.1 Alectura lathami | reverse complement strand
GGGGGGAAGCAGGGGGTCTCGTTCCTCTCCCATGCTGCGGGCTCCCCTCACCCCTCTTCCAGCCCCACCTTGGGTGCAGAGCGCCCTGCCCGCGCGGGCAGCCCCCTCGTCCCACAGGAGATGCTCTGGAGGCTCTCACTCCCATCAGCAGGCTCCTCAGGAGCACTGTGGGAGTCGCCGGCTGGAGGGGGACCCCAGGGAAAGACCCCCTGCACAAAGGGCCACCTGTGTCACCCCTCCCCTCCCTGCAGACCCGCAGTGATCCTGGGCACGATGGGTTAACGTGGCCACGGTCACACAGAACGAGGGAGCCCTGCCAGCAGCCCCTTCCCCATTTTTGACACGCCCCCCCCAGCATTTCCCGTGCACAGCGACCATTACGTGAGGCTGGTGGCTGTCACCCACCCGCTCGGCTCCTGGAGGGGGTTTGCACCCCAAAATCAGGTGTGCCAGAGGGAGCCGCATGCAAAACCCAACGCAAAGCTGCCGACACCCACTGGAGCGGCTCTGGGGACGGGGAGGGACAGCAGCGGGCTGCTGGGGGTGTGCTGCAGCCTCACCTGCGGAACAAAGCCAGCACAATGCCTATTTCCAGCCCTGTGCCGGGCAGGGAGGATGGATAGTGGCGGAGCCGGCACCAGCGGGGATTTTTCATCCACCCAAAGCAGCTTTAGAACCAGCCCCAGACAGAAAAAGCAAACGAAAGCGATTGTTGCAGAAACACACGGCGCGTACGGTGTCACGGTGAGGGATGCGTGCTGCCAGACCCCCTCCAGCTGGCTCAGCACAGCGAGAGGAGGGCAGGCATCTTGAAACAGAGAAGGTTTTAACGTGCAGACAGCATCCTCTGCCACTGAACGCCTTGAGTAACCGAACTGCTGCCCCTGCCTGACACAGCCTGACTGCAGCGCCCGCGGCCAGGGCCAGATCCCACCACCACGGTGTCTGGCCCCCGGCTCTGCCCCAGTTCCAGGCATCTCCGAGGGGATGAACCCGAGGGGATGAACCATCCCCCGAGCCCCTCGGAGGCCACTGACAATGCTGAGCTCGTGCAGGGCTTCTTGGGGGTTCACCTGCCCGAGACCCCGTGCTGAGGCGGGAGCTGAGCCTCCCGAAATCAAAGCTCTGGAAGCTCTTGGCCGTGTGCGCATTGAGCAGGGAGCGGGGTAAGGACGGAGCAGGGTGCTAGGCGGGTGGATTGCTCCCTGCTCCCCTGGGGATTGGGTCTGGGGCAGGCTTCATAGGGGGAGCAGGCTGCAAGGCAGGATCACAAGCATGGCTCGGGACGAGACCCCTCTGCCAGGTGGCTTTGTGCCCCCTGGACACCTCCCAGTGACCTTGGGCAGCCCCTGGGGCTCGGGCACCTGGGGATCCTGGGGACACCATGCACCGCGGCTGCCCGTGGGTGCCGGCGAGCGAGAACCTGCGGGCCCCTGCCCACAGCCCTCGGCTGAGCCCCCAGAGGGGCACCCCGACCGAGAAGGAAAGCCCAGAGCAGCCAAAACACGAGGCCAGAGACAGCTCCCAGGGCTCCCAGCCTCCCCAGCACCCTCCAACATCCCCGACGACACCGCAGTTACCGCTGCATCCGCAGGAGCTTTCAGACCCCCCCTGGAAGCGATTTGCAGCTGCAGCCCAGGCGTGCGAGCAGCAGGACACCATCCTCCCCTGCCTGCCGCGCATCAGAGCATCCCTTTGCAGGGCACAGGGATCCCAAACCAGGCTCTTTCAGCCCAAAACGGGAGCTTTTAGCAGCTCCAGGAGTTTTGCAATTTTTTTTTTTTTTTTGTTCCCCCCTGGTGCATTTTCTGTGCTGTCTGGGGGAGACGTGGGGAGCACAGCTGCTGGCATCACTCCTGCGGCACAGCTGCTGCGCTGCCGCGCTCGTCACAGCACCTCGCAGGAGCCTCCTCTCCCCCTCCAGCCCTTCCAGATTGCTTCGTTCAAGTGCGTAACTTCCCAGTCAAGGCACTCACTTAACTGCAGTGGGTTCGGGAGCTCCATCAGCACCAGCGGCCAGCTTGCGGCACTGCAGCCCAGGGTGGGGGGGCCACCATGATGCCCCCCCCCCCCACCGGGCTGAACCCTGAATTCTGCCCCAAAACCCCTCTGGGGGCGAATGAAGCCCTCCCTTTGCTGCTTTGCCTGCCCAGCACGGCCCCATCCTGCCCGGGGAAGGGGCTCCAGGCCCGGCCCCCCGGCACATCTGGCAGCGGCCGCGGAAGCGCTTACCCAGCACTGCCGGTGCGCCTGGCAGAGCACGGCGTGCATCGCTGATTTTTCCACTTTACGCAAAAAGCAGAGATCAAAGAAGTGTGAAGCTACCTGAAGCGGCTATTTTTAACCTAGGTGAGCCAAAAAAACGGACGGCAAACAGAAATCCTCTGGTTTTTGTCGAACCTAGAAGGAAACTTTCCTGAAGGATGCACTCACCAAAGAGCCTGGGCAGCAGCACTGGAAATGGCTTTGCAAGGAAATTTCAAATTCGTGTTGTGCTTAAAAAGCAAATCCAAATCAGATGTTCCCACCCTTGGGCAAGGAGCTGCTCCTGGGGCTGGCAGCCGAAATGCGCTCACTGCCGTTTGCTGGCAGAGAGCCATTTCTGCAGCCTCCGTCTCCACTGGCAGCCCGACCTGGGGGCCGTGCCGCCCCCGGGGGTCTCACCACCCGCAGCAGGGCAAACCAGACCCCGCTGGTCCTACAGCAAGCCGCTCTCCTGGCCTCCAGCAGAGCAACAGCCAAGGGAAATGGGGCCCCCACTTCACCCCAATTCACTCCGCGCCCCCCAGCATGCACGCTGGGGTCGTCTCACGAGCTGAGCCTGAGGTTCCCCAGCATCCCTGGGGTCAGCTCCCCTCCAGCCCCTGAGCCAAACCCACCCGCAGCGCAGCAGCCCCCCCTTGCTGTCAGCCTGCCCCCCCATGGTTGCTGCAAGCAGCTTCACCCATGCTCTGAGATGCTTTGTGAATTAATTAGGGTGCATCTAAATGAGCTGGGGGTTGCAGAGGATGCTCCAAGGCACGGGGCTGGCTGGATGGGAGTGCACAGGAAGGCTGCAGCCTCAGGCACAGCCCCAACCTCAGCACCCCACAACCAACCTGGGGGCTCCCACCGAGCCCCCCCAAGCACTGTGACCCCTGGGGACCTTCGGGTGTCAGCACCCAGGTCTGGGCATTTCTCCTATCACCATGTGACAGAGACCAGAGCCAGCAACGGGCGTGCGGAGCGAACGTCCCCGTGTCCCCGTGCCACGCGTGGGGCCGTGGCAGCCAGGCTTCCCCCAGGGCAGCTGCGGCCGGGCTCATGGTGCTGCTTCCAGATGGCCTGTTTCCGGGGTAATCGATCCAATCCCTGCATGTAAACTCGGCAGGGAAGCAAGCTAGATAATCACAATTTACTGGGTGGAAAATCAGATAAAGGAGGCTTCGGGAGGTAGAGGACATTGTGCAACTGATTCAGAGAAATGGAGTAAATCGATTTAATTGGAAGAGAGGCTTCTTTGAGGAGCTCTTCAGATTTGCTTTGATCTCCCAAGAAAGGCAGCTGTATGAATGAGCAGCAGTCCCTGGCCAGGCAGTGGGTTGCACGGGAAGGGCTCCTCCTGGCTTCACCCAGCGCAGCAGCGAGTCCCGAACTCGCTGAGCGATGCTCAGCGATGCTCTCCACGCCCCTCAAACTCCACAAGAAATCAACGCCCGAAGTCCTTCTGCTTCCTAAAGCGTTTGGGCTGGGCGGCTGGCACCTGTAAGCTCCCACCTCTGCCGCCCCCAGGTACACCAAGATGAAGACAGCCACCAACATCTACATCTTCAACCTGGCGCTGGCCGACGCGCTGGCCACCAGCACGCTGCCCTTCCAGAGCGCCAAGTACCTGATGGAGACCTGGCCCTTCGGGGAGCTGCTCTGCAAGGTCGTGCTCTCCATCGACTACTACAACATGTTCACCAGCATCTTCACCCTCACCATGATGAGCGTGGACCGCTACGTGGCCGTGTGCCACCCGGTTAAGGCGCTGGATTTCCGCACGCCGGCCAAGGCCAAGGTCATCAACGTCTGCATCTGGGTGCTCTCCTCCGTCATCGGGGTGCCCATCATGGTCATGGCGGTCACCAAGTCGAAAGGCAAGTGGCTTCCTAGGAAAGGGCCCCTCCTGTTCTCGACCCCCCAGTCTGCCCAGCTCCCGCTCCATGCCCAGTGCTCGGGGTGTGCTGGGCATTTTGTGGAGCTCCCGGCTGGCCCACGCCAAGCCCTGCAGCTCCGGTTCGATGGCTGCTGGGGAAGCTCTGGGCATCCCACAGAACTGGGCAGGTTTCGACGGAAGGTGACATGGGGACGTGCCCGCCACAGGGGTTGGGATGGTCCGGGGGGCTCTGCAGGGAACGTGTCCCCAGCTCAGTGGCACCTGCTGCATCCCATGGGCACCCCAGGGCTGGTGGCACGCGGGTAGACTCCTCCTGGTGGCATTTGCAGGGACGGAGACGCTCGGGCGCGGCTGAGCAGAAGCAGCCTCTTCCCAGCCAACGCTCCACCTGCTCTCCCTGGTCTAACCCCTCTCTCCCGCAGACGGCGTGGTGCTGTGCACGCTCCAGTTCCCCGACCCTCCCATCTACTGGGACACCGTCACCAAGATCTGCGTCTTCATCTTCGCCTTCATGATCCCCATCCTGGTCATCACCATCTGCTACGGGCTGATGATCCTGCGCCTCAAGAGCGTCCGCCTCCTCTCGGGCTCCAAGGAGAAGGACCGCAACCTGCGGCGCATCACGCGCATGGTGCTGGTGGTCGTGGCAGCCTTCATCGTCTGCTGGACGCCCATCCACATCTTCGTCATCGTCTGGACGCTGGTGGACATCGACAAGAAGAACCCCTACGTGGTGGCCAGCCTGCACTTCTGCATCGCCCTGGGCTACACCAACAGCAGCCTCAACCCCGTCCTTTATGCTTTCCTGGATGAAAACTTCAAGAGGTGTTTCCGAGAGTTCTGCCTGCCCTTCCGTGCCCGCGTGGACCAGAACAGCTTCTCCCGAGCCCGGAACACCACGCGGGAGCGCGTCTCCACCTGCACCCCTTCGGAAGCCCGCAGCAAGCCAGCATGACTAGGCGTGGGCGGCCAGCGGTGGGATGCCGGGGACGAGCTGCGCTCCGAGGTGACCCAGGTGACCACCACCGAGCTCTAGCAGCGCGGTGGCCCCGCTGGCTTCGGTTCGGATTGAAAGCGAGTGACGGCAAAGATTTAATGGGGACCCACTGGGCAACAAGGGGACACCAGAAGGTGTTTGGGATTTCTTTCTGCCGGTGGGAACGGCTGAAGGAAAACCCACCGGTGGCCAGTGGTCCACTGGAGACCTTCAAACCATGCTGGCCCCAAGAGGACTTCTGACTTCATATCGTTGCTGTGTTGTGTCGAGATCTCCAGGCAGCCCTGCCCCGTGGGTGTGCTGCTGGCAACGCCACGCTGCATCCCCAGCTCGTCCCCGCGGCCACATGCTGATGGACCCCCGCCCTGCGTCCCCCAGCTGGCGGGAACCATTCCCCATCCAGCTGCCTCCCATGACAGCAAACCCGAGAAAGATTCCATCACAGGAGCAGCTCGAGGGGACCCGGGGAGTTCCTCGCAGCGCTAACACGATCAGGACAGCGCGGTGCCGGGCAGCGTGGGGCATCCAGCCCTCGTCCTCCCCGGCGCTGATGATTTATAAACTCACAGAGACAGAGCTTGGGGATTGCCACCCGCCCTGTCTATGCCCCCCCACCCCAAAAAAAATAGACCCACAGCCCACGCAAGGCTGGGATTTCAAGACGCCATGCTCGGCACCCACCTGGCTCGGCGTCATGCTCCCCAGCATCGGCTCGAGGGGAGGGCATCCTGTGACAGCCGCCAGCCCCAGGGCTCTGGACTGCATTACCGCCGCTAAATGGGGACAGATGCATCCCTGGTGCCGCGACCCTTCCTTCGCCTCACCTTCCCGCAGCCGGTCTGCGTCCAGGAGGTCAAACAGCCCACAAAGGACGGGGCTCGCTGGAGCGGTAATGGCCTTTATTGGGCAAATTGATGCTGCTGGAGGAAGCAGGCGAGCACTCGGGTGCACCTGGGACTCATGGGCTGGAAGAGGAGGCTCTGGCTCTGGTTTTTTCCAGTTGCATCAATCTAGCCTAATCAAGTGATTACCTCTCCAACCAGCCTTACCTTGCTGCAGAGCTGGTGGAAATCGCAGCCTGCCCCTTCGCAAGGCAGAGCCCGCGAGGCAGCCGAACCCCATTTCTTTTTCAAAGGACAAAATGGGGCCAAAGTGCCCGTCTGGGTCGCAAATCAAGGAGCACCGGGGCGAGCAAGCGATCTGTCTCGTCTGCAACGTGTCCCTCCCCACCTGACCTAAACGCACTGGCTCAGCGCTGCAGAGCCACGCTTGCGCATGCCACGAGGCAGAGCTTCAGCTCCGGGCGAGGGGATGCTCGGGTGTCCAGGAACGGCTGGATGCCACCAGCTTCAGCGCTCCCCCTTGGGGGGAGACCCCACCCCGCAGTTCCGCACTGTGAAAAAGGCTGCTGGTTTGGAGCTGGGTCGTGCTGAGGTCCTGCAGGGCTGGGCTGTCCCTGCAGGGGTTGGGCTGTCCCTGCAGAGCAGGACATCTCAGGGTTCATTCCAGACTTCATCATGAAGTCCAGCTTGAGATCTCAAGTTGGGGGGGTACCCCTAAAAAATCGTATGACCCCAAATCTTGATATCTTCAATCCCCCTTAGCCATGCCTTGGTGCCCCCTGGAAGTGCCAATGGTCAGGGGTGGCAGGGACAAGGATGAGAGCAGTGTCCCCAGCCACAGCGGTGGCGGCTGCTGAGAGCACAGCGACAGGACCCTGGGTGCAGCAGCACAGGGGAGGTGACCCCCATCACCCATGGCTCTGTCCCCACGAGGCCACACCACCAACACTGGGGGACCATTTCCCCCTCCCCACGGGGCTTTCTCCCATCTGGGGAGCCCTGTCCCACTCCCAGCCTGCTGGAAAATGTGCTGCCATGGCCTTAAAGTGGGTTAAAAGCTCACGGTCATTATTTTTTAAACTCACCCACGCTCTGGCAGAGCTGGAGCCCGGGATGCAGGCAGGCAGAGCAGCACCAGGAGAAATGGGAAGCGGAGGAAAAGCTTCACCCTGTTCCCACCCCAGGAGCTGGCAGTCACAACATTGAGATGCTCACAGGGACAGGCAGCAGGTCGCGGGCGTGCGTTTGTCGAGAGCTTGGTGCACGTCGTGCATTCGTCCCAGTTTAGCAAAGGTCCCCAGGTGGTTACAGAAGGACCGGGGCTTTTCTCACCCGAGGGCTGATTCCGTTCCTTGCCCAAAAGCAGCTCCAGGGGCTGGGAACCTGGGGCCCAGCCCTGACCCTGCTGGGAGCTCGTGTGGCACCGGCTGGCATGCTCCCGGGGCGCTCTGTCCCTGTACGTACCTGTATTCCCGTACAGCGCTCTGTCTGTAGGTAGACTCTGTGTCCCCATCCCCTCTGCTGCGCACATGGCTCCAGCTGGGTCCCCAGCCTGCTCGAGCCGCTGTCCCCAGCCCTTGTGACTCGGTGGCCTCGCTGTACAGGAACCGTGCTTTCTGAAAAATAAAAGAAGAGCAAAGAGTTGCCAGCTCTGCTTTGATTCTCAAGGGCTGAAAATGAGTGGGGATGTGTTTTGGGGGGGTCTGGTGGTCGGGGAGCGTCCGTGCCCCCCACTGCGTGCATGCGGGGAGGACAATCAGCAGGGAGCCGGGTGCTTGCCCTAATTCTTTCGTTTTTAACCTTGCCCAACAGTGGGGAAAGGGGGGTGTCAGTGGCTGACGCGGGTTAAAATTGCAAATGCAAATGTGACAGCACTCGAGGGGGGCTCAGCAGAGACAGCGGCCTCCCGGGAGACGGATCGACAGCGCGCACAGCTGCCTGCGAGCTCGCACGGAGCAGGAATTCTCACTTGGACAGGAGCGCAGGGCCAGAGCCACAACCCCGGAGGAGAATCCCCGGCAGCAGGCAGCGTCCTGCCCCGAGGCTCCGCTGCAGCTCCACCGCCGAGCTCCGGAACCTCTCCCCCACCGGGCAGCACCCAGCCCTGACCCCGCACTGGGCCGGGGGCACTGGGGCGTCCCCCGGCGCCTGCTGCAGGCCCTCGGGGTGCTGCGTGGCTGGAACAGCCCAGCCGCTCCGCTCCGGCCCGAGTGACACTGGTGATTTAAACACAAATGGGAAAGGGGGAGCAGCAGCCCGCGACTCTCCCCCCGCTTAACGAAGCTCGGGATTTTAAAGTATTCATCGCTGCTGCCGTGTCAATTTGCGCAGCGCACAGTGAGCTCCTGAAGCACGCGGGGAGGGAGCGGGTGCGCAGAGCCGGGTGGGTGCAGAGCGGCCTCGGGCCCTCGGTGAGGAAGGGGAGGCTCGTGGGGGGCAGGATGCCCACGGAGGGGGCAGAGGCAGGAGAAGGGGCCCCGGCCCCGCTGAATAACGCCGTGGTGCCCGTGCGCTCCTCGTCAGGGAGCACATTTGCAATCGACAAAGACGTTTGCTACAGCAGAGAACGCTTTTTTTTTTTTTCTTAATTAATCCATTAGATAACGGAGCCTAATGTAACGCCCTTGATTCCTACACGTGTGATTAATTACGCGGCCGCCGGTTCTTTGTCTGCGCCCGGCCCAGACCACGCCGTAATTGCATTATCATGCACACGGAGCTGGCTGCAGCCGGCTCCCAGCGCCCTTCCTCCCGAGGAGCCTGGGATGCACTCGGGCTCTGAGCTGCTCCTCGACTTGCGATACTTCACTTACAAAGCGGAAAAAAAAAAAAAAAAAAAAAAAAAAAAAAAAAAAAGAAAAAAAGAAAAAAAAACCAACCCACCATGAATAATTCCTGAGGCTTCTTATTTTGCCTCCCCCCTTCCCCAGCTACAAGCCCTGCTCAGCGCCCGCTGCTTCGCTCGGGTCTGGGGTGCACCGGCCGCGTTCCCTGCTCGGCTCCGACCTCACTGGTCGCTGGGTGGGACTCGGGGTTGGGTTGGAGGCTGCAAGGTGCCGTGACCCCGCTCTGCAGATCCCTCGTTAAGGACCCGCTGCAGAAGGCGGCTTAATGAGCCCGGCGCTGCCTGCAGGGAGCTCTGCGATAATTAAAGCGCGTTGCCTGCTGGAGGCAGGAGAAAGAGGAAAGCAAGCAGCCCGCAGCCCCCAGGCCGGCTGAGGATGGACGCAGCTCCCTGGGGAGCAGCTGGCCGCCTGCCTCCAGAAAAGCACCGAGAGCAAAACCCCGAAGGCTCGGCGCACGCAGAGCCCCCCGGCGCCCACCCTATCCAGACGCCAGCGGCCCCCAGTCCCACGCTGTGACCCTGCACGTTAAGGACCCCCCCCGCGCACACCAAGCGGCCGCGGTGCCCCCGCTCCCTGCTCAGCTGCTGTCCCAGGGCCCCGTCCCTGCTGTCACCTCCTGTGCCGCAAACCCTCTGCCCCGCCGGGCTGTCTGGTTGGTGCTGCGGCGTTTAATTGCTCCGGTGCCTGATGAAGGTGGCAGCGAGCTCCTCCTGGCCCGGAGCGCAGCTCGCAGCCGTTTGTCCATCTGGAGCCATTTGTCACTCGGAGCCGTGGGGAGGGTGACAGCCCCAGCTCCCCCTCCCGCCTCCCCTAAGGTTCATTGTGGTTTTTCCAGCTGTGCACCAAGTCCTGACCCTGCAGCTGCTGTGGGGATGGGGAAGGGCTCATCCCCCACTTCTCAATCCCACCACAGGGCCCAAATTCCTCCTCCTTGTCCCCAAAATCCCCTTGCCTTACCCACCCACCAAACCGCCAGCACAGAACTGCATCAGCGGGACATTTCCCTTTCCTCAGTTAAGCTGTTTGCCTTTGTCCTCCCCATCCACGGGGGCTCAGCCTTCCCCAAATTCCGAGCAGCTTCCACTGAGGTTGAGGTGTCACTCTGGCTTCCAAGACAATGCGGGGTGACTCATCAAGGCTGATAATTTTAAACCCTACTGTTTGTGCTATTGTTCCCCCCATCCCTGTTTTCTCCTCTGTCTTGGAAAGTCCCCGTGCTCTGCTAAGTGCCAGCAGGCTCTTCACTTGCTGGGAGATGATCTCCCCCAACCCTCAGGAGCAGGATGCTGGGGAAGATCCCAATGCTCCCATTTGACTGCACCAGCTCCAGGCTGGGAGGTGGGGGGCACGCAGAACATCACAGAACCACCATAAAGCTTGGAAAAGACCTCCAAGACCCTCAGGTCCAACCGTGTGGGACGGTGCCCCCAGCCCCGCTGTGCTCATGCTGCTGCTGGCCCCACACAGGGGCTCCAGGTAGCCAACAGCTGAGCTCCAGCCTTTACCTTTCATCCTCCCTAAAAACATTTCCCGAGGGGTTTTGAACGGGACATCCCCTTAAACAGAGGTTTACCCTCTGCAGGAGGCACTCACACCACCAAGAACGGCACCGAACCCCACACCTCGCACCCAGACCCCAAACTGGGGGTCGCTGGCCCCATCCACACCCATCCCAACCCCAACCCGCCAGGGCTGGAGCTGCCCCCTCCCACCGGGAGCAGTGCTGCCCCGGAGGATTCCCACGTCGCCCCGGATTCGGTGTCTGCGTTTTTATCAGCTGTAAATAGGTCGGAGCGAGGCGTGAGGACGCAGGCAGCCTCCGAGTGACGGCAGCTGGGGGAAGCAAAACAAACGGGGTTGGGGGGGGGGGGGGGTTTTTTTGGTGGGAGGG
>VXAV01000591.1:69011-82595 GCA_013399715.1 Alectura lathami | reverse complement strand
CAGTTAAAAAAAAAAAAAAAATCCTAAAATACTTTTATTCAATAATTAAAATCTGTTGAGGAGACAGATATACAACGCGATGATTTAGTCTACAGCCGCACTGTACACGGGGACGCTGTGAGGGGTGCCCACCTGGGCGTTGGCACAGCGCAGGGCACGGCGGGGCCCGACCCACGGAGCAGCCCCAGGGGCCGGGAACGAGGCGAGTCCTTGGTTCCTGCACTCACGGCCAGTGGCATCTCACACGTGGGTTAGCTCTGCGCATGGTACAGCAGTGGCCCATACCAGATTTTAAAATAAACCCAACGTGCCGGAAGAACCAACAGGAGATTCTCAGAAGAGAAACAATAGCTAATTTTAAGGTCACTTTTTAAGCCTCTTCTTCCCCCCCCCAACCCTTCCACCCACACAGTGAAATTATCAAGTTTCCAGTAGGTTTTGCTGTAAAAATGAGAAAAGGCAAGTTTCACCCTGATTTGGGAGAGTAAAAAAACATCTGAGAGGGAGCCACAATGCAGAGAACTGACTACTGCCGCAGCCTTCCCAAACTAAAAAGTTTTTAAAAGGCAACAGTCATTTCCTGGTTCTGTAATTTGTTAACTGAGCCTAGATATCTCAGACAAGATCTGTCAGCATCACAGCAAGTGTGAGAGAGTGGGGAGGGAATGTTCTGTACACTTGGGTTTCGCTTTTTTTTGTTGTGGGTTTTTTTTTTTTTTTTCATAAAAAAATGCAGCATATGTTAATATCTGTACAATTCCCTTCCAGGACGACGAACCGTTGGTCAGTAGTGATTCAGGACATTAAGGATGTGACAGAAAAGCCAAAAAATTACGAGTCACATGTCAGTTGTCTGCTGGGACAGCACCTGCACGGGGCTCTCTGTGCACAGCTCGCGCGCACGCCTGCTTCCCAGCCCAGCCCCTCTCCCTTCCTCAGCTCTCCGACACCACCGCAGCTGCCAGGTCGTTGGCCCTCCTCTGGGTGAGGAGGAGGAGGAGGAAACAAAGGGGTAGCACCCAGAAGGAGCTTGTACAGCTGAGAGCTGGGCTGTCCCAGGGGGCAGGAGCTGGGGGGCGGCCGGAGTGGGGGGCCGTGCTGCGGAGCCGTGCGAGGTATAGTGTTCAGTTCCAGCCTGATGGCACTCGAGACGTGTTTGTTCCAGTGAAATGCTACATTCAGACGGGATCCCCCTTCCCTGGCCGAAAGCCCTTTTCTGGAGACGAAGGCAAATCTTGGAAGAAGAGGCGAGGCTCCACCCTCGCTCTATTGCCCAGGAGAGGGATGCGGAGAACTTCCAGTCCTCCCGGGTGTCTTGCTCCCTCGTGGAAGGTTATGGTCGGTGGTACCTAAAAGACGAGTGAAAAGGCCAAGTGTCATCCTTGGAGCTTGGGTTAAACAGTTACTGGAGCACGACAGATCGCCACAAAGAACGAACTGGGTGATCTCTGAACTCTGAGCCCTCAGCAAAGCTGTAAGGAGCCAGCGGTTCCACCTCTGCCTTAGAAAGCTCTTGTGCTCTGCAAACACTCGGCCACACGGCTTCCAGGAGCTGAGCCTCAAGTGAGGGAAGAGCTGGCTTAGTGTCGGGCACTCCTCCTCTCACCTAGGAACACCAAGGTGGAAGGGATGTCAGCTCTGCAGCTGCCGCATGGTACGTCCTCACTCACCGTGTGAACTGCTTGCTCTCCTCGTGGACTTCCATCTCACAGCTCTTAAACTCATTTAGCTCCTTCCGGATGGCAGCCTGCGTGAGAAGGGAGAGAGCTTCTGACCCCGCCAGGGCTCAGCACCCTCCACCCCCCGTTTTAAGTGAGCTCAGACGTGGCAAGGAGGAGCTCCAGCGCCCCTGCTCTGGGCTGATCTGTGTCGCCTTTTGGGGGCAAAGTGAAGAGCAGGAGCAGATTTTAAACCAAACCCCGAGTCCCTCAGCTCCTTTTGGCAGAGGGAGGAGCTCAGACTGCAGCAGCCACCCCACCTTTGGCAGCCACTTCGCACCAGGCTGTTCAATCTGCCCCACGCCCCCCGCACCGAGGGCAGGGCAACCCCAATGGGCGGCGGTGGGGTGGCAGAGGTGAAAAGAAGAACAGAGCGAGTCACCTTGGCTCTCAGCCTTTTGCTGGGACACCCGGACCTGGCTCCCCACCCCTCCCCGTTACCTTGTCAGCCGGTGTCAGCTTTGTCCAGGGTTTATCCGCTCGCCGGTCGTAGTCCTGAGCATCTGTTACCTCCACGTATTCGTTAAACCTCAGGATCTTCCTGGCCTGCAGCTCTGCCACTGTAGGCCTTTGGCTAAGCTGAGCACAAGAATGAAAAAGGCAGTTGGTGCCTTGTCCCCAGAGCAGCTCAGGACTAGTCCCGAGCACAACCAAGTGCTGAACCTGAGCCGCAGGTACTGAGCTCCCCCTCTCGCTGCAGCCTGTGTCAGGCGGGTCACGTTACAGATGATCTGCTGCTGCTGCTGCTACTTTGGAAATGGATTCTGGGGGGCCTGCTGTGAGCGTCGTGGCTACTGAAGGATGGTTCTAACAGGCAGCCCAGCATCCCTCTCAAGTGCCAGGTGCCAAATTGAGCTCTCATCTAGCTTGTTACACTTGACGCCAGCTCGGATCTGTCAGTGCCAAACCTGGCTGCGGTGCCAAGGGCCCGCTGTTGCTGACAGTCCGCATTCCAAAGTCACCGCAGTCGGAGGGCACCGGGGACAATTACACAACAGCCCCGTGACTTCACCCGCAGCCAGGCACCGACGGCGTGCTCGCAGCCACCGCCACCCCCGCCAGCTCTGCCAGGTGGCCCTCGCAGCACGGGGCCAGCAGTACCTTTCTGGTGAGCCTGCGCTTGATCTCCCGCTTCTCAGCTTGACGGTCAGCTTCATTTTTTGCTGCCGAGGGAAGAAAACAATTTATTTTTCTCCTGTAAGCAGCACAGGTTTTGAAAAGTGACTTCTGGATTGAACACAGAAGAATGTCGAGCTAGCTCAGACCAGCTACACGTCGGGAAGCTCAGCGTGGCACCTCTGCACCGCAGGCAGAGAGTGGCGCGACTCGATGCCCCTACCCACGAGCACCCCATGAGTGACAGAGGCACCGCGGGCCCTAACGCGGCGTGACAGGGTCACTCTCCCCAGCTCTGTATGTTACAGGTTAATGGCCGTACTGCCAAACTACATCCGAGCCGCTCTGCAGTCTGCTCCTCCCCAGAGCCGCTATACTGATAGTTTAAAGAGAATAGCAATGCAGATAAATTTTTTAAACTTCCTGAACCGACGTTCCCCTTTCCCCAAGATGTTTATTTAAAACTTTTGCAGAATGAGGTATGGCCAAGAGAAATACCATTCACTGAACAATGAGCTGCTGCTTTTTGGATCGCGCAGCGCAATGCTGTAATGTCTGGACCACAAACAGAAGTCCAGCCCAAACAAAAGCCTGGAAAGGTCCTTGCTGTGCAGCCGCAGAGCGCGGTCTGAACCTGTTCACACACTCTTCCCTGAGGTATCGGGCAGGACACAGGTAACATGATGCTTTGGACTAAATTGCTTGGTACCACTGCTAAGGTCTGAGTTTATCCAGAGTCAGTTTCTGATGGTAACAACTGGGAAAAGTCAGCAGAACCACTTCACTGCGGTGATGTGACCGAAGCGCAGTCCTCCATCACCGCACTGAAGCAGACTCCACATATATCTACGTTAAAACGTCAGACAAATAACAAGGCAGCTTTTGTTTCATTACTTAGGGCCAGCAGAGAAGCATGACTCACGTTGAAGTATGTTCCTCTGCTCCAGCTCTTCTGCTGTCGGCCTCTGACTCAGGCGCCTAAAGAAAAGCACGACAAGCACGTGACGTGTCAGCAGGGGACGAAAACACCGCTGCTTGTTTGGTTTGGGCGCACTGGAAAACCGCCTCAGTGCTCCTCGTTCACCAGTGGAGATCACCGCTGCCCTGTTTCGGGCTCTCCTCCCCTGCACCCGGACAGCAGCTCACCCCCAGGCCCAAGGCAGGCAGGCACAGTGGCCTCTCAGAAGCTCAGGGGCAGCAGAAAGCAACCCTTAGCTCCCAGCCCTGACCCAGCAGCACTGCCCAGCCACCCAGCAGCAGCTGCTTAGACACGGCAGCAGCTCGTGCCGGGGGTTCAAACCCACCACCCTCCTCCACGCCTGCTACCTGATCAGCGTCGTCCCGATCTGGTGCCGGATTTCGTTCCACTCCTCCTTGCTCTTCCGAGGGAAGACGATCTTTTCTTCCTGCACTGTGGTTGTGTTCCCCAGCTTTATGGCTAGCGTGTCTTTCCTCTTCACTTTGTTAGCCAGCGTGCCTGTGAGGAGGGAGCGCGATGGGATGAGACGGGGCTGCCCTGCGCAGCGGAACGAGCCACGTGCCCCTGGCAGTTGTGCCTTCCCCCAGGGCTTTGCTTTCCCAGCTCAGCACTACAGCTCCCAAGCTTGCTGAAACCGGCCCCTCCAGCAACAGCCAGCATCCCCGTGCGATGCCACCAGCTCGGCTAATGCCATCCCACCTGAAGGGGTGGGGCAGCACAGGCCACTGCGGTAGCCACCTGCAGCTGGAGGGGGGGCATCTCGTCAGATGAGCATGCATGCAGGTTTGGCTGCCGCGGGCTTTGAAAAGGTGGGGGGAGAGCATGTGGTGCATCACGAAACCAAGAAGCAGCTGCTCTGAAGCACTGTGTGAACGACTCTTTGATACAGAGCTCAGTACAGCCAGGCACAAGTTCAGCAGGGAAAAAAAAGGACAGCTGCAGCGTCAAAGCCTTACTGTTATGGCTTTCATCTTCTTCCTCGTCCTCGTCATCTTTGTACAGGATGGGCCCCTCCGAGTCAGAGTCGCTCATCCCCTCCTCTCCCTCCTGCTCTTCTGGCAGGACCTGGGGCACCAGCTTTGGGATGACCGTGACAGATGGCACGTCTCCAATGTACACACGAGGGCCTGAACTCTGCTCCTCTTCCTGGTCATCCTCTTCCTCTTCCTCATCGTCTGGACTAACGAGAAGCACGCCATTACACCTCTTAACACACCCCACAGGGGCTGGGCGGCAGCCCTGAGGTAACGCCCTGCCAGCTCCGCTCAGCCCGCAGCAGGCAGGTCTGTGGGGAGCCCAGGAATCAGAGCAGGAAGAGCAGCCTCAGCCATCCCCGCTCCCCAGAGCACGGGGAGCTCTGGCAGAGGAAATGCCAGAGCCAGGTTCATTGCAGAGGAACAGCCCTCTCACTGCCCAGCTCTGGGACTTTCAAACTGAGCTCTGCTGTAACACAGGACAGTCGTTCTCCCCCTTCTGTTTTTACAAAATGAAAGGCTAAGCAGGCCACAAGTGGGTGAAATCCAGAACCTTGCTTTGTCTTAGTGCAATTAAGGCAGGCCAGATTCCTGGCATCAGCCTGCGTTTGTACTCTGGGCCACATTTCCCTTTGTGAGCGATGAAACCCCAGAATCAGGGGGTGATTTCACAGGGAAGACGCACTGGGGATGCAGCCAAAAGGCAAAATGCTTTCCAGATCGCTGCAACCAGAGAAACCAGCCCGCAGGCTCTCGGCATCCCAGCCTCACTGCAAAGAAGGAGGGAGCACAACACCGACAGCTGTGCCGACAGGGAGGTACTCACACTTTCAGCATCTCGATGGTGACCGGCAGGGACCTCGTCCTGCCCAGCGTGCCGTTGTCCTCCCCGAAGCCATCGTTCTCGAAGAGCAGCGAGTGAGCCCTGTGCGACCCCTCGGCGGGCGGGGTGACGGGCAGGGGGCTGGCCAGGGCCTGCTGGATCCGGATGTGCAGCGGGATCTGGGGCAGCCGAGGCAGCCCGTGAGGTTCGCCGAAGCCTTGCTCCGCCGTCCGCTTCGACACCTCCGAGGACCTGAAGTCTTCGGGAGGAGGAGGAGGAGGAGGAGGAGGAGTGGGGGGGGTCTCTTTGGGCAGGTCCAGGGAGCGCGGGGGGTCCGAGGCAGGGGTGGAGGTGGGCAGGGGCATGCGTGGAGGCTCCGGAGGGATGTGCGTGGGCAGCGGCGGCGACGGCGAGGGCGGGGGGTAAGCGGGGGTCATGTGCAGCGGTAGCGGCGCGGGGCGGCTCGCTGTCACTGTCCTGTCCCCCGGGGGCTTGGCGGCTGCCTCGGAGGGGTTGGTAGGCAGGAGGCCTCTCTTCGGTGGGAGAGGAGGGGAAGGCTTGGATAAGCCTGTATTTATTGCTTGAGAAAGTTCAGCTGAAAATGAAAAACACAAAGGGCATTTGCCAGATTTCCTTCGCTAGCGCGGGATAAGCACGGCAAAGCACGCAGAGCCCCGGAGCGAGCCATCTCAGCTGCTGTCCTGCTAGGACGAGGTGCCAGAAATAAGCAGATTGCAAACCTCCAGTTCGCCCTCCTGCAGCAAAGGTAAGACTTGGGAGAGCTGCCAGAAAGAAGCAGGCTGGGAGAGGTCTGAGCGTCCTGCTGCTTCGAAGGGAAACCGCACAGCCCTGCAGTGACAGCAGATGGAGCTCACCCAGAGCAGCTGCCTCCGCCCAGGAGCGCAGGCGTCTAGGGCGCTTGGTGGCTGCACTCAGCACTGATTTGCCAGGGAATCTGAGACAACCAGGGCACCCCAGACTCCAGTTGTGTCATCGGCTCCCTTACACGCTAAAAAAAATCTGGGGGGAAGTCTCACCTGAAGGCAAGAGTCAGCAAAAGCACAGGCAGCAAGGTGCCTTCCCCCCTTCTGTTCATCTGCCAGCCGCAGCGCGACAACACCCTGCTGCCAGCAGCTCCAGCCTGCCCAAGGACGAGGTTTTGCCCTGCGACCTGTGCACTCCCTCCCTTAAACCCTGCATAAGCTTCTCCGCAACTACAAAAAACCTTCTAAAGCTTCCAAAACTACTTCAGAGCCTTCAGCCTACTTCAAATGTGTCTGCTGTGTGATAGAGGGGAGAGAGAGAAACCGGGACGACGCTGCGTTAGGGACAACAGCTGTAGCAGGTGCTCTGCGGAGGTTCCTGGAACACCCCTAGGGAAGAAGTTACACCTGTGAAGACTGCTCTGCTCTTGCCACAGGAGTTTACGACCTTTAAAATTAATATACCGATGGCTTTTTGGGCCAAGGTTCTGCCACCTGCCAGATGATGGGCACAGAGCTGTGGTCGCAGAGGGGAGCCGGAGGAACCACAAGAGGGTGCTGCGAGCAGGGAGCGCTGCACCGAGATAAGGCCGCATGGCTGGGGAGAGGTGGGTGCATTTTTGGGATGTTTAACATTTTTAGACTTTCCCCTCGTAGATTAAGAGGCAGATTGTGCAAAACACCCGAGTGCCCTCAGTTCCCATCGGCCTCAGCCCAGAGGGTTTCAGGATCCCCTCAGCAGTGCTCAAAGCCAGGCCGGACCAGGCTCGGGTCACTCGTGGGTGAGGACAGACAGGTTTTGAGAGGGACCAAGTAGCTGGCAGGAGGAAGAGGAGGCAGAGGAGGGCTGCCAGTGGAACGAACAGCTTCACAAGGGAACAAACAGGCCCTTCTCCCCTGCCTGGGTTGTAACAGCAGCGGCACAAGAACGTGCACGCAGCAGAGAGCTGCGCAGCAACCAAGCTTGCACAGCAAGGCCAGCACGCAGGCTGCAGTTACAGCCCGTCATGCAGAGGGTGCACCGCCCTGCAAAGCCTCTCTGCATCTGCATTCCCCCCCAGGAAGCAGGAGGGGGGCCGGCTGCTCCCCTTCGCAGCCCTGGGTGACCCCAGCCCCTGTTGCTGGCGAGGCAGGCTGGGCCTGGGCAGACGTCTGACAGCCTGCTGTCTTCAGTCACGTGTTTTGTTCCCCAAGTACCTGCTGCAGTTAGCGCTGGGGCATTTCAAATACCATCTGTGGTGTGTGCAAGCAGCTTAAAGAGAACAAGAAAGTATTTCATCAAGTGCTCAGGCATGGTCAGGCTAATCAAGCTGGCCTGGCATACAGGAGTGTCTAATACCATACCAAGGGCACTTGCAAAACCTGCTAGAGCAAGAAGCCCCACACAGAACAGGGGATGCAGTCTGTACTCACAGCAGCGGCCCAGGCTGCTGCAGACGGTAACCTACAGGCCACTGAGGCTTCCACCGCTGCCTCCCAAACCACGGCTGGGTACCTCCTCCAGTTTCTGTGATGACCACACAGACCTGGCTCACTCACTCGCCCAGGAGCCTCCCTCCTGACCTGCACTCGCCCCTGCTGAGCCAGTCCAAAGGTCTGTGAAACAGGGACAGGTTATCAAATGGACTGGAGCTGTCTCCTTTACCCCAGCCGCGTTGCGTCTTTAAGGCCTCTAAAATCCCTGAACAGAGCAGGAACTCGCTCAGCTTTAAGCTCTCCCCAAACCACCTGCTTAGAAAAGCTAAAGAATTAAATGTCTTCAAGTGTGAAGATTCAGCTCAAATTATGTTTGATTATTCATCCATGGGACAGGCCAGAAGGACACAAGACGAACACAGCAATACTCTGGCCACGGGCCTCACAGGAGGGGCCTGAGTACGGCCAGGAAAGTTTGAATTATCTCTGCCAGCACCCAAGCTCTCTGCTCTTAGTGTAAACCACAGCGGCGACAGCCATAGCAGACGTTTTGTGGTGTGCCATGGATTATTTCTGCAACTGATGCTAAAAGCACCAGTTCTCACTGCCTTGCAAAACCAAAATCTCATACACCACCCGCCAATCCTAGCTGCCCCAGCTGAATGCCAGCCCTCAGTGAAGCGCCAGCGTCCAAAGGCAGTCTTAGAACGCCCTCTCCTCACAGCACTCCCAGGGCAGGCAGGGATCCCCTCCTGCAGGGAGCTGCTGGTTGGAAACGCGCACGTCTGTCGGTCTGGACGGCCTAGGAACACTCTGGTGATCAGTTACACTGTCCTCACCACACGTGTGCCGTGACCAAACACAGGCAGATCCTTCAAGCCCAGGCTGGACTATTTGTAGGAAAAACTGCCCACCATCCACAACATCCTTATAAAATATACTCCCCTGCAGAAGGGAGAGGCTCTCTGTGAGGGCTCCAGGACCTCCGGAGCAGCTTTCGGAGGCACTCACCTATCACCGAGCTGTTCCTGTTGGCAGGTTTGGGTGGAGGGACGGGCGGCTGCTTGGCAGGAGCCGTGCTGGGTGCACCCGTGGGAGCAGTAGTGTTGGCACCGGCGAGAGCGGGGGGCAGAGTCCTGGGGGCGGGGGAAGGGGCAGCTGTGGGGTTCACTGTCTTTGCCGCGGCGGGGGCGGTGGTGGTGGAGGGGGCGGTTTTTGCAGCGCTGCTGGCGGGCGGAGGATCCTTTCCCTGCACTTCGTTTGCCTCCTGGGAAGTGGAGGGAGGTCTTTTTGGGGGAAGCAGAGGCTGCCTGGGAACGTGTGGCTCCTGAGGGGGCTCTGACTCGGGCCCGGGGTGGCCGCTGGATGAGCCTACAAAGGGAGAGAGCTCAGTGTAAGAGAGCAGAAGGCTGAGAGGAGGGGGAAGAATCAGATGAGGATTCTCAGCTAGCACCGTGAGAATGTGAAGAGACCAATTCCACACATCTGGTTCCTCACCGTGTCTCTTTGGTTCCTCAGCTGGAACAGGCTTCCTGAGGCTGGCTGGCTTTGTGGCCTCCTCTTCCTGGCTGTGCAGGTTACCAGCCCCGGGACCACCAATGGGGACCGTGTGGCCATTCTTCAGCGCAGGGGGATTCAGCTTGTCTGGTTCTTCACCATCTGCAAGGGGATGGGAGGAGAGAAGCGAACAGAAAACACTCAGGAACACGAGGCAGAGGAGGCACAGACGAGCTGAACTGCCATCGATCTGCACCGACTTCTCCCTGCTTTCCAAAAGCTGATCTTCAGTCTGCCTTCTGCAACAGAGAGCACAGCAGGCAGAAGAGTGCAGTACTGTATCCCACCAGTTTGTTTTTTTTTTTTTTTCCAGCAGTCTCTCATCTACCACCTTATTTAGAAAGAACGCTGCCACGTTTACAAACCATGGGACTGGGGTGCCCAGTGAAGCTGCAACCTCACTTAACCTCCAGCAGCTTCACCATCCACTCACCATCACAAACTCTCTGCTGTAACACAAAATCCAACGTTCCAAAACGTTAGAAGCAAGACCTCTCTGGGAGAAAGAAGAAAATCTTTGCAGCCCTGCAAGATCCCAAAGCTTTTGAGAGCACCTAAAGCCCTATTCACGATGAGGAAACTCTCCAGCATTCTCCGCCTCCTTGACAGGCCAGCCTCCTGACAACGCCACATCCGCCCTGCTGGGGCAATGCCTGTTTTGACCCCTTTCCATCTCAGGAAAACCTGAGTAAATACATCACCAGTTTGATTAAAAACCCTCAGCGTTTTCAGCCTACCACCTCGCAGGCGATTGACGCACAGCACGACGTGCCTGCCAGGTGTCAGACCCTAGCGCGTTCTGTTGCTCCAGTTTTTGATTTATTCCACTGACCTCCCCCCTCACCAAGGCGTTGTGCAGAAGCTGGGTGCAAAGATGCCAAGCTGAAGGCTCCCCAGGTTTTCTTTTCTGCAAAAAAATAGCTTTGCTTCCTGCGAGGAGACGGAAAACGGCTCTGCCCTCCCCTGCACTGCAGGAAGTGCACACAACAGCAAGAGGGAGTTTCCTCCCCAGCCAGGGCTGAAACTCAAGAGATGAGCTGGAGCTTTTTATAGCAGCACCGCCTCTGGCTAGCTGCAGCGTTCAGCAAGGGAGGCAGGAACAGCATGAAACAGCGTTCTCCTTAGTCACTCACACCTGGCGTGCCCTTCTCTGGCAGGAGCAGCGCGTTCCTGCTGGCCTCCTCGCACCGTTTTGCTCCAGACTTCAGTCCCAGCGGCCTCCTCCAGGGTGAGGACCAGCAGCAGCACCTCCTGTCGTCACCGTGAGCCCAGCACAACCCCCTGCCTGCCCACCGGGGCTCAGAAGCCTCTGCTCTGCCTCTTCCCTACCACCTTGCTCGCTCCTCCCCAAGGGTTTCTGGATTTTTTTTAGCTACAAACTTGCCTAAGAAAATCAAGTGACCTTGTAAGAGCAGGTTTGGAAACTGCAAATACAATAACCCACCGCCATTGCCTTATGACTGCCCCAGTGTCTTAAAATCATGGAAGCAGGGGATTAAGATAATGAGCTTTCTAATCTAACCCTCCTGACAATACCGACTGCTCCCTCGTACCTTGGGTTTGTACTTTGCTCAGATTATAATCATCTTCTGCCTCTAAGTCAGATCAGATGACTTACAGCAGAAAATAATTCCCCCCCTCAGCCACGCTTCTGCAGCACCCTTACAGCGTGGATGGCTCTCCCCTGTCACCTCTGGCTGGACGCTGGTTACACAAAGCCTTTGATCTCCCGGCCAGTTTCATCCTGTGACACTTCTGTGCCACGGTGTCCTTCCTCCAGCCCAGCATTTACACCCTCGGGTAGCTGTAGGTGGCTTGTATTACAGGGCAGCTGCAAACAACCCTCTTAGTTTCCACTTCAGCTTTCAGTGGCTTGGACTGAAACCCACTTTTTCACCTCCACTTTTCCTTTTTGTATCTTTCTTAGAAGAAACCTCACATTTGCATTAGGTTAGGGCTGCCTCTGCAGCGTGGCTTTCAAGGCAAAGCTCGAAGCCAGAGACCACGCTGCCACCCAGGTGAGTGGGCTGCTGTCCCACCACGTGCTCCTGCCCTCGCCCTTCCACCAGCCTCCCTCAAGGAACAGCCAGGTGACCAGAGGGTGAGCTGATCTGGCTGGAAAGCTTTTTGGCAGGGTGGCCCCAGCTCAGCCATCAAGGATGACAGAAAGCAGAAGACTTCTCTGACAGCAGGGAGAGCTTCCCTAACCTCAGCTGTGGTCAGACTGAACTCGGAGCAACTCCTGGAGGAAATTCCCTTTATCCAGGCAGCCCAAAGTCATCAGCTGGCTTCTTTTCCCAGGACTAAAGCCTTCAAACCTGAACTCCAAGGTTTGCCTCTCCCTCGACGGTCAGAGCGCAGCCTGGAGCGCGATCGGAACAAGCCAGGGACGGCGAGCGCGAGTGCGGCGGGGGCGCAGCAGGACGGGACGGGACAGGGAGGCTGGACCAGGACAGGCACAAGAGGGACAGGACCGGGAGTGACACACAGGAGGCCCCTTCCCTCCCCGCTGGCAGCTGGCAGGAAGATGTCCAAGGCAGGCACTGCCCTTTCCTTGCCATGAAGTCAGACAAGAGAGCGTATTGAAAAGGGCAGGACAGACAGGAACCACGTTAGCAGAGAGCCCTCACGTTCAGCTCCCAAAATAGAATGGCTGCAAGGGCGGGGTTTTGCCAGAGGAAGATCAGCTACACAGGACACAGACAGGTGAGGATAAGTTCATTTGCAGACTCACCCTGCTCAGGGTCTTCCAACAGAACCCCTCTTTTTACCAGCTCCTCTCTTGGCTTTCGCATAGAAATCTTTCGTTCTAAAACTGATATTAAATTAAAAAAAAAAAAAGCACTCAGAAAACAGGGTAGGCTAGAAGCCCAAGATGATACTTTTTTAAAGGGATAGGTCCTCTGGAGGAAATGAAAGCTTCAAATTTCATCGCATGGCACAGATTAGTAAGAGGGCGGAGGGACTGCACGCTCAGGCCTGTGCTCCACAGCAGATTGGTGAGCACGGAGCAAACCCTCCCTCCCCGCAGCTCCTCGGGCAGGTTCCTTCCACGAAGGAATCTGTTTGTCTGAAACTACTGCTCCATGGCAAGGTGTTTCTGGAGAGACTGCAAGCGCCAGCACACCACCAAAGTCCCGCTTTGGCTCTCACACGTGTCATTGCCCAGGCCCCTCTCACTGGCCAGGTGGCCACTTGCAGGTTTCCCAAGGGGAGGAAGGGACTCCCACCCCCAAGCCCCCCCTACCTTCCGAAGTCTCCTTAAATTTGTCACTGCTTTTCTTTTTCCTCCACTTCCAAGGTTTGAAGATCTTGCCAAAGCTGGAGAACTTGCTTTTTCTCTTTGTAGGAGGCGTGGTGTCACCCGATTCCAGGACGTCCACCCCCATGCCGGCATCAGTCGGGGGGTGATCCACCTCTTCAGCTGCAGGGAGAAGAAACCAGGAGTTACCTCTGCGCTGCGGGGAGCAGTGCCATCTCCCACCAGCACACGGGGAAACGGTGAGGCACGTTCATGCAGAGAAGGCAGCAAGAGGCCATGCCTCCGCGGAACCACCAGCAATCCGCGTTAGCCTGGGGAGACGAGAGCGGGGTTTCCAGTTATCAGTGCAGGGGGAACTGGTAAGAGGCTTCCTAACGACCCAGGGATGAGTTCCAACGGGCAGTGACACAGCTTGGCCCCAGGAGCAGGCGTCGCTCTGCCGCAGTGTCAAACCTCCAGCTGGAAGCAACTGGTGCAAGACACGAGGGCCGGCACGATCACGCCTTCCAGCCTGCAGAGCCCACTTCCACCTCTGTCAGAGTGGACTTCCCAGACCCGTTACAAGAGCTGCATGCACTAGAGCTGAGCCTCGTTCATTTTTCCTCTATAAACACGGCCAGTGCTGCTGGCCAAGAGCAACAACCACACAGGAAAGCAACACAATGCAGCCTGCACTCCACCTACTGCACTCGAGGTCTCTGGAGAACAACACAAGAAGGGCACAGACATGGGGAGGGACAGAAAAAAAAAAAAAAA
>VXAV01000591.1:51831-68441 GCA_013399715.1 Alectura lathami | reverse complement strand
GGGATGGCTGAGGGGATCTGGGGGTGGGCTTTTTTTTTTTTCCTGAAAAGCAGCCCCTTAACAGACAGCTTACTCAGAGCCAGTGAAAAACTGATGCCAGGCAGCACTCATTTGCCAAAGGACGATCAATTCAGCGTCTGAGTTGACTCCTAAAAAAAAAAGCTGGCTTCGTAGCAGGAGAGAAGCTGAGTGGAAAGTAGGATGCGAGATGTCAGCACTGATCCACGGTTTTCTGTGGCCCTATTCTGGGATTTTTCTGCTGGGAGGGAGGGTGGAAAGAAGTAAGGATACAAAAATTGCTCCCAGAACCCCCGGTTGAATTGTCTGGGTGCTCAGAGGCACTTCAGAGGCCGCCGAGTTGGATGCATCATGTTAAAAAACAGCATTTGCTCTGTTCAGCAGAGCGTTCCCAAAGTTCACCAGGCAGGCGACGACACCGCCTGCCAGGCACAAGCTGGGGGCTGAATTTGGGTCCCGAGTGCCACACAAGGCACTGCTGAGCCCCCTCACCTCTCCCACAGGCAGTCCCACCGGGCGTATTTCCTACGTGCGCGCATGTCCCTCCTCCGAACTGCTCTCAGGAATGTAACTTATGTGCCGCCTGCCACCCAAGCTGTCAGAGTGCTGCACTAAGCAAAATAAGTTATTAAAGGAAAACTCAATGCTCGCAGATTAACGTGGAGGAGGACAGCGTTCCCCCGCCAGTCAGGAAGAAGGCACGGGCACGAAGGGATGAGCAGGGACCACAGGAGACACACGGTGCATCCCCCACCGAGAGCAGGACCATGGAGGAAAAAAAAAAAAACAACCGGTGAGAGATGTGTCCCAAGGGAAAGGAGCTGTTTCCCCAGCTCCTGCAGTCCAGGGCGGGCTGAAGCACGGAATGCCATCTCAGGGTGGAGCTCCACAGCGGGTGCCTGGCTGCCATTAACTGCAGGTGAGCACAGCAGCTGGGTTTCCCCACGACCTCCAGCATCCATACCCCCCCATAACTGGGGCCTGCCTCCCCCCCGCTGTGCAGCTCCATCAGCTTGTAGGGCCTTGAACAATGTGAAAACACTGGGCTTTGGTGGTTCACAGCCAGTTCTGTGCCTAAAACCAGCTGCACACCACGCACCAGCATAAAAGCACAGCCCAAGCCACCTTCACCACCCCTTTTGCTCTGGGCAGAATAAAACCCAACGTACGAATCCACGTGACCACCCCAAGACCCCTCCAAGCCCACGGCACGATGCCCCAGGAGCAATCGCCCCAAAACCCAGCGGGGCTCCTCCTGCCCTGCTCCACAGACCAGGCTGCTCCCAGGAGGGCCCGGACCACCCGGATCCGTTCCACAGCACTCTTCCTCTGCCCATCCCATAGTCACCACGTGGACGCAGGCTTTTAAAATCACCTGTTATGATGCAAGTATGAATTACATTTACTGCTAATTAGCAGGTGGATCAGCTCAGGTGTGCTTTCAGTGATCTGTGTTTTAAATACCCTCATTGTTCTGTGATTGCTCACATTAGATAGTGCTCACACGCCCCTGGAAAAGGAGTTTTGGGCTGCCACAGCCCATTTCCAGCTCACATTCCACAAGGATGCAAAAAGGAGTAGGGACAAGCACCAGGATGCTGAAGGCCTTGTCCCGCTCAGCACACAGGCTGCCCAAGGCATCGGCCTCACCTCCACCACCGCCGTCCCAGGCTGGAGAACCCGTTTTAAGTTTCTGGAAAAGGTTAAACGAGGTCTGCAGGCCTGGGCGAAGCTGGCGGAGTCCTCATTAGAAGGTCAAGAGCTTTGCAATAAGCAGGCTGGAGGAGCCCGCTGCAGGAATGCGGGGAGAGCCCTCAGAGCCCACCCTGCCCCCAGCCTCCTGCCTGGCCCCATAGCACAGACGAGGCTGAGGAAAAGCTCAGGATGAAGACACCGCTGTGACAGGGCCCCGGGGTGCCCCCTGCCCAGTGCTGCCAGCGGGTGAGGGCAGGGACCGTCCCGCTCTGCTCTGCCTGCTGCAGCCTCACCTCGGGCACTGGGTGCAGGCTGGGTGCCACGCTGTCAGCAGGACATAAAGCTGTCAGAGAGCATCCGCAGGGGGGCTGCGGGGATGGGGAAGGGGCTGAGGGCCCTCGGGGTGCTGGGCCCAGGGCACAGGGGGCTGAGGGGAGGCCTCATGGCGGCCTGCAGCTCCCTCCCGGGGCAGCGCAGGGGCAGGCGCTGAGCTCTGCTCCCTGGGGACAGCGACAGGGCCCGAGGGCACGGCACGGAGCTGCCAGGGGAGGGTCGGGGGGTGTGAGGGAAAGGGTCTGCCCCAGGGGGCGGGGGGCATGGGACAGGCTCCCCAGGGCAGTGGGCACAGCCCTGAACTGCTGGAGCTCAGGGAGCATCTGGGCACCGCCCGCGGACACAGGGCCTGGGGCTGGGTGATCCCTGTGGGTCCCTTCCAGCCCCTTGCCCCAAGCCGGAGCTTCTCCTCACGGATGGCCCCAGGGCACAGATCCCACCATGCCTCACACAGACCCCCCCAGCACCCCGCAGGGCTGGGAGGGGGCTGTGCCCTGGGTACCGTCCCCCAGCTCCCTACCAGCAGCTGCTGCTGCTTCAGATCTTTTCTCTGACCCGCTCAACACGCCCCTATCCCATCCCACCAAAATGAGCAGGTGGACTGGAGCTGTTTAAACAGCAGATTTGTGTTAACACAAGATGTTGAGACTGAAGGAGTCTCAGGAACCGTCATAAAATCGGCGCAGAAGGCAGAAAGCTCCAGCACTGCCAGCAGCGAGGGATGAGGCTCCCGTGAGCACAGAGCAGCCCAAGAGCTGCCTGGCCAGCTGGCCCTTCAACACCCCCCGCTGCAGACTGCCACACAGTTACGCTCCACTCTTGCAATTAAAATGCTGGCGGAAAAAAGCTCTTCTCCCACTGCACCCCGTGCTAGGTGTGAGCTGTTGTGCAAGGCCATGGGCGGTGCGCAGCTCTGCTGCAATGTTTTTCCCCAAAAGCCACGGCAGCGGGAGCAGTTGGAGACCTGCAGGTGGTCTCCAACACGTCACGGGCAGCAGGGGGCTGTGTACCATGTGGCATCCGTTCCCTAAGCTTCCATCAAGCCCGTTGACGACGGTAAAGCTTTTCCTCCTGCTATGATGGAGAAAGGCAGCTCTCAGTGGGTCGGAGCACCAGAGCCAGGAGCCATGGGGTCAGTGGGAAATGCCACGGTTGTTCACGTGATGCTAACAGCAAGCAGGCCTGCACGAAACACCACCACAAACATGATGGGCTAACGGCCCCACCGTGGTCCGAGGCAGGAGAAGCCTCCACGAGCAGGCAGAGCTGACCCTCACCTTTTGGCACCCAGCCCCCGAGGACCCTCTTCTACAGAGCATCACCAGCCCAGAACGAGGCACAGCAGGAACTGCAAGTGCCAGCGTAAACCTTTACCTCGTGAAGGACCAGCTCTGGCAGGGAACAGGCCTGCAGCAGCACATGAGACAGCTATATGACAATTAAAACCAGGCTGCACCGAAGGGAGGTCACTGCAGCGTGTGTCCTGGTGGATTTGTAAACCACACTAACTCAGGCCACACACCATCAGAAGGCAGCATGGCTATGGAGAAGCTCAGTTTGTTTTCAGCTGGCACACCACTCCGTAAGCTGGAAATCACTTCAAGATCCAAGTCAGAGACCCTGACAAAGCAAGGCTGGAGGATGTGAAGAAATCAAAGGATTGCTTCCCAGACGCTGACAATTCATATTATATTCCCAGATGCCTCGGGGGAAGCTACTAATTTCCATTTCATGAACAAAGTGGCACAATCCTCCTTTAAGGAGGAAGGGTCACGAGCCCCAGGACAGAACTGGGGATTGAATTTGTTAGGAAAAAAAAAAGACTGAGAACATGCTGCTTTTCTCCCCAAAATCCCCGCAGACAGATGCACCTCCTCACCGATGTGCCACAGCAGGCTCACTGCCCACCGCGGTCCATTCCAGAGGTGTGGGAGCTGCTCGTGAAAAGAGGAAGCGAGAAAGCATCGGTATTGTGTTTTCTAAGAGGATTTGCACAGGGTGTAAATCAGCTCCCAAGCTGGATTACCACCACCAAATCCCGTTTCACCCAGAACCCGACCCACCTCCTGCTGCAGCAGTCAGCAGCATTCCCACACATGCCAGGATTTGCACCCACAAGGACCTCACCGAGCACTGCGCCCGAGTCGGGGCCTCGAGGCTCTGCTGCAGCTCCGTCAGCACCGTGGCTGGGCTGCGGCAAGGCGGGCCGAGAGCTGAGCACAGATGAGGCACCCGAGTGCCACAGCAGCAGCTCTGAGCCCTTCTGCTCCATCACCTGCGCTTCCCGAGCTGCACGTGCACCCGGTGCCCTGCTGCCACCGGCCTGGAGATGCACGGGGAACTTCTGCTGAGCGCGGCTGCTCGCTGTTCACCTGACATGACTGCACCTTCAGAGCGTGTTTTGCAGAGCAGCCCAGACCTAAGGCTACAGCAAGACCGACCGCCTTGTGAAGCCAAGCCCGTGCACTGGCTAGCACCGTGGGACTGCAACAAATACTCCTGTTGCCAAAACAGTGGCGATGCACAGGCTGGAGAACAACCCGGCTCCCCGGTCTTCGGCTCTGTTGTGCCAGGCTGAGCAGCTCAGAATCCAGAAAGCTTTGAGGTAAAAGAGCTCTGACTCAAACCGCAAACAAAGACTCTTTTGATGGAAATGCTGTTAAGGTTAAAGCATCAAAAAAGCACTTTGGGTAAGCGTTTCTAGCTTCCTATGGCAGCTTTAGAAACTTCACGTGCATTTCCTGAACGGTCCAGGGAAGACAAATCCTGACCTTAAAGCAGTAAAAACGCGGTCACAAAGCAGCCTCCAGCAGCCCCAGCCCTCGGCTGTTGGACGTTTCTGATCACTATTCCCCACCAGACCCTCATTTTCAACAGCATCCCCCCCACGTCAGCGCAAGAGCCATCTCTTCACGCTCACATTTGACTCAGTAGGAACTCTGTAAGCAGCACCACAAGGAGTGAAGTGACTTCAGCCAGCAGATGACCAGCTGCAGAACCACCAGCCTCAGGCTGCTGTCTGTAGACCAGGCGAGCCCACTCCCCTGAGAATCACTGACATCTCCGGTGCTTGATGAGGGAAACAGCCCAAGACTGCACAGATCAGACTCCTGACAGCCCTCAAACCCAAGGGGAAGGTGCTGTTAGCTGCCACGACCGTAGAGAGAAGGCTGAAGTTTTATTCTCCCCCCCACTCGCCCTCGGTACCACTTATTTTTAGCAGCTCTTCAACAGAGCAACCTGGGGGTGGGGAAGTCACCGGTTCCATCTGAGCCTTAAAAATCCTCAGTAGGTTCAAAGTTAGAAACGTGAAAAAGGACGAGGAAAAAAAAACCTGTCCCTTGGGGAAGCTGCGTGCAAGTGTCGAGCGTTTCTGTGAAAACCAGCTCCGGAATGAGAGCGCAAGCGGACAGCACCGGCGCAGCAGCGGGCGCGGAGCCTCCTCGCTGCCGTGCATCACAGCCCCGGGGTAACAGCGAGCTGCACCAAAATCCCAGCACCTGCAACTCAAACCCAGAGACACGCAGCAGAGCCAACAAGGAGAAGGGGCTCAACAGCCACCCTTCTGCCCCCCAGAACCGCTTGGAGCTGCCCCAAAAGGCTGGGAGACCTCCCACGGCAGGATGCAGCCCTGGGAAGACCCTCGGGCTGACGCCGAGCCCAGCCAGGGGAGTTTCATCGCGGTCTGGGCTCTTGGCAGAGCTTGTGTCCCCAGAGCCTGGCCATATGGGAGAAGCTACCCCAAAACACAGCCCGGAGCCTGTCCTCAGCCCAGAGCGTGGGACACGGTAGGAGAAAGGAAGGAAACGGAGCTGGGGAGGGAGAGCGGGGCAGTAGCTCTGTCTCACAAGCCCCGCATTCCTCCGCTCCCGGCCGCCCCGTTCCACCTGCAGCCTGCCCCAGGTCTCCTCCGTCTCCCTCGCCCTCCATTACTCACCCAAGGCAGCCGGACTGACCGGTCTGGAGAAGTGCGGCTGCCCCATGAGATTCCTCCCCAAGCGGCTCTCCGGGAGGCGGCAGGAGCAGAGAGGGAGAAGACCGAGACCCGAGAGAGCACCGGGGTCCCCCAGATGGGTAAATCCACGCCCGGCGCTGGAGGAGGCTCCGGCACGGAGCGAGCAGAGCTGCCGGAGGCGAGGCAGCAGCGGGGCGTCCCGCAGGCCACGCGGGTCCCGTTCCCCGGACCCCAGGCACTTGATTCTCAGAAATAGGCGCCCATGGCAGCTCCCCTGGCGCAGGAATGCCTGTCATTCCAGAGCCGCGCTGGCTGGGGCTGAAGCTCAGGAAGGGGAGGAGACAGGCACGCTCCAGCCACTGAGCGGCACAACCCAAAGCATCAACACCCCTCGCTCCTTCCTCGCCGTCAGTCCAGCCAAGGAGCAAGGAGAGCCGCGGTTTCTTCGCTGCCCCAGTGCTACGATGTGCCTGCGAAACGCAAAGCTGCTCCACTGCGAACGTGCAACGCCGGTGCTCTAACTGCTGGAGGGGATGCGCTGCCCCGAGGGCAGAGGGAGCCTCAAAGTGCCCGAGCTGCTGTACCCCTGCCTACACGCATCACAAAACGCAGCTTCACAAACTCCTCTCCCGCAAGTTACCAGGAAGAAGGTAGGAGCAGGGAGCGTGTCTTCTCGTTTCAGTTTGACAAAAGGAAAATTGAACTTTAAAAAGGAAAATAAAAGTTTGTTTTTAATTGGTGTCACATCTCCATGGCTACAGCCGCAAATATCCCCCAAGCGTTTGCATCACAACAGTTGAAGTGTTTGGATTCTTTTGTTTTTCACCAGAATTGTGACTTACAGGTCACTTCAGAACAGAGCAGGGCGAGGGGATCTGTAAGCATTCAGAACCTTCGTCTTAACTATGGGAGAAAAAAATTTGAAAGGCATACAGGAATTTGCTGCAGTTTCAGTAGTGACTAAATGTGAAATCTGAGCCCTTCTGACACATCCAGGTTCCTCCTGGGAGCTGTTTTTAACACCGAGCTCTGCTCCAGCCCTCGAGGTCCCTGTTTTGGCCAGGCCAGCAGCCCCACTGCTTCAGGATCTCTGAGCATCAGCCAGGACGAGCTCAGGCTGAGCTCACGGCGGTCCCAGTAGTGAAAGGCTTCTATTCTGGGAAGCACCAGACCCCAAGATTATCATTTGGGCTGGTACACCTGGGAGCAACCACCCGTAACCAACCCAAAGGAGCACCCGAGATCAGTCGCATGCAGCGGTGGAAGCCACAGGGGAGGAGAGAAGGGGGCAGTTGTGAAACCTGACCCAGCTCCACCTGAGTCACAAACACACCTGGGAGGTGCCAGCCCTCCCGGTCCCTCTGCCAACACACGGCCCAGCCAGCAGGCAGCTTGCAAAACACCTCCTCCCTGCTGCAGCACAGCTGCAACAACACAGGAGGAAGCAGGACCTCCCCCAGCACGCCGTGGGCAGCGGGACGGACTGACGGACAGCAGGAGCAGGTGGAGGAGCAGCAGATCAGCAGACACGAGGGGGAGGACGCCACCACCCCCTTGGCACAGAAGGCACGCGGCGCTGCCCAGGCGCTGCTCCTCACCCCCCCACCGCCCATCCCACCTGTGTTTTGGGTTGGCCACGGCAGCCTCACAAGCACATCCCCACGCACACGCGTGCTCTGCCTCGTTTCAAAGCTCTCTTCTTCAAAACCAAAGAAAAAGGCGTTTTAAAGCCGTTTAAATACGCGGCCATCCGGTAAAGACCCACAAAGTTTGGGGATGGAAGCGGCTGGAAGGCTTCTCCAAGTCTGTAAGTCTGCTGTCCGGCTTGCAAGGAGGTCTGGAAAAACAGCCTGCACCTGGGAGTGCTGCAGAGCGCTACCCACGTGCTCTGTGCCTGCCAGACTTCCACAGAGACCGAAGCCGTTGCATTTTGTACTGCACTGGCTGTGAACCGAGCGCACAAAGCCGTGCTGCAGAACAGGTGGCACACGATGGGTTAAAGCACAGCAGCGTAACGATGTCTGACCCCTTATTTCTACATTAGTAGAACACAAAACACCAGCTCAAGTTTCAATGAAAGATTTAAAGATTTGTTTAAATGTGCGGCAGCTGCAGCCCACGAGCACGCAATAAACCATGCCCACGTTCCTGCATCACTGATGAGGTCTCATCACGAAGGCAATCAGCAAGACTTTGGCACAGACACTCGCTGAGGTCCGGAGCAGAGCCGTGGATGTTTCCTTACAGAACGCAGCATCGCGCTGCTCACGGAGCACGGATCTGCAGATCTACTCGAGTTTGGACTTCAGGCACCATCAGCTGCAACTCTTCTCTTCCAGGGGAAAGACAAAACCACAAGAGGAGGGATGGCAAGAGAGAACAGCAGAAATTCAGCCCAGAAGCAAGACCAACATCACTGCTTTCGAGGTGGACACCTGGCCAGAAAAACCTGCCGGCCCATCCTCCACCCCACCTCCACCTCTGGAGAGAGAGCTGCAAATTCTGCACCAGCAGACAACGCGAAAAACATTCCTGCCTCAAGACAGCGTGAGAGCAGCCGCACTCCCTGTGCCAAGGAACCCTCTGCGCAGCCAGAGGGAAGCCTGGGACAAAGCCACCGGCCTGAGATCGCTGCCCACAGCACAGAACCGCACCGAGGCTCCACAGCCCCCATCCAGGTCCAAGGAAAATCCACATTTTAAGCAAGGACAAGTAACAGATGGCCACAGAATAACGCAGAAGGGCCATCTGACACGGCTGTGCAGCGATCAGAAGGAGCCAGAGGAACGCCTTCCCTCCCTGGGGACAGGCGAGCACCGCTAGGAGAAGGAAGAGCTCGCAACAGCCAACAGCTGTCTGCAGGAGAGCAAAGCAGGCATCGGCTGACAGCCCCGCTGACATTTTCTTCTGCAAATTTAGCAACCAAGAAATGCCATTTCCATGAAAATTTTACAGGATTTGAGGAAAGCCAGCTGGCTGAAACAGGACAACCGGGCTGGTTACGGGCAGGGAACGCCCAGGAGGTGGGGTATGCCCTACAGCACAGCTCCCCTGCACAGCTTCGCCTCCTCCCCATCCAGCCCAGCATCCCCCGTTCAGAGCCTGCCACTGGAGCGTTCCCAGCCTGCTTACACAGCTCACAGAAGGAACTCCTCGGGATTGTTTCCCTTTAAAGCCTAAAGGGATCCATAACGAGCACACCTACGAGCTGCTCTAACAGCCGCCGCGCTCTCATTTCAGCGCACCCCGACGTGAAACGCCACATTCACCGTCAGTGACTCAGGCGTTTGCACCCCGTGACTCAGCCCCGAACGCTGCACCCTGCATCACCCCATCCCGCAGCCTGAGCTGGCGACGCGCACCCAGCGATACCTGGCAGGCTCCGAAGGAGCAGCCCGTCACCGCGGGGAGCCCAGGGCTCCCTCCTGGGCAGGGATGCACCCACTCGGAACACCAGCGCCCACGCTGCCGTTTTAGCGGGGCTGAAGGGAGAAGGTAAAGGTGGCAGCTAGCTCCTCCGGACAGCTTTCGTCGCGAGCTGTTTGCCAGCAGACCTCAGGAGCTTTGGCAGAATGGGGAAGAGGAGGAAAAAGAAAATATCCGTGTAGCAGCTCTGGCTGCCTACAGAGATGAACATTTCTGGGCTGTGCTCAGAGGGAGCGCGTGGAGGAGCTCTTAACGACAGCAGCCCAACAGGCTGCCCGCTCGCTGTCCGAAGGGTGCGAGCCAGCAACGTGACGCTGTTCCCCTCTCCTCACAGGGTGCTAAAGTCGGCCTGATAGCCGGGGTGGAAACGGAAACTGGTTATTTATAAGCCAGCTGGCACCACATTGTTCAGGTTCCCTGTGCTCTGATGAAAGTGCACTGGCTTGGATGAGACTGAACGGTGAGGTAAGTGCTCCGAAACCACATGACTTCCTCCGTGCTTCCTGTGACATTTCCAAGCGGGAAACTCCCATATCCCAGAGCATTCCAGCCCCCTCATCCCCACCAGTCAGGCAGCAAGGTGACAATGGCTCCAGCACACGGGGAGCACCTCTGCACCGCCTGCTCCACACAAACACGGCGCTGCTGTGGTCAGGACATCAGCATCCCACGGCCAATGTGGCCCTGCAGCAGCCCAGATGTTGAGCGGGACTGAGCACAGCTGGAGGAAGAGCACAGTGCTTGGGACAAGCAGGGTTGGCTTGCTGCTGGGAAGCCTCGTGGTGGCTGGGACAAAAGGAGCCACTCGCCTGTCACCAGGGAAAACTCAAGAAGTTGAGCAGTGGGTCTGGGGTGAGGGGCTTCGGGTCAAAATATCCCCCAGCCCTGCTTCCCAAAAGGGACTTTCGATGGGAGCACGCTGTGGCCAGCGCTGAAAAGGTCTCACCCGCAGAGCCTCCTCCCCATCACCGTAATTAGCGCATGTGCTAAATATTTTCCTGCTTCCAGGTGAGGGAACGCTGAGGAATGCGGCCCTGGAAATTAAAGATTTGGCCACATCTTGGCTAACTCGACCGCGGCGGTGATTCACAGCTGTGCCATCCCTGGGCAGGGGAACCTCCAAAGCTGACAATCCGATTCTTGGAGCACCTTGAAGAGCAGTAACAGAAGCACTGGTCAGAAGCCAGAGGAAGGACGGATACAGGATGCATTCCAGCAAGGCAACAGCATATTCCCAACAGCAAAGCACTCGGAGGCGCGATGCCCATCTGCCACTTCCAGCAAAAATGTGGAAAAAATTACATTAATTATTGCTCTGTTTAGGGAAGAAACAGATCCAGCATTTAGCTTAGCTTTGCCCTCCTGGACAAACCCAACGCACGCAGCACACCCCGCTCCCCAACCTCACAGCTTTCCGTGGAATTGTGGAAAATAACAGTCCTGTAGCAAAGGGGTCAGTCTGTCTGTGCCACAAAGGAGGGGACAGGCTCTGTAAGCTCTGTAAAGCACTGCGCTGGAGGCTGTGAATGAACAGCAAGAGGTTCGTTAGGAGGCTCGTGGTCCCAAGTCTCTCTTCCTGCCCCTAAATCCTTCCAGACGAACTGTATCTGGAGCTGGAAGCCTCTCCACCCATGTGCTAGCTGGAAAGAAGGGCAGGAAGATCCCCGAGAGCCTTGCTTCCTCCTTTTAGCACTTCACAGAAGCCTCAGCAAGCACACTCGCTCCCTATATCAAAACCTAAAACTGCAGCGATGCATTTTAGCGTTTCTGCCGCCTCAAAGGGCTCCCTGCAGGCACCAAGAAGCCAAATCATCCTTCAGCACCTCCAGCCTCAGTCTGCAGTTACATTTTTTCCAAATTACTGCAGAAAGCCAGCGGGTGCCAGGCCATCCTGCCGTCCCTCGCTCACTTGGCTCTGCCCAGGGAGGCTCACAAAAGCGCCTTGGTTTATTTTTTGGGGAACACCCAACTCCCTCCACACCTGCTCTGCTTTAATTATTGGCCAGGCCAGAAACTCCTCATTAAGATGCAGGGCAAGCTTGGCACACAGCCTCAGCTTCTGATCATCTCAAGCAGATACATTTGGAAGAGAAAACCAAGTTTCCTGCCGCAGCGCAGGAATTAAAAGGAACGGCAGAAAGATTTGGCTTAAGCCCCTTAAATCCAACAAGGAAAATGCTTCTCGCACCCCTGCGGCTCAGGGCTCGTGTGAAGTTTGAATTTTTTAACCCCAACGTGAGATCCGCACACAAACACCGGGTTTAAAGGCTTCCTTCAAGCAGTGTTTTCACAAGCCACTCTCCCAGCATGAATCTCACAGGTAATTACAGGTCTGACCTCCCTCTTGCACAAATATGCCTTCCGAAACAATGCGAATAAATATTTGCTCAACACGAGAAGACAGCTCCAAGAGGAGCCATTCCAGTTTATCAACATTGTGATTCATGTTGATACAGGCTTTACTCTCTATTTAAGGAACGAGATAACACTCAGGAAGTTCATCTAGCCAAACACAGCTCAGGGCTCCCAGGGACCACCCCGAGCAGCGGCACATCCATGTCACAGCTCGCACCCGCCAGCGAGCAGACCTCGGCCCCAGCCCTCCAAGCCAGCAGCAAGGCTTCAGATTGAACCGTGCGAAGCAAGACTTGCTGCTGGTGCGATGGAAGCGCGGTCTGGGGACGTGAATCACCCCCTTCCTCGCTCCTTTTGAACCTGCTCACCCGGGGGAGAGCTGTGGGAAGGCCCAGAGGGGCCGAAGCTGAACGTGAGCTCGCTGTGTGCCTCCCCCCCCCCCCCCAGAGGCTCCCCAAAAGCCCAGCCCCGATGCCCCTCTGCTTTCTGCCAGCACCCGGGTCACGAGGGCAGGGCAGGGCCAGCAGCAGGAGCAGCCCAGGGAGGGGACGCAGCAAGCCCTCAGCTCACGTCACCAGATGTGCACAGACCTGGTCCCAAACCAAGGCTGTTTATACGCCGTGTTCGACTCACAAGCGGCACAGACAATGCCATGGCAATTGTTTACAGCGTCAAGGACGTTCCGAATAATGAAAGGAAATGTCACGAGATGAGATAACACCGACAGCTCGGGAGCACAGCTAACTGCAGCCCTGCAGCACGCTGCTGCCCCAGTGCAGGTACACATTTCACGCAACTTCACCCACCTCCTCTGCTCTGGTGCTGCACGGCTGCGCAGGGGGCTGCAGACAGGCTCTGAGCACCGCTGCTGATGGGAAATAGGGCTAGCTGGCAGCAGGGCTGCTTGCCAGCAAGAGCTCTGCCCAGCACGACCACCGCAGCCCATCGCTTTGAAGCGGCCAGCTCCCATGCCCACAGCAGCCTGAGCCACGAGCCCTGCGAGGGTGAGCTGCTCAAATATTTGCTCACCTCCTCAGACAGCTTGTGCAGCGTCAGAGTTGCAGCACGCTGCTATTCCAGGTATGCCAGCCGACAAAGCTGCCAGCCAACCCGGGCAGGCTGGCAGGAGCTGTGCCCGAACCGCAGCACGGATAACCCCGCGTCGGTGGGCTGCGACAAGAGCAGCATGACCCACCCTGTCCCTGCCCACAGCAGGCTCGATAAGCCTCGCACCTGCGTGAGATACCTGGAGACAGGAGGGCTCGGGTGCAGGAATCACACCGCAGAGGTGAGGCAGCCACGGAGCTTCCCACAGCCCCACGCAGCTTCCCAAGTGCTCAGATCCATCGCTGCTCCTCGGGGGAAAGATCTCATGGGGCAGCACCAGCGTGAAGCCCCCAGCACAGCGTCCACAAAGCCTGCAGGTCCACAGCATGAGACCGGGCAGCACCGAAACCTGAGCTGAGGGGTTTTGGCTTGTAGGAAGAGTCATGGAGTTCAGCTTTAAACGGTTCGAAAGGAGAAGGCAGCGAGAAAAGCAGGCACATCGGAACTAACCGACCTCCTGGGGATCCGCACTGCCTCCTGAAAGGTCTTCAAAGGTGCACAAACAAGAGGGCGACAACCACGGCCCCAACAAGGCAGCCAAGCAGTGCTTACAGCAGGGATCAGGGCAGAGGTTGGAACTGGTGCACAGACCTCAGGCTTTGCTCACGTTTACACAGCCCAGCTTTCTCCATGCCCTTCGGTGTGCAATAGGGGGTCTGCTCCTGTGCAGGGCTCCCAGCTTGCAGAGGGCTCCCACCAGAGCCCACGAAGTCACAGTGCACACGAAGCCATCTCCCTGCATCACCCTGCCAACAGGGGGGGGGCAAGCTGGCCTGCGGCACCTTGTCAAGGGAGTAGAAGGAATGCCTCGAGAAATCAGCAGTTTTAACAGATTCAGAACAACAAAAAATTAAAAAAAAAATAAAAATAAAAGCTTGGAAATGAAAAGCTGACTGACCCACGCTAATGGAACTTTCCTGTATTTGTGGAAATTTCTGGTTTGGCACAAGAACATCTGCTCATTTGGTGGGTGTCGCAGCAATCACTCCTTCACTCTAGTGATGCTGAAAGAAAGAGGGCTGCTCCAGTGCTAATGGAGCCTCTGGCTGTGGAGCGGAGAAGAATGTTTTCCTGAATCCAAAACTCAATTCAGACGCTAATCCCTACTGGAGTGCGCGTCTCCACCTCCTCCAAGGCCCGCGCTGCTCCAACTGCTGTCTGCATTTGCAGGCAGAGCCTTGCCCTGCTGCCGCCACAGACGTCACCTGGTGACAACAGCTCAGGACAGAGCCTGCATTCAACTCGGGGCACCGAAGCCTGGAGGCCCGCAGGCCAGCAGGAGAGCGGGCCCATCCGTAACGCACCGCGGCGAGCGACTGCGTGCCTTGGGGCTCTCCTCCGCCCTCCCCACTGGGTCATCTCGGTTCTCGCGCTGTCCTGCATTGGTTACATCACAGATGGCTTCAAAACCCTCAAGACAGTCCCTTGAAGGCCCCACCAGTTACTCGTGCTCGGAACAATTGCTGCAGGCCATCGCGGATGCAGAATTGCACTTTCAAAGCGGAACTGACTACACGCAGTAAATATGATGGCTTGGGAACAGCGTCCAGCACAGGAACTCACCAAGCTTCTTGATGCCAGGAAGGCATGACGAAGGGAAGTCTCATTTTGAACTTGTCCTTGTTCTCCAGGTCTTTTCCTAAACATTTATTTAGGGGTGGGCTCCAGGGATCTTTGCTCTGGAGGAGGGAATGCTTTGTAAGGGAGAGGGTGCTCATTATCAGTGTCATTTTTCTCAAAAACAAAAAAACTCAGTATCACTGGAAAACAGTGCCTCAGATACCCCTCCCTCTCTAACTGTAGTAAGGCTGATCAGTACTTCACCCTAAGCAGGAAAATAAAAATAAAAGCTCCAAGCAGACAGGGAATGTCAAGGGTGCCAGGCTCACCACAATAATCCCATTACAGAGTTATCCAGAGCAAGCAGCCTCCTCACTGTTTGCAAGATAACAGGATTACCTTCATGTTCAACATCATTTCAGCCTAATAATTGCAGAATCACTCCTTGGGCCTTGCTGCCATTGAATCAACAGGGGATTCCCAACAGCCCCCCCCAACAGCCCCGGCTCTCCCGTTCATTAGCGTTGGCATCTTAAATTAATTACTTTAAGAGATTTTCCTTTCCTCCCCAAAGCAAAACGCAACTTAACCCCTGCAAGACAAGGCTGTGGCAGAGCAAACCGCCACGCTCCCTGCGGGAAGGAACAGCGTTGGCTTTGCTGATCGCCGCCAAGATCTCGCGTTCAGATCACAGGGCTGGGGGCACTGCAGGGGCGGGGTACAGCCCTCTGACGGCTGCCAAACACAGGCTGGGGTGGGCTGGAAGGGACCTTAAGGCTCCAGGGAGACTTGAGGGTGGCCCTTCAGCATTCAAAGGGGGGCTGTGAGAAAGGAGGCGGCAGCTCTTCAGCAGGGCCTGTTGGGATGGGACTGGGGGAGGTGGGTTCAAACTGAGAGGGGAGATTTAGCCTGGATATAAGGACAATTTTTTTTAGGATAAGGGTGGTGAAGCACTGGCACAGGCTGCCCAGAGAGGTGGTGGCTGCCCCGTCCCTGGGGACAGCCAGGGTCAGGCTGGACGGGCTCTGAGCACCCTGACCCAGCTGTGGGTGCCCCTGTGCCCTGCAGGGAGCGGGGCCGGGTGGCCTTTAGGGGTCCCTTCCAGCTCAAACGATCCTGTGACACCCCAAGCCCTCTCCCGCACGGCACGAGATCCGCCCGCAGAGGTCCGCGCTCCAGCACCCCGCCGTGCACNTGCCGGCCGCGGCCCGCACGCACCGGGGGCAGCGGGCGCTGGGGGCCCCTCGGGGCAGGGTCCCGTCCCCAGCCTCGTCCGGTGCCACAGGGAGAGGGCACGCAGTCTGCCTGCCTTGCAGCAGGCACCCCTATCTCCTCCCCGCCTCCCAGGGCAGCGTCGCAGGCAGTGCTGTCTCAGGTGCACGGATTCTGGCCTCCTTACGCGACTTCAGGGCGATCTGTTTCTATTTCCATCGCTATGATTTCTCCAGTGAGCGCTCCACAGCGTGCCGGGTCAGCAGCGGTGAAGCCTCGCATACCCAAGACAAAAGCAGGTTTCCAGGCTGACGCTGAGAGAAGGACAGAGATGCTGGGTCTAACACAGGGTTTAACACAGCTCTGTGAAGGCTCCCAAGGCACGAACCCGCAGCTTCCAGGGCCTTCGGACAGTGGCTGCACCCGCAGCCAGGACCTGCTGCAGATCCTGGGCCTGCAATGCTCAGAGGGGAATTGCTGTATAGGAGCTGCAGCCAGCGGAATGAAATCCAGTGGAATTTAGGCAATCATTGGCTTTTAACGTACAGAGAAATAAGAAATTATCATAACCAAGCTGGTACATCCTTTAGAAATCTTAAGGCTCAGGTTTATGAGGCAGGATGCAGCCAGGCGGGGCTGAAGCACTGTTGTTCCTAAGTACACCTCACACTGTGGTTATCACCTGTCCCATCACACCTGAAAAAAGCCGCAGCAGGTGTTGGGTTTCTAGTCCTGCTCAAGTGTTTCAGGAGATAAAAGAGACACCTCCAGAAATCAGAGCCCAGCTCCTTTTCAAGGTGAAAGCAGCAGATAAAGCAGTGATGTCAGCAGTGACGCCATGCAGCTGCGCGCAGCCCGGCTGCAGGTCAGCACAGCCTGAGAAGCAGCTTTGTTCAGCTCACCTACCACCACCCACAGCATTCACGAGTATCCAGTTTGTTTTAATTCA
>VXAV01000591.1:31964-51804 GCA_013399715.1 Alectura lathami | reverse complement strand
CCATTCATCATGGACATGGCTCCTGCATGGCCCAAAAAAAAAGTAAAAACAGTAATGAAAATGGCCTGATTTAAACCTAACCCACTCTGGATGGATCACAGCTCCTGCAAGGCCTCATCTCTCAGCACAGGGAACAGACCGTCCAACTCGGAGCACTTCAGCAGGTGCAACATCTCTCACACCAGCCTTCACCTCAGCACCCCATCGCCTGCCCCAAGCACCGGGCAGCACTCAGCACCCGACGCGCCCTGGGAGCTGCAACGCCCACAGCAAGCTGCAGAACAAAGAACCATCAGGATCGTGTCCCGGGGGTTTTGGTAACCTGTCAGGTGCACTCGGCTCACAACAGTGCTTGCAGGCAGGTTAGCCAGTGCTCTGTACGCACCTCGTTTGGAAGTCAAATGGTCCAAAATGAGATCAGGGCAACCCTCAGGTCAGTTGTCTCAGGAGCAGCAGGATTTTGCAAGCGTGCAAGAAAGGCAAAGCAGCAAACTTTAACTGTAATTAGATGCTTACTCTCAGGCACTTTGACCACTTGGGCTCTATTGTATTGCACAAAACAGTTCTATTGCTGCATACATAATATATAGGATCTCACGAGGGAATTGTAGCTCGAGTCTCCCTGGAAGAGAAACCTGTTCTTTTGCTGTGGAACAGCCATCCCAAAGCCATCCCCACTGGCAGTAACTGTTCTTCTCTGGCAGACTGCAAAGCACCAACACCACCAACGCTGTGTCGACTCCGCGGATCAGACCCAGAAAAACAACAAACCCCAACTCCAGCAGCCTAGTTTAAACCACGAACCACACTGACAACGCTCGTGAGCTCAAGGTAGAGGTGCCCATCTGACAAACCTCCCCCAAACCCTGCTGCCGGGTCAGCCACAAGCCCGTCCTGGCGGCAGCAGCTCACGTCCCCTTGAGGCTGAATCACCGCTGGGGTTTCCCAGCCAGCCCCGACGCCTGACTCAGCAGCAAGCACAGAACCCCCCCAGGAGCCCTTCCCGCACCACCAGGACCGTTCCCTTCTTGCAGGGCATCACCCAGAGGAGCAGCATGACTGCCCCAGAGGCTCGAAGCCCTGCTCTGTTTTCTGAAGAGCAGAAGTGACAACAGCAGGCGTTTCCCTCAGCCCTGGGGACTCACCCTCGTGCTCTCCCCCTGCCTTCAAACCACCAACCCACAAGCAAGACATTTTCCATCCCAGAAAGCTGAAGCAGAAAGCTTCACCGTCACCACGGCTCCCAGTCCCGTTCTGAGCAGTCACTCAGCAGCACCAGAAACGCACTCAGACAATCCACCCCGAGACTTGTTTCTGGCCTCCAGCCTCCCTTCGACAGCAGGGTTGCTGGAAGCTGGCAGCAACGGATGCACGCTACAAAGGACTGCTCCCGCAGACACGCTTTGAGGCAGAAGTGACCTAAAAGTCCTGTTACCTCCGCACACACAGCTCGCTTCCAGAACGGTTTGGAATCCCAGAGCATCTGCTGGCACTGTTCTCATTTTCATGGATAAAAGCGGGAACTGGGTAGCTGGCCATGCATCCTGCCAGGAACACGGAGTGAAGCTGGAGGAACAGAAGCCCTCATTTCTAGCCCCTTCCACCCCCCAGCCTATATTTGGAGTCCAAGTGTCCAGAAGTAGCAGATTCATATCACACTGGTTTCCTTATGAGGCACGCAGCCCAGAAGTCAGAGATGCTAAAACAAACTGCTTCTTTGTTTGCACAGAGGTTCAGAACTTGAAGACTATTTCCTATTTTTAGTTGGAAAAGAACTGGCAAAAAGTAGCACAGCAGGAGATACAGGGGATGAAAGTCAGCCTTGAGTAAAGAAATAACTGCAGAATATTCTTGAAGCACCCCTAAACTGAGGTTCTTAGAGTAACACTTGAAATAAAAACAGAAGCAGCTTTGGACAAGACCCTGTGTGTGCAGGAGGGTCCTCAGGACCTCCCCAGCGCTCTTCACAGCTGTCCCACACAGGTTTGGACCTTTCAGGGCAGCTCCTGAAGGGTTTCCCCCAGTGCCTCCAGACAAAGCTCGCAGCCACAAGCGGAATTTTGAACGGAGCGCTGACGTACAGGAGGGTAAAGGACCCAACAGCAAACCTCTCCTGTGGAGGAAGGCTTCTCCATGATCCCTCCACAGCTGTCCACAAGCGGTTGGCTCAGACGCTACAGGCAAGCTGCAGGCCTGTTTCCTCATCAGGCCAACCCACCAGCACCCAGCCTTCACGGAACCACGGGCACACGGTGCGACCTGCCCAGCCACGCTGAAAGCTCCCCCTTCTCCAGCGTCTGCTTTTTGAGACCCCCCTGACTCACAGGCAGGTGAGATGCTGGAGCTGAAGACAACCCTTCCACTACGAAAAAGGCCAGAACTCAGTTCACACCGTCCTAAGGGGCGAGCAGCCTCTGGGCAGCAAGCGCAGCGGAAGCGCGCTCTGAAAATAGAGCGTGATCCGCGCCGTCCCCACACCGACAGGAAGGATCTGAGCGGGGTGAAATATTCCAGTGATATTTCCCTTCAGCAGCTCGTGGTGTGGGTGGCACCTCGGAAAGAAGGGAAACTCAGCCCGGCACCATGTGTGTATTTAGAACCCAGTCACTGCTCTCACCATCCCTGTCCTCCCACCGAGGGCACGGCTCGGGGCAGCACCCTCCCTCTGCACAGACCCCACGTGGCTGCGCCCTGCCACCGAACCTGCTGCCGCCTCCCCTCAGCTCCTGCCACCTCACTTCTTCCATCTCCAGCAGGTTTCACAGCGCTGTCTGGCAGCAGAAGGCTCGGGCTGATAAACACAAGTCGCTGCACCTTGTTTATGCGTTTGCTAAGCCGATGCCAGTCACGCAGGCACAGCCTACGGTGCAATAATTTGCTTTTGCTTAGTTCAGCACGGGAGAGAAGAACACAGCCAGCCGGTGCTGCCCTGGCTACAACACATGCACGCCCAGATTGCTGCAGATCAGCTGACGCGGTAACGCACTGCAGACACTTGCTCAGGGCTATGGCCCAAGGCTTGAGAAGTTTGCGTGCTCTTCTCCGTACTAGGAAAAATAGCCCAGGGTAGGGTTGAGAGCAAATTTTAAGCTGCATACCTGCTCTAAAATAACTGTGTATAAACAAGCTCTGAAGCTTCCCTGCAGCTGCCTGGAGACTGTGCTTCTGCTAGCCTTCAGGGATGAGCATGAATTAAAATCTGAAGACAACAGCAAATTTCATTTTTAATTAGCCAGGGCAGTCAGCCAAGGAGGAGCTCCCCCACCCACCCATGGCCAGCGAAGCCTGACAGCTAAAAAGGATTTCTGCTTGACTGTGCAGTCCCAGTGGCCATCCGAAGCACACCAGCCCTGAACACGCGCCAGTGCGGTTAAAACAAAAGCCAGCCATGCAGCATTGTGAGCGCAGTTAATATACAACCAGTTAAGGACAGCAATACATCAAAAAGCACCAGGCTTCGAAGGAGCAAAGGGCATGGGCTTCAGCTCCTGCACGCAGCTCTGCCTTACCTCATCTCCAGCCTCAGTGCCCGGAACAACCCCGGAGTCCTGAGCTTAGCAGCACCCGGAGAATGAGCGTCCTTAAAAGCAAAGTCATTTAAAAAAAAAATAGTAATAAGAGACCCATCTGTTTATTCTGCCTCGAGTGTGGGGCTCATAGCTCCCAGCACCAACAAGACAACACAAAGCTTCAGTCAGCTGCGTGGGGCCTGTGCATGCAGAGGCCAAGCACAGCTTCCCTATCNGGGGGGGGCGGGGGGTGATCCTACTTCAGCTGGCAAAATGGGAACAGCACCTGAGGCCCTCCACATCCCAGCTCCAGTCAGAGCTCCTGGCGGCTCGCTGGCCTGCCACAACATGGAGCTTGGTGACACGAACACAGCTCTGCTGGCAGCCCCAGCAGAGGCCAGGCCCTGGTGAGTAAGCAGAGCGCACGGCGCTGCTCAGAGGCCGGAGAGATGGAACAACTCGCCCTGCTGCCTGCACCCCGGGGTTCAGCAGGGAGCTGCCATCCCCTCATCTTCAGCACTGGCTGCCAGCACTGCACCCGCCTCCCCAGGAAGGCATCAGCTGGGAGCAGGCTGCCGCAAAAGCGAACCACAAGGGAAAGCTGTAATTAAATGTGCGCCTTACATGCTCACAATTAGAGGGCACAGCAGCAACGCTTGCCACCAGGACTGTGAGCCCGACGTGTCTTCGTGCATGCACATTCGGCTCGCAGCTGCTGCAAACCAGGCCACTGGGTTCCAGCAAACCAGCTGTGCAGGAAAGCACAGCCTGGCCCTCGGCAGACAGGGCTGGCACGTCCGCCTCACCGAGCACAGCACGCTGCTGACCTGCACATCAGGTCCCAAGTTTAAAGGAGGGCATCACCTGACTGCACAGGAAGAGGCTGGAAATAACATTTCTGGTCACGGAGTTGCACCTCACTGTGAGTTAGGAGTCACCAAGGGGGTCCACACGATGCAAGTTATGTGGTTACGGAGGCTGGCTTCCCACTGTGCAGGCAAGAGCTTCCACGCAAATCCCATTCCAGTGGCAATGGAGAAAATGGCCGTATAAGCAGTGTCTTCCACGGCCATTTTAGGCAAACAGTTGGGAAAGTCATTCAAGAATTCTTTAAGCCAAAAAACTACGAGTTCAGTTGCAACTAAATTCTTGCATCAGTCAAACCTAAAAGCAACGAACCTGCTTGCCTCAGGGCAAGTCATAGGCAGTGCCTAAAGCAAGAGCTTTAAAGCCAAATTTTAATTAAAAAATCCCACATCTTCTGCAAGACAGAGCAGCCCAGGGAAATAAACACAGAAAGAAATCAGGAGCTACCAGGAGCTGATTTTTCTTTCTGACTTGCCATGTGCCTTGTCCAAATCACAGACCAGCTGAACACTTCTAGCCTCCTACCTATGAAGGAAGGGGATGTTGTTTGCTTTCAAGGGCTTGGGATATTCAAGAGACTTATTGCAGCTTTCCCAGGTGGGAGATCTCAAAAGAGCCCTTCAGAGCCCTTCAGACACAGCACACAGCTTGATCACCCACACCACCCGATGCGCCTGCCAAGCCATCTCATTTTCTGGTCACCATCGACAGCTGAGTTAAAGGCATGAAGCTCAGAACAATGAGGTCCATTACAGTGCTTCACCGGGGACGAAAGAACAGGCCCACAGCCCGTGTAAGGCACCTAGGAGTACTCACCAGCGTTCTCTTCCATTCCTCTTGCACGCTAGCTTTCTGAGCAATTCCTACAAGAACAGGGAACAAAATTGACACACTGATTAGAATCCCGAGTGCGACCAAAGCACGGGTTCCATTTCACTTCTCCACCGGCTCTGCTCACTCCACACCTAACTGGTGTGCAGAGGACCCAGGGCAGGAATCCTGCCCCAACAAACCAGGACGAGAGCACGGCACTGTCACCCTTCTGTGAAGATGTCTGCAGCCTCTGAGCAGGCACACACTGCATGGGGAGGAAAAGCGGAGCAGTTAAGGTGCAACAGTCACAAAGCATCAGTCCCCTGCTCCCAGGAAAACACGACATCTGCCTCTCCAAGAGGAGACGTGCCGGCTGTAAGAGGGAAGAGCTAGTGCTTATCCAGCAAAGACAGAAGTGTTTCAGCTCTCACGTGAGAGGACAGTTCTGAATGTGCTGGGACAAAAAGGAGGAACTAGGCGCTGCGTAACAAACTCAGCTTTTCTGCGGAGAAAGATCTGAAATGAGGTGCAAGAGGAACTAAGTTTGGGGAAATCAGAGGCATCTCGACTCTGCTAAGCTGCGTGCAGCACTGCAACAACACGCTCACCGTTTTGGGAGGAGGGAGCTTCTGTCCTGAGGAGCTCAGATTAAGATGAACGCGACACAAAAACGCCACAGCGCAGCTCGGGGAAGAGCTGCAAAGCAAGCCAGCTTCCCCAGAACTCAGCCCCAGCCCTGGCCTGCAGCGTGTTTCAGCCCAGCCCTCACAAGCCACCTCCGCTGGTGGGGAGCTGACCGCCTGTGCTGACTGAGGGGTTGCGGGCAGTATGCCAGAGCATCCCGTGGGCTTCGCTTCAGAGCCCGGCCATCCTGAAGTCACTTGAGAACCTTTCCAGCTTGATCCACCAATGCTGCTAAAATGCAACTGCACGCGCTTTGGAGGCATCGCTTGGTGCATCCACGCGGTAACGCCTGTGCCAAAGGCTGCACGAGCAAGGACACCACGTGCAAAAGCTGGGATGAACACTCCCACGAAGGGGGATGGTTTTCACAGGCATCACCCAGCCAACATCTACTCCCGGACCCAGACCTCCCTCAGCAGCAGATCCACTGCACGGGGCATTTGCAGCTCAGGTCTCCCTGCCCTTTTGGGAAGGGAAAACAGAAGAGGAACAAGAGCAGACACCACCAAACCTACTTTAACCTCACCACAGACGACAGCAGCCCTCCCACTCCCCAAAGCCACCAGGGATTTTTGCTTAATTTGCCTTTCAAGGGCATTCCTGCACAGGCTGCGCTGAGCTTTGCATATTACCAGGGGCAGGCCTGTGCCTGGAATACCAATGCTGGGCACTCGCCGCGTGCACCAAGGACATCTGTCACCACCCCACAGCGCGGCTGGAGGCACCTCCACCCGGACAGGAGGGATCCTTCCAGCCCCAGGCTAAACCCAGGCATCTGGTTATTAATAGACCAAAACGCACACGGGAGAAACAAGCGGGGCTGGAGCAGAGGGAGCGAGATCAGGGCTGACAAAGCGGCGAGACACAGCCCTGCTGCGCCAGGAGATGGGCACATGGATCAAGCAGTGCCCCCCAGCTCTGAGCCCTGCTGCCCCAGCCCCTGAGGCCGAAAGCCAGGCTCCAGCCCTCCTCCTCGCCCCAGCACAGATCCAGCTGCCCGGGAGCAAGCTCTGCAGCTCCACAGGAGCACAGCGCGGCGGGCTGGGGACCCTGACAGCCCCAGCACCGAGTCACCGTGAAGCTGAGCACCAAGGTGCCACTTTACCCCAGCCACGGTGGATCTGGTCACCATCTCTGCTGGTCACCAGCTCAGCCACCTCCTCCTCCGCAGCAGCCCCAGAGCGCTGCACGCTTCCAGCTGCCTCCACAGCGCAGCTCATTAGCCGTGCCACTCTGTCCTCACAGGGGTTTCTGATCTAGGGCTGCTCATCTCCTCCACCAGCGCTAAACAAAAGACTCAGGGATGTTTCTGGAAGTCCAGCTAAAGCCAGACCAGTGTAGGGATGGTTTTTTTTTTTTTCCCCAGCTGAACTACAAACTGACAGCTCCCCCAACAAGGAGTGGCACACGCCCGCAGCCCCCAGCCCTACCAGGCTTGCCTTAGGCATGGACAGCCCCCTCCCTGCTGGCTCAGCTCCCAGTGCCCCTTCCTGCAGGGCTCTCCTGCCAAGAGACAATGCTGAGGCTGCCTTGGAGGAATAAAGCACCTGGGGGAGAGCCAGGATGTTCTTACAGTGGTCCTGAACTATACCCATCTGCTGGGGGAGGGGGAAAGGGAGTGCTAACACACCCTGAGGGGCAGGGTCCGGCATGGATACAGACCTCTGGCACCCACGAAAGGCAAGCAGACTCCTGTCAGCCTCCCAGAAGTTCTCTCACATTGGTGAAAGGCTGGGCTCGAGGAAACGCCCACCAACCAGCACCAGGCCTGGCTGCCCACCCCTTTGCACAAAGGCAACGAAAAAAGCCAGCATTTAATTCTCTCACCAATCAATTCCTCATTCCAGGAAGACAGATGAGCGGATTTTTGCAAAGCTGAGATAACTCCCCCTAATGCCACGGGTATGCTGCCCACGAAGCCCCACGAGGTCCTCAGGGGAAAGGCTGAAGTAACTCAATTTATCTGCCAGCCGTGAGATTACGAGCATGGTAAACAGCATTAAAATTCATTTCTACCAAGAAAAATAACCCAGCGGCACAGAAGAGCTCTCCCAGGGGGTGGCTCAGAGCACGGGTGCAGACAAGAGTTTAATACCACAAGGGAAATTCTGCTGGTATGTGCTTGCTGCACACTGGCAAAAACAAACAAACAAAAAACAACTGAGCAGATGACCCGTGCCACAGGCGCTGCTAGAAGCTGCAGGACGAGGTGTGAGGGCAGTGCCAGCCTCTCGTCGGACCAGCAATGCACAAGCCAAGGAGCTCAGCTGTTTTTCTGACTTCACTTAATAACAAACCCACCTGTGAGCCTTGTTTTGCTCACGTTCCCCTCATTTCAACGCCGTTTGCTACTGGTTTCTAAATCCTCCCGCCAGCAGCCTCTGCTGACCCAGTTTGCTCCACGCAAATCACGCCCAGGGCGACCAGGAGGTCAGCTGCACGTCCTGCGCATCCCAGAAGTTCGGCTGGGATATTCCTGCTCAACAGAACGGCAGGAATTAAAGCAAGGTGTCCCCGCAGCCCGACCCGGCACCCCGGCAGCGCTGCCACTGTCACCTCACAAGGGTCCCCACGCTTCAGCCCGGAGCACGCTCTGCATTTCTTCACTCGCTGGGAGCAGGAACACAGCAGCTGCTCAGCACTAGGGAAGGTTTTTGTGGAAGAAAGGACAAACACAGCCCATGGAAATAGGGTTGTAAATAACAACAGTAAATGCAATTTAAATAGAACACTCAATTACACCAGGTTTGGGAAATCTAAATAGAGCAGATGATGCAGCAAATGAAACCAGCAGCTCTTTATCACACAGACAGCATCTGATAACGGGTTCCCCGAGCAAACAGCAAATCTTTCTGCAGCGTGGCAGCTGCCTGTGGGTGGCACAGTAATCTAACATTACCAGCATGAAGGGGAAGGAGCTGCATCCTCCCTGGCTGCAAGACATGCCCAGCAGTGCCTCTCCTCAGCACCTGAGGGTTCACTTTGGGAACATTACCTCTCCTGACACGCTGCAGCTCTGCAAAGCAGCACACTCACCCTCAGGTAAGGCTTCTGTCTGCCCTTGCCTCAGTTTCCCCCTCTTCAAGATAGGATTAACTTCTTCCATCAGACATCACTAAAAAAACTCACAGACAGGACTCCTACCTGGCCAGCTCACTCAGCTGACGAGCCAAAAAACCACTTTTTTTTTCCCCTAGCTCTAGTTGAAATGGATCATAAACTCCCCCCCAAAAAGAAAAACCACCTACAGCCAGGTGTCCCAGTTCACTAAGGGAGCCTCAAACAAAAAGCCAGGAGCCTGGCACTGAGCTGAACGCTTGCTTCCAAGCCAGCTCCCAGTGACAAATGTCACTGTTTATCAGTGCAGTAAACACTTTCCTCTGCCTCCAGACCTTCTGGCAGCTGCTCAACCTCTCTGGAGGTGTGGGTGCACCCAGGGAAAAAACCTGCAGCATGAATACCACAAACCAGCTTGCCTGCTCGCTGCCCTTGACACAGCTGAAGGGCTCGCCTCTACCAGAGAGATCTCCCTGACAAAGGCAGGGTGAAATTAAAGCAGAACGTCTGATTAGCACAGAGGGCAGGTGCTCTCATTCCTGCACAAGCACCCTTGTTGTGGAAGCTGACAGAGGAATAAGAGCACCCAAAGGGAAGCAGCATGGCTAGCCTTGATCGACCTCCCCAGGAAGGTGAGCCCTCAGCCACCAGGAGCTGTTTGACACTTGGCGGACAGCTGGGCTGCAGAGCTTCAGGCTCACCTCTGCTGGCGGGGAGATGCGGAAGGCCTTCCTTGGAAGCCGACAGATGTGCTCATCACCTGCAGGAGACAGGTCCATGTGCAGCTGGTACTCAGTGCCCAATGCTCTCCAAGCTCCATTTCATCACATCAGCCCAGTGTTTAGCAAGGCAGGATTGGGCTTGGGAAAGTTCCCTAGGGGTTCTGGCTGGCTAGAGCACCTAGCACTTGAACCCCAGAACCTCCCCTCGCCTCTGCAGCTGCTGCAGAAATCTTCTCAGTAGCTTAAAGGAAGACATTCAGTCTGTGTGATGACGTGCACGAAATAACCCATTGCAGAGATCAGAGATGAGAGCTACAAGCCAGGGGACCAAGTCTGATATAATTAAAAACAAGATATTAAAGATGTTCTAGTCATCCACAAAATCATCACAGCCCTTAATCCATCAACACATACAAGTTGCCAAAACGCGTGTTAATAAATTCAGATAGCAAAGAACGCAGTTCACACGTTATTACCCTGACAAATCTGGGCACACCAGAAGGAGAGCAGCTGCCACAGAGGATCCCAGCTATCTGGCTGCCCAGCTCGGTCCCGCAGTGGGACTTCAGGAGACAAACCAGCCCACCAGCGCCTGCCTAGGCACACTGCAAGCAAAAACCAGCGGACATGCCAAGAACAGCTGGCTTGCCCCCAAATCCAGGCTGCTCCTTCCATTTCTTTGACTTTCCAAAAAATAGGAGAGGACAAACTGAGTCCTTGAGTACAGGAGGCCCAGATCAGGAGCAATGTTACTGCTCCCACTGCTGCGGTAGCTCAAGCAGACAGCTGCAGGTACCAGTCCCAGCCTCTGCACCAGAGCAAGGCCCTGTAAACTCCTATTAGTGCAGTAATGGGGAGCACATGGGAGGTGGGGAAGCTCCTGGCATCCCACTCTCCCCTTTCGGAGCTTGCCTGGAGCTAGATCCAGCACCACAAACAAGCAGTGCCATGTCATGACAGTAATAAACACACCTGCCACCCACCTGTATGCAGCAGTCACATTTTCCCCCATTTTCAAGCCATTTCCCACCCTTTTTGAATTTGCACAGGGGCCAATAGAGAGCCTCACCCCCCACCACAGACCAGAGACGAGCATCACACGCAGCAGGTCCCAGCGTGGCACTGATTCAGCAGAAAGGCCACAGACCGTGAGGTACAGGAGCTGCCTTTCAGCCCCACAGAACCTCCTCAAAACTGCAAACCCAGGCAGCAAAGCCCACTTCAAACCAGCAGATGCTGCCGAAAACACGAACCCCATCCTCTGCCCGCAGGAAGCTGACCGTGTCCAGATGCACGGCCTGGGCTGGCCGCAATCTGTGTGCGTGACGCTGCACGCAGAAGGCATGTGACAACGACAGGGTTACTCATTTACCTCTGGCTTCTGGGGTTTAGACACAAACCTCCCTTCGCCTTCACTTATGGTTTCCATTTTTGTCAGGCTTGCAGCAAAAACAAGGAGCTGAGCGCAGGCTGCGACGGTGCCCCCGTCCTTAGGGCTGGAAGGGCAGCCACCACTTCCTCACCAAAACGGGGCCGCTGGCTCCTGACGTGGCTCGCTGCCTTTTAAAAAGGGGCAGGGGGGATCAGCTGGACATGAGAGCAGGACCGCCAGCAGGCTGCTCCCTCCCCAGCACGGCTCTCCAACAGCCCAGAGCTCTGGTCTGCTCAGCGCACACACACACGGCCTTCTGGTGGGTGCCAGCATGAGGAAGGGTCACGAACGCGCCCATGCCCCCCACCCACAGCTGGGCTCCCAGCCGGCGATCAACGAGGAGGGTCCTGGGAAGGGGCTGAATCCTGAGAGCGCAACTAAGCACAGAAAAAGGAGTGAAACTGAAGGAGAAAAGGAGTGGATTTGAAGGAGAATGCGGTCACTTCAAAATGCAATGTGGAAGGGGACGTTAACCCCAGCAGGGTCTCAACCCACGCTGACCCACATCGACTAGGAATACACAAAAAGCACTGCACGTGCAACGCTCCAAAGGCAGCTGTGCGTTCGCTCCTGGGGGCAGAAGCCCCAGGTACAGACCAACAGCACTTCTGGAAATGCAGAACTACAATGAAACCACGTCAGGATCGTGTCCTTACCTACAGCTGGGAAACAGATTTGTTTAAAATGAGAGCTGACATCAGCCCTGTAAACACCCCTGCTCAGTTCAGATCCTGCAGCAGGCGGTGAAACATCCCGCTGTAAGGAGGGGAAACGCTCCAGCACGGCCCGTGCTTCCCAGGAGATGCTGTCGGCTCTGAGAGCGCACGATGCCCGCTGCTCGCACCCGGCGCTGCGGGATGGGTGTCGGGACTGCTCAGCGCTCCTCTGTCCCTGCACGACACGTCCTCCTAAGGGCCGATCCCCCACCCAGCGCCCTTCCAAGGGCCAGTCCCAGCCTGAGCGAGAGCCCCCCACAGCCAGCCGGCCAAATTCCACAGAGCTCAGCTCTTCCAGGTCGGTTTGGTTGTTTCTTCCAGCTTTGTTTTCAGCTCCAACAGAGCTTCCGCGAGCAAGCAGCACAAAGTAGTTTGGTGGCAACCATGCACAGCCAAAAACCAGACCGGGGAAAGCCCACCTGAACCCCAAATGCCCCATGCAGAAGGCAACCAGAGCCACGGGGTCAGAGCCCTGCCTGCCCTGCTCCCTGCCAGCAGCAGGAGCCCAGCAAGCAGCCGACCCCAGTCAGAACCAGCCTGGGGAAGAAGCAGCTGGGTTTAATCCAGTTCAGTTCCTCAATTTGTTTGTCACATGGCCCACGGGCACTTGTTCCAGGATAAGGGAAGGGAGCAAACACACACACAGGGCCTCTCCTTCGGTGCATGGAGCCCTCTGAGGTGTTCCTCCAGCTGCAGCCCAGAGCTCTGCGGGGAAGGGAGCACCGTCTGCAGCCACAGAAGCGACAAGATGAAGCTGGAAGCCTGCAATGCCAACAATGCCAACCCACCGGGACCTGCCAGCCCCAGGGTTTTACCCTGTCCCCATTCCAGTCCAACCAGTTCCCCCTGCCCCTCATCACTGCCATTCCCTTGGAGCAGGCAGCAACAAAACCCTGCCCTGCTCAGGAACAAACAGCTCGCTGCAAGCCCTGCAGGGGGGAGCCACCAGCTCCCCGCACCATCCCAAGCCTGCCCAGGCTGCAGGCAGATGGGCACGAGGGGCAGCGCGGGCAGGATCCCTGCTCCCAGTGCAGCCTTTGTGCTGCAGGACCCGGGACACGCAGCCTGGTGGCACAGCAGCATCCGGCAGCAGTCCTGCAGCCACAGAAACGCCTCCAGCTCGCACGCAGGCCAGCCAAACTCACAGCCCACAGAAGCACACGCACACACACCAACTTCTGGGGACAGCTTCTCTCCACTGGCAGCCCGAGTCCTGCAGCCTCCTCGGGGTATTTCCTGCTCCAGGCATCCCCAGAGAGCAACAGTGGATCCCAAAATGCAATGGCTCAGTCGCCACCACGGCCAGCTGCGGGTTTTCCCTTTCTCGCACACCCTCCTCCCGTTCAGTGCCATGCTGCAGGAAGGAAATAACCCTTCTGCAAAGGAAGCGATAGCCCTGAGAGCAGGCAATAAAACAGAGCTGACGTGCCCAGAGGTCTGCAGGCGTTTAGGGCAGAGCTGGGTCTCGGCAGCATTAGGGCTGTACTGTGCTAACCGCCAGTGCTTCGAACAGATTCCGTCTGCTGGCATTTTCGAGGCAGAAACTCAGCGCAGGAGGCGATCCCCGCCGTGCTCTGCAGCGTGCACCAAGCGCAACCAGCACCAGAACCCATGAGATCTCCTCCCTCCTCCCCTGCTCGCGGTCCCTACGTGCCATCGAGCAGATCTGGCCACCTGCAGCCTGCCTCCAGCGCCCCAGCTGCGGCAGGGCTGCGTTCCCAGCCCGGTTAATCATTCCCCCAGCAGAGCAGAGCCGGAGCTGCTGCGTCCCGAAGCGCTGCATCGCGGCACGGCCCGCACGCGGCCCCCAGCACCGGGGAAGGCTCTGCCGTGCATCACATGGCCCCATTCCCCCTCCAGCCTGTCCAAACAGCCCTGCCTCACCTTGCTAAGCAATCCCCGTGGCTGCCCAGGCTCACAAGATCTATCCCATGTGCTCAAAAGCCAGAAGTGCGCTGAATGAAACTGTCTGCCAAGGGCTCTGCTAGGCGAGCATTCCACCCCACGAGGGCTGCTTTAAGCACAACTGCAAAGCATCACAGCCCTGTTATCAGCCATCTGAACTACAGCTTCCCAGCACGCAATTATTTCTGAAGACAGAGCTCGTGGAGGTGCTGAAATCCCAAGCCTGTGCTGTGAGAAAGCTCCACAAACACAGTTTTAGGAGACCTCCTGCCCCAGCTGCCACAAGCAGAAATCAGACCGTGTTTCTCCCCCCAGCACAACCAGACGAGGACACAAACCAGGAGCTCCACATTACCTGCAAAGCCCCTCTGAAGCCAAAGCTGCACAAGACAGGCACAAGGACACCTCCAAGCCCACCAGGGAAGCGAGGGCGGAGCGGGGCACACACCTCCCAGCTCCTCCTGCACCAAATCCCCATCTGCTTCACCAGGGGTCACCCCGGGGCTGGGGGCAGAAGTCAGGCTGCTGCTGGTGACCCTTGCACACGGTTAGTTAAGCACCAGGATTTTTAGCCAGTGGCTCCAGCAGCCTCTTGGCCATCGACCAATTTGCCCTCTGCTTCGTGCAGATACCGACCCACCCCCAACGCAACCCCGATTTGGCCGCCCTCATTGTCAGAGGCGAGCCACATGCCACATCAGAACCCGAGCTCTCCACCAGCAGGCTGCTGATCTGCTCAAAAGGGACGCGAGGATGAGGAGAGCAGACAATGGGGCAAGCAAGCAGCAGCACCAGCTGTCGTGCTTTCCCCAAAGCAGCGACTGCAGATGACGCCCAGCACCGCAGCGCTAACGCTCCTCCAGGAGCCGTGCTGTGCTCCATGTTCTGCCAGGGTGTGAGAGCAAGAAGGCTTTAAATACACGAAACCACCACCCACCGTGTTATCTGCACCATGCAAATCGAAGCCCTTGCTGTGGGCATTGAGAACAAAGGCTGGATGGCTGCTGCAAAGTCACCTTGGGAACACCTCCAGCCCTCCACGTGGGGCAGCTCCGCTATCTGCGCCGATAACCAGAAGGTAGGAAGCCAAGCAGCTCACACCGACATCAGGAGCCCTGCTCCTGCACTTCCTTCGCAAAGCAGGACAGCCAAAAACCCTACAGCAGTGCTGGATGCACAAGTGTGGAATCGCCTTCACCCCGTGAAAGCCACCGACGCACAGAACACATCCACCAACTGACCCTAACACAGAAACCCCACAACAAGCTGAAAGCGAGCTCCACCCTCCTGTGAAAGGTTTCACTGCTATAGAAACTCTGACCAAACACGCGGGGCCGTGAATCAGCCACCTGAACCCGGGCACACCTGGGCAACCCTTCACCCCACACAGCAGCGCTTCGGGTGCTGGAGGCACCCCCGGCACCACAGCCGCGGCGTGCAGCCCAGCAGCCCCCAGGGACACTCAACCAGTCCCCTACCTTCTGCACTGCTTGCTTTAGGGGCTTCCTTCCCCCCCCCNNNTCCCCCCCCCCCCCCCCCCCCCTTTTAGCAGGCTGGGGGAGAGGGCAGGGCTTCCCAGCAGCTCCCGGTCTAGAGGCCAAGCAAAGTGGATTTTAAAAGAGGTTTAATTTTCCCCAAAGACTAATGCTCTCAGATCAGAGCAAATCCTCCAAAAGAAGAGATTATCCCTAAATTTACTAGTTAGAAATGTCCGTGTATCCAACGCTCGTGCAAGGACTGCTGCTCTCTCCCTGCAAGAGCATCACCTACACAACTTTATATTGAAGAGAAAACAGATTTCTTGCAGTTTCTTCCCCCACCTCCCTTTCCACACTGAAGTGCAGCACAACAGTTTTATAAATACCGCCTTCCAAGGGCAGCAGTATTTTACAGAAGGAAAAAAGGCAAACTTGCTCCTATTACCAAGCTCTGAAAAATCCTCCCCTGCAAAGGAATTTAACAGAAAGCACAACAGGCAGAGAAGTCCAGTGTGAAACCTGGCAAAGCACTCAAATACATCAAAAAAAAAAAAAAAAGAGTATGGTGAGCATGTGCTTGGACGCGGTGCAAACGAAGCAGCGGCTGCACGCACGCCGCTGACCCAAGCGGCCGCTCTCCGGGCACACGGGGGCTGTGCAGGGGAGGCCTCCTCCTGTGGCTCCGTGCCCCTGTTGGGCTCCATCTGACCCAGCCCAGCACGCAGGGAGGTGGGACCCAGCCCGGCAGGACCTGGCTGCTGGTCACAGCCCCTGAGGCTGAGCTGCAGTAACATCTCCCTGCAGCTACCAGCCAGAGCGCGGCTATGCCCTCACCCTCAGAGGGGGCAGGCAGGAGGACGGGAGCCTCTCGCCCACCCCTGCTGCCTCACCCCGTAACCCACAGGGACCCCCCCCTCCCCGCCGACGGCTGGCTGGTGCTGGTGTAGGTTCGTCCTCAGCATCCCCCCAGCAGCACCCCAGGGGGGCTTTTTGTAACACGACTGGAGCCGGCCTGAACTCAGGTGTCGGCGAGAGCAGCCCGCGCACGAGGTGAGCTCTCCAGCCCCGGCGCTTCCCTCCCTGCCAACCCTATTTTATCTCCGCGGTCAGAAAAAAAAAAAAAGTTCCAGCCTTTATGAGAGAAGTGAACAATAAGAGCAGCAAAACCCACCTCCTGTGATGTCAGCTGTCAGGCTGAGCTAGCAGGCAGGAATTCTCCCCAAGTTGCCCTGCTCTGTCCGTGCCGGCCCGCTGTTAACCGCTTTCACTTCGTGCTGAACAAGTAACAGCAAAGCCAGATGGCCTAAAGCCACAGCTAATTTCCAAAGTGCTGTGAAACAGCACAAGCCAAGACAGCCTGACAGCACGCATCGGACAATTCCACCCCAAAGGCTGCTCTCACTCCCAGAAGGCACAGCTGGGCCGAGAGGAATCCTGTCGAAACGTGCTGCAGTCCCACTGCCGGCTTTTTTTATTTTTTGGTCAATAATTACAGGGCTGCATGTTAAAAATTGATTTGGAAGTACAAGATAAAACAACCCGTGACCTTGCTCACCTGTGGCCCGGCCCACAGGCGGGAGGAGCAGGATGCAGGCCAGGCTGCGGCAGGACACCAGCACCCCTTCAGCTCCCAGCGCCGGGTAATGAAGCCCCGATGACCCCACAGGGAGCATGCCACTCCTCTCCCGCTTCTAATCAGACATCTAAGGGAAAAGGCTTGGCTTCTAATTATCTGTTCTCGTCTGGCATCACGCAAACACCCTTTGCAGGGCAACAAACCCCGGCAGAATAACAGGCCTGATCCTACCTCTGCTAGTTCTCACCCAGCAGGGAATTACACCTTGCAACAGAGGGACCGCACGTAGCATCCCCACAGCAGCCGCCCGGCCAGCGCAAGGCAGGCAGCCTGGCCCTGATGTCACCTGCTACCTCGCCTAGGTCCCAGGTGACGGGGGTACCCTGGGCAGCACCAAGGCACTCCGCACGCACCAGCGGCCGAAATCCCCAGGGTCTGCATCCCGAGGGTCAGGGAAATGCATCCCTGGAAAACGAGGGGCAGCGTGCTTGGCTGCATGAGGGCAGAACGGCTTGCTGGTGGTGGCCATGCCTGCAAACCCTCTTTTCTGGGGAGCAAAGCAAAGCGGTGGAAAGATTTAGGCAGCTCTGGAGATCAGAGCGATGGGCAGCACCCCGCCAGCAGCATGCCTGTGCCCCTGCAGGGGAGCAGGGATGGAAATCGCGCTTCCCTCAGGTACTGCTGGGTGAATTCTACCCAGTGACGCAAAAATTACCAATTTGACTCTGTAAGAAGAATTAGGCAAGAGCCCACAACCTCCTGATGCACCTACAGAGGGCTCTGTGCTTTCAGCAGCAGCTTTCTGGAAGCTCTAAAATGGAGAAGCCCAAACCTTCCAGTTTAGGTACCAAAACTCAACAGCATGCCCCCAGTCTGCTTCCAAAGGCACGCAGCCGGAGCGGTGCGACCCAGAGCTCAGTGCGGGACCCAGGGCAGTGCCAGGCTCGCCCAAAGCCACCCCAGCAGCGCGCACCTCGCTCTGCCCCACGACGGCCAGCCAACGCGGGCAGGCAGCGGGCCGCCCACTGCCGCTCCTGGCAGGTGAGAGGCTCCCAGCACGCCACAAGCACAAACCCAAAAGCATGAACTTCATCTCTTCACCCCGTGCCCTCCTCCTCTGACGGCTGCTGCTAGCCAGTGGGTTGGGGGAATGAAATTATTTCCAGGATGCAGCAGGGAGCACTCGCTTGGCCCGCTCTCGGTCTCCCCATCTCACCACTGGTGCTCCATGTGATTCCACACAATCCTCTCATTCAGCTCCCAGACGAAGCCCGCTCCTTTGACTAACAGCATTAAAAGCCTCTCTCTGGAGATAATTAGCCCTCCCTCCCCCACCCCTTCCCCCTGTGCAGTGCAGAACGTGCACACAGGGCTCAGTAAACAAAGAAATCCAAACAGTGCCAAGGGGCTGCGGCTGCCTCGCGCCCAGCACGGCGGCGGCTGGTCAACGGCAGCCAGAGAGCAAGCAGCACCCTCAGCTCAGGGACTGCCTCCAGCATCAGGGAAACAGCGATTCCTCATCCTCCAGGAGCACTGAGGCCCTCGGTGATGCTCACCCGGGGGGCACGCAGGGAGCCTGCCCTTTCCTGGAGGGGAGTCAGCCGCGGCTGCTGCACAGCGGGGCTGGAAGCAGAGAGCGGCCGGCATTGACAGGTCAGAGAGAGCTGATAATTACATGATAAAAATAGATCTCTGGAAGGGCTCTTCCCCCCCCCAACCCCGACAGCAGCACTCCTACCCCTCTAGCAGCACCCAGACAACAGCTCTCCCCCAGCAGCCACACCGCGTCCTCGCAGGCTCTGGTTTTGTGCTGCTGAGGCGACAGGGCAAACCACAAGGGTACCCGTCACCCTGCTTCGTGCGCGGCACCACAGCGGGCAGGGACAGAGCACCACCAGCGCAACTCCCACCGTGGCATGGGCTTTGCTTTACTCCCCCCAGCCCCCACGCTCCCTGCCAGACGCAGGTTTTGCGCGGCTTGTAACTGAATATTCACCACCGACACACAGACCTGCGGGACGCGCAGCGTCAGCGATCTCTGATGCACAGAACACCTCCACACGTGCCAAACACGATGAAATTTGATCAAAACAGCAGCCATTTGTTTAACTACAAGCGATTTGGCTCTCAAAACCGTCATCAAATTAAGCTGGAAATCAAATTAACCGGCGACTGAAGGAAGCAGAAGGCTGCACAGTCACAGACCGCCGATCCAGCAGCATGATCGCAACGACGCTGCCACAGCCGCCTTGCTCCTGGCAGCCCCTCTGCCCTGCCCCACGCCCCCACTCCCATCCTTCTGGGCCCAAAGATGCTGTGTGCCCCCGGCACTGCTCACACAGCTGCTTCTTGGTGGCCCAGAGGCGAAGCTCACCTCACGGACGCACCCTGGGAGATGTCTGCGGGCCCTGTGGAAGCACGGGCTGGCACACCAAAGCCACGTTAGTTTGGGGCAAACTGACGCAGCCCTTCCCAGCGCTGTAGGAAGGGACAAGTTTAAACCCACTCTGAATGGGAAAGTGGGTTGCTCCTGTCCCCACCCAAGGTATTGAATTCAACTGGCGTAAGTGTGGCAACAAGACTCCACCGTAAGTGGCCTTACTTCAGCCTGAATTCCCCCCATTCTCCTTCGAGAGGGAATTCAAGCTATGTGAAATTACAGTTTGAGGTCTCGCCCGCTCCTGAAGACGATTTGAATGAACCTGAGCAGTGTGTCTGAAGGGCAGCAGGTCACACACCGACACCACAGCAGGCACGGGAGCTTAATGGCACTGCCACAGCAGCATCACGCCGGGCTACGTCAGCCAGCCCCCACCAGGAGGGGCCCACCGGCACCCTGCGCACCCCCCTCCCGCTGCAGGCCAAGAGGATGCTGCCCGGGACCCCCCGGGTTCCGCCTCACAACCCGCTCGCGGCCCCAGGTCCCCCTCCCCACCGGAGCAGGGCAGCACTCGGAAGCCTCCGGGCTGCGGCAGCCCCACGGCGGGGAGGAGCAGCTCCGTGCCTCGCTCCGGCCCGGTCGGGCGGCTTCCAGGGCCGACCACAGCGGGGCCACGGAGCCCTCCGCTCCCCCGGGGGGAA
>VXAV01000591.1:0-18097 GCA_013399715.1 Alectura lathami | reverse complement strand
CAGCAGCCAGCGCCGGCTGCGCAAACAACTCGGCTTCTGCCCGGTAACAGCCTCCTCCGGCCCCGAGCTCTGCCAATGAGCGGCCGAAGCCGCGCAGCTCCTGGCGGGGTGCTGCCCGCACCGCCCGCACCGCCCGCAGCCCGCACCGCCGGCCCCGCCAAGGGCGAGTTTCCAAGCGGGGTGCTGCTCCCCCTGCCCATTTCCCAGCGCGCTGGGGTCTGCCAACGGCCCCCCGGTTAGGTTTTAGGGGTGTTTTGCTCTTTTGGTTCCGCGCCGCGGGTGCGGGGTCTGGGGGGGTGGTTGGTGCGTCCGCCCCCTGCCCAAAACTCCTGGTCTGGGGGGGAGCCCGGCCCCGCGCTCCCCCCGGGCTGTTTCAGCCCCCGTCAGCCAGCTGCAAGTGGCTGCAGAAAGCACGCAGCAGAGGGGAGCCCCGCAGAGCTGGGGAACCCCACGAGTCCCCAGGTGCTCATCCCCCACCCCGGGGGGCCACCGGTTCCTGCTGTCCCCCCGCTGCACCCAGCAAGGCCGAACGCTGGGGCAGCTGCCGGGGGTTTGTCAGCCCCTGGCTGGGATTTGGGGACCGAGTCCTGTCCCTGCTCAGTTCTGCTGGGAGCGGCAGGGACAGCTCGCTGAGCTGCTGGGCGTTGGGGTGCAGCGGTAATTAGCACGGGGCTGAGTGATCGAGGGGCTTTGCAGGGCTGGACACAGCCCAGGGCGCTGCCGCTCGCCGCCCTGGTAACGAGCGCCTGGTGCCATGGGGGCAAGTGGGGGTGTCTACTGCCCAGAGCTCCTCTTCTCCCCCAAAACTGCCCCGTGAGCACCAGCTGGGATCCTCACGGCGCAGCCCCCCCGTTACCAGCCCCAAATCCACCGCGTGGAAGCAAGGAAGCGGACAAGCGCGCGGCCCCGAGGTGGGAGCACGGAACCAAGCGCGCGGCCCCAGCGGACGCGGGCGCCTTCGAGGCCGAGCGGTGTCGTTTTGGGTGCACTTCGCCGGCAGCCAGGCAGACCTGGGCTTAATGCAGAAATATCCCAGGGCCGTGCCGGGAGGACCCCCACCCAGTGCCCTGCTCCCAGCCGGGGGGCCGTGCGGGGCACTCGCTCGGCAGCAAGGACCCCACGGCATCCCCCATCTGCTCTGCAGCTCCGGGGACTGGGAGGTGCCTGCAGCCTCAGCACTTTTCCTGCGCTGTTTGCAGCGCTCCTTCCCACGTCGCAGCCGGCTTCTCCCCCCCTCGTGAGCAGCCTGGCACTGGGAGGTGACCTGCGGCCACCCCAGAGCCGTGCCCCCCGCTCTGGGGCTGGTCCCTGGGGGTTTCTCTCGCCCCTTCCCATGGTGGTCCTGCTCCCTCCCCGGGGCCAGGCTGGCAGCATCCACAGGGACAACGTCAGGGGGTCCCAGGGGGTCCCTTGCTGCCCACCCTGGGAGCTGCTGTTGGGAGGCCAGGCGGGGTTGTGCCCCAGCTTGAGCCCAGTAACGCTAGGAAATCAAACGACACAAGGGTTTCTCTGCGCGGGCCGATCCTCATGCACTCATCCGGGCTATAAAGCAGCCTTGCAGCTGGGCTCGTCACGACATTCATCGGAAAAAGGGTGGCAAAGGAGAAGCAACATTTCCTCGAGGGGTAACCCTGAGTGGGACCAAGCACCCTGCTTCCAGAAACACCAACTGTGGGCAGCGTGCAACAGCTCAGCAATTATTCAGGGACCGAGAGTGCCCTAGTTAACGAGATGCTGACTGCACAACTCTGTTGATTTGGTTTAACAGCGCGCTGTAAGAAAGCTAAACAGGAAGGCGAGCCTGATTGCTGGAGATAAGTCACCTTCGAGCAAACACCGAGTTCGTCTGGGGCGAGCCGCTGCCTCCCCAGCCCCCCGTGCCCCAGCGCTCAGCTGGGCCGAACCCCAAGGCGGAGGGCAGGCAGCAGGGGCCACGCAGGGAGCTGGGGGGCACCGGGGCAGGCGGGACGCAGACCCCGGTTCAAGCTCCTGCCCAGGAATGGGGCTGGGTCACCCACGCGGCTGAGCACCCCCCCCCCCCCCCCCCCCCATAGCAGCCTGCGAGGGGGAAAACCCACAGCGTGCGGCCTCCGTGGGTGCAGGAGGGGTGCCTGGGGTGTTCGTGGGGTGCACGGAACATCTCTGCAGGAGGGAGCTGGGGCTGCCAGCGCTCGGGACTTGCACGCCACGAACACGTGAGGAACGGCAGCTTCTGCTGGGGTGTGCTGGCGAAGGATCCCCCGTGGCTCTGGAAGCTTCAGTAGCGGCAGGAGGGAGCGCTCCCACGCGCCGCAGCCCGGGCTGGCACCCGTGAGCGCTGGGGCTGCAGCCAGAACGCCTTTGGACTGCTGCACCCCCAGAGCCTTCCTTCGGAAGGAGGCAAAGGGCAAAAAATCTTCTTGGTGGAAAATCTCTCGCAGAAGAGAGAGCAAGGCTCGTGCTCACCTCCCTGGATCAGCACAAAACAAGTCAGCGCTGCTTTAAAGGGTGTTGAGATCCTTACCTGTGCTGTGTTTTTTTGTTTGTTTTTTTTTGTTTTGTTTTTTTAGAGACGAGGTAGCATAAACCTGCTGCCCCCAGCACACGCCGCGTGCTCCCAGAATGCCCCAGCAACCAGGCAAGGGGTGGAAGGGAGCGTGGCTCTGGCCAATTGCTGCCTGCTGAAGTCGTTTTCTTCTGCTGCAGGTACATGCCGTCCAGCTGCAGAAGAATTTGTTCATTCCCGTATTAAAGCTGCAGATCCTTGCCAAGAGGCCTGCAAGTTTGGAAAGCAGAGTTCTGCTCAAGCACCCAGCCTGAAGCTGCAGCCCCTGAGCTGCTGGGTCACCTGCGAAAATCGCCCCCAGCCCGTCAGCAGCCCTCCCTGCAGCTCCTCAGAGCCGCGTGCTGGAGGCAGGGAGCAGGGGCTGGGGGCATGGGGCACACAGCGCCCAGCTCGGGAAGCCCCCAGGCACAGGGGACACAGGGGACGAGAGAGAGGGGAGGAAAACCCGTGTCCAGGCTCCCTCTGTCCCTGGAAGCAGCACCAAGCGGATCCCCTGCCGGGAGGGTGCTGTGATGGGAGCCACAGGGGGCAGGGGGCGAGGCTGGGCCAGGTCCCGAGGCCATCGCAGCCCCTCCCACACACTCCTCGGGGCATCAATTTCCCCTTTCACAAGCATCAGAAGCCGAGGAGCTTGGAACTGTATCGCTAATTAAGAAGATTTCAGAGAAACTTTTTCTTCACTAAGAACGTAGGCACTTGTCACAATCGATGACTCCCAGAAAAACCGCCGCTTTCTGTAGGCAACTCTTTGAAAAAGACTGTTTTGAAAAGCCCATGGAAAGGCTGTTTTGAGGCACCTTCGAGGCGGTTCAGCAGAGCTGGGGCCTGCATTTCCCCGCTCCAGGGGGCAGACAGCTCGTGCCCGGCCAGAGGGACGCAGCGCGGCGCTGCCCACCTCCCCGGGGAGCGGCACCCGCAGCAGCGCGCTGAGCCAGGGCTCCCACGAGGACTGGGACTGGGGGGCCCTTCCACCTGGGAATCACCCTTGGCTACCGAATTCCTGCTGGAAAAATCAGAAGCCATTGGAAAAAAAAAATAAAAACGAAACCTGCTGTCCCCTCCAAGCAGCCCCACTCGGGGCTGAGGAAATCAGACGCAGATCTGGGCTGATCCAGGCAGCTCCGTCCTGGGAAGCGGGATGTAACCAAGTAACAAGGATCCTAGCAACAGGCTGGGCTGGGTTTAAAGATAGCAACAAAAGCAGGAGCCAGGCAGACACTGCAGAGCGGCATCTCCCTCGCAGGCAGCCCCCGAGGCGGGAGAGGAAGCGGTGCCCGCAGGGCAGGGTGCTGGTGCTGCTCTGCAAGGGAGACAGAAGGCATCGGACGCGGGGCTGAGGGTTCTGTAAAACACTTTAACATTTGGCAGAGTTTTGTACAAATCAAAGCATCCCTTTTTAAAATCTCCATTATTACAAACATACAAAGGAACAGTTATTACTACAAATCATCGGCTACTCAACTTTGTCACAATTACAAAAAAAAGCAAAACTAACAAAAACCCTTAACAGTATTTACACAGGGCCTCTCTCCCTCTATGCAGTCCCGTATCTTGAGGGAAGCAAAAAAGCACAGCCCTCATTTTAAAAAAAATCCCACCAATGCACCTCATTTTCTAAAAACATGTGAAGTATAAAATTAGGTGAGCATTTTCCTGCTGTCACACGCTGGCAAAGTGTAACAACTTTTTTTTTTTTTTTTTCTTCCTCCTCACATCAGAAGTCTCTTGAAAAAAAAAAGGAAAAAAAAAAAAAAAAAAAAGAGAACAAAAAAGATGTGGCAGAGTGTCTGCTGCTGCAGCGTGCTCCTTCCATGCCGGAAGCCAACATCATCAAAAAAGTGCCTTTGAGTAAAGTCATCTTTAATAGCAAAAAGGAGGAAAAAAAAACATCACAATGTCTAGTTAAAAGCTCAATAAAAACCCTGACAGAGCAGCCAGCCTGCCGCAGAAGGGCAGCTTCTCTTCACCACCTACCAGCAGCGCTGCTCCAGCCTCAGGTGTCGTCATCCCCTCCTCCTCCTCACCCCGAGGGTCACCGAACCCTGAGCTGTTTCTTCAGGCCCTGAATGGTGCTGGGGTGCCAAGGGGGGGGGGCTGCTGCCAGCTGCACACTGCCTCCCCCCCAGCGCCAAACGCTGCCCGTGCCCCCCGGGACGCGCTGGGGGCAGCCTGGGGGGCGGCCACCCCCGCTGGCCTCGGGCTGCGCTCGTGCTGTTGCTGAGCAGCACGGCCCTGCTGCAGGGAGCTTCCGTAGCCCTTTGATTTTCTGGCTTTTGATCAGCAGCGAGAAACGTCCCCAGAGAGCCCCGAGGAGCACTTCCAGGCTTGGGTCGCTGCCTGAGTAAGCACTTTCCCAGAGCCAGGCTGGCCCCTGCTTGTGCATCTGGAAGGGAGCAGTGGGGCAAGGAAAGGGGGGAGAAGAGGGTGAGCTCGATGCGGGGTCCGAGAGGAGCAGAGGGAACAGCCAGGCTTTGAACTCTCCTCGTGTACAGAAATGGAGTAAGTGCTTGCTGACATCGAGCCCCAGAGGCCACCAGGTGACCGGGGCTCCAGGGGGGATGAGGCAGGGCTGGCTCTGTACCATCACGCTCTGGCTCCCAACCCAAACGCTATCGTAACAAAACGAGAGAAAACAAAACTGAGCAGTCGAGTTTGTCAAGCTGACTTTGGGAAAAAAAAACCAACAACAACAAAAAAAATCAAAAACCCAAAAAACCCTCCAAGATAAACACGCAGCCCCCAGTTTGGAAGCGTCTTCAGAAGGGCGGACGAACCGTTCTCAGCAGTGGCACAACCTCCCCGTGACAGCTGCCGGGCTGGTGACAGATCAGCTTCCTTCGGAGGAGGGAAGGGCTCAGGAGGCAACGGGCTCCCGTCCCGCCTGCGTACCGCCCGGCCGCGGCCTCACCACAGCAGGTCCGGGACCAGCAGCAGGTCTCTAAGGCGGCAGGGTCCTGTTTGCTAAGAGAAGGAGTTGGCAGTGGTAGCAACCTGGTCAGCACCTCCAGCGAGCAGTGCTTTGGGGCTGGGGGCTACGGGGCAGTGGGACCTCTCCCCACGGCATTCAGAGAGCGAAAGCAGGCGCACTCCCCAGGGTTCCGCCCCGTCGGGTCCACGGCAGCGGGGTGGTGGCGACGCTGAGGTTTTGGCTTCCAGAGGTCAGGCAGGCCTCCCAGGCTCCTTGGCTAATGCTGGGGAAAAAGCTCCCAGGTGGGGGAGGTTGGTTTTTAAGGGGAGGTTATCGCTCCCGGCTTCTCAGGCTTCTTGCCCTTCGAGAGGGCAGCTGCTTGCTTCAGGAGTTCTCTGTTCTTGGCCTGGAAACACAGGGAAAATTGGTATTTAGTGGCAGGGATCATCGTAAGTTCCTAGGGTCCTGGTGCTGCCCGGACAGAACCGCTGGCACCCCGCGTGCAGATGGGTGCTGCTGTGCGGTGTCGCAGCGCCAGCCAAGCCCAGCGTCCACCTCCAGCCCGAGAAAGGGCTCTGCCCACCCCTTCCCCTCACCCCCACCCCGTAACCGAGGAGCAGGCTGAAGGTTAGCAGCTTCCCCAGCGCAACGTGACAGATGCAGGACTCTCGCTGAGCCTGCCAAGGACGCTCGCCAAGGTCACTGGGCTTGGCTGTCCCTCCTCCTCCTGGTCCCCTTGCACCAGCCCTTGGGCTCTGACAGTGTTAAGTGGTGGAGAAAAACTCCAGCTCCCACCCTGACTCTTGTTTTCATGCCTCAAAGGGAAGTTTCTCCCACCCTGCGCCCTCACTCGTGTCCACAGCACAGCAGAGCAGCTCGCCCTGCCCTCCAGCTTCACCACGCCCTCAGCTTCCCGAGATGCCGCCAACATTTTAGCAGGACTCAGCTCTGTCCTGACTGCACCCCCACAAGGAGCCTTCCGCCCCACCAGAGGACTGGAACACTCATCTCTCTGGTTTGGACTGAATTAAAAGCCATGGCAACTTAAGAACAGGATGCTTTAGCCGCTTTTCCCAGAGTCCTGAGTTCACTCACCCCCAGCCCACGCAGCGGTCTACCCTGTACCAGCAGGGTGAGGGCAGGACACATGCAGAACCAGACACAGCCCTTCTGCACTTGGTATGCAGGGAGTGAATGCGTATGCAAATGTTATTAGAGGAATTACACCCTCTGCTCCAAGTGCTGCAGGTGGCAAAGCAGCTTCTGGACCGCAGGAGGCAAAGGAAGAACACAGTGCCCCTGCTTCCCCCCCATGAGAAGACAGGACAAAAGAAACCAAGAGCACATTCCAGAAGTGAACCATATGCACGCTTCAAGGCACCTGGAGTCCGCCAAGAGGATTTGAACGTTTATTTTGGAATCAGCAAGAAAGTTTCCAGAGCCTCAGTCGACAGCAGCTGGAGTAAAACATTTGGACACCAGAGAGGAGGGGTGCAGGGCAGCCCCACCCCGAGCTAAGCACCGAGCAGCACCGTGGGGCAGACATGCAGACCCCTCTGTACCCAGCAGCTCCGGGTGACTGTGGGCAAACCTGGACCTGATGCTTCCCCTTCCCATTCAGAACTGGGCAAGCTGAAGGCTGTTGGAAGGGGTCTGCAGCTTTCAAGAGAGACATCCTCCTCTTCCTTCCTACAGCAAAGGCAGCAGCAGGACACTCTCTTCCCACACTCCAGTGATCAGCGTGCCCTGCCCTGGGAAACCGCTGCCGGGAGGGAGGGCACCTCCCCGTTAGGTGACAGAGCCGTGGCGTCTGTGCTAGAGGACACCCGTCTGCTCAGAACTGCAGCCAGGACATCAAGCCATCCTTTGCAGGCCACCCACAGCCACGAGCCAGACACAGCTCTGGGCTGGAACACGGGATCACAGAAGCAGAACACAGACACGAGGCCGGGGCTCCCTCAATCCCACCCTGCCAGCGCTGCACCGCTCGTGGGGCTGGGGGGTGCTGGCAGCCCCTGCACGCAGCCACTCCAGCCCTCAGACACCACGCGCTGGGACAGGCACCAGCTTTCTGACAGCAACTGCAGCCTCCCAAACCTGCCTTCCCCTCTAATGATTAACCTGGGTGTGTGCTGATGGAGGAGGGGCTGTTTTCTCAGCAGGAGCAGAGCCTCGGCAGGAGCCTTTTGTCTTATCCCCTCCCATCTCTCATTGCTAGGGCTTTAGGCCATTATAAACCCCAGGGCAATTAGAGGGTGCAAAGTTCATTTCTAAGTCTGACTTCTTCCCTGTAAGCAGCTCCCCTTTGCCCCGATCTGGTCTGGCCTCAGAGCATATTCATGCTGATAGCCTGCCTGGTGTTTCTGTGGCCACGACAAGAACCCTGCTCTCCCTGCTCCCTCCAGCTCAGGGGGCTCTTTATTTGGACTGGGGACATACAGCGCTGAAGGACCAGCCACTTGTTCCTCCACCTTGGTTCCCTTTGGTTGCTGCTCAGATAAATCACAACTCCAAGCTGCCAAAGGTTCTGCAGCCTAGAGAAACAGGTTTAAACCTGATCTTGGCAGTAAGTCAAAGGGGTTGGTGGTTCCCATCTAGCCCACCGGGGACCCAACGCAGCACTTCACAAGGCAGTAAGTCTGAGCCCAAGTAGAGCGCAGCAGGAGGGATGCAAACGGGTTACAGGCACTGGTGGGGAGGGGCTTGGCAGGCAGAGCAGAGGCTGGAGGACAGGGCTGGGAAGCATTAGCAGAGCTGTGTGTGCAAAGGCTCAGGAGTTCCTCTGATCAGGAGTGTCCTCAGTCACTCCTGGGTGCAGCTCATAAAATTAGAACAAAAATGCTGTCACCTGTAACTGCTCCATGACCTCCTTGTGCGTCTTCTCCATTTGGTTCATCTTCGCCCTCATCTGCGACTCCTGGTACTGCAGGTCGGCTTTCAGTTCCGTGATCTGCAGACAGAGCAGCAAAGAGCACTGAGTGGGACGAAGGAACGACCACCTTCCCCCCAGATGCGCAGGAAACGCCTCTACAAGAGCTGCCTGAGACTGGATGGGTTTGGAAACGTGCTGAGGGGAGAGCAGAAGGGCCCAGATTTTCTCCCTGTCTTGCCCCGAGATGGAGGTGCCTGAGACAGCAGTCAGAAAATGACCCTTCATGAAATGAGCTTCCCCCAGGAGGGCCCAGAAAACCTCTGTAATGTTGGGAAGGAGGCAGCCTGCAGACAGCCAGAAGCCCTCTTTACAATACAAAGAGCTGGATGCTGAGTGTGATGTGAGAAGGTGCCAGCGGCCAGCATGCTGGGTGGGGGAAGCAAGCCAAGGGCTGTACCTTCTTCTCCTTCTCCAAAATCATCTGATCTTTCTGGTGCAGCATCTTCTTTAAAGTAGCCACCTCCTCCTTCAACTGGGCAATGATGACAAAGTGGTCAGTGCCAGGGGAGTCCAGGGTGAGGTCCGGAGAAAAACTGCGGCAGAGAACAGGGAAGGACCCATCACCACCCCCTCCTGTGCACTGAGGCAGGGGGAATCCCACTCAGAGGGGAATGGGAATCATTTCAAGGCACGTGTTGTGTCCTCCAGCTGTATCCCTGCCCTGGACGCCATGTGGAATTTGGGGAGCACACAGGATGATGGGCAATGGCGTGATAAACTGAGCTGTGCTGGCGCATGATCAGCGGGGACATGGGGCTGCTACGGGTCAGCATCAGGCAGCTCTGCAGCAGCCAACCAGCAGTGGTCCATTGTCAAACCAAAGACCTGAGCACAGCAACCAGAGAACTCCTGGAACTTCAGGCAACCACTTCGGAGCTCTTTCCGCTCACAGGCGGTCCTTGGAGGCACATCAAAACTTCTCACTGCCTGTAAACAAATGTGCTGGCAAGGAGGGAAGGTGGAAGAGAAACAAACAATCTCTGAGTTCAACAACCAAAGGCAAAACAGGCACCTAGGCTAAAGCCAGCACTGCCCTCAGCAGGGACAAGGGGAAAAAGACACGCTGGACATCTGTATTTTGGTTACACCACGACACAGCCATGCAGGAAGGGCTCTCCTCAGGAAGACAGGAGAAATAGCTGAGGACGCTGCTCACAAACTGCCTAGCCTAAGGTTCAGCAACCAGCTGGAAACCTATCTGGCCATAAATCACCCTCCTGCAAAGGCAAGGCACTCATCTCCCTCCAGGACAGGCAGCGCAGCCACGCAGAGCGCTGCTCTACAGCGCTGCTTCGGAGCAGGAGATAGGATGGGCTGCAGCCACAGGCCCAGGGAGCTCACCTGATCTTTACCTCCCTCCTGTTATGCCAAGCTGGAGTTTTATCTCTTGGTGCTAAAAGGGCGGAACACTCCCAGCCAAGCACACCTGAAACTGCTGTGTAAAAATGTAACAGTAACAACCAGGACAACAAAAGCTCCGCCCAGGAGATCGCTTCAAGTCTAGCCCTTATCAGGCAGCACTGCTGCTATAAAGATAAGCAGCCAGGGTTACCTGAATCCTGACATTTTCTGAAAGCCTCCAGAGTAGGTCAACGCATGTCCTGAAGCTTATATTCAGCTCCAAAGCTGGGAGCTGCAGTAGATGGGGGGAAAGACAGGGACTGAAGCCAAACAAAGCCCCCCCACCCCGCTGCTGCCTCTCTCAAGCACGCTGCCACCTCCAAGCTTCCAACCCCTCAGCTTACAGCAGGGAGAGAGCTGGCTGCTCACCCAGGGCCTTCCTCTAGTGTCTGGAAAGAATCCATCCTCTAATTAAAAGCACAGCCTGCACTGATCAAGCAGGACAGCAGCAATGTGGCAGAAGAGACTCCTTCCACCGCTGCGCGGGGGATTTAGGGAGGGGAGCTGAGAAGGGGCAGCTTCACAGACCTGAAGGCCACAGGGCAGCCCTGCGAGGCTGACAGGGAGCTTGGCAAGGGGAAAGGCAGAGCTGAGGGGAGCTGCCTGCAGTGGAAGCACCCTCTGCTCCATCAGGACGTGGCAGGTCTCTGGGTGCACAGATGCAGCGCTGGCTTGTCACGCTGGGCAGCTCTCAGTGCAGAAGGGGCTTGGGCACGCAAACAGCTCCGTTTTGAAGCTGTTTCTGAGCACAATTCCCCTAAAAGTGGAGGCTGTGCAACGTGATAGTGGGTGATCCAGCACCTTTCTGTTCCTAACAGCAGCTTTAATTTCCCACTCAGTGCAAAAGATGCTGGGGAGGAGAAAAAGGAGAAGGAAAAAAAAAAAAAAAAAAAGGGAGCCCCCAAAGAGGGGGAAAAAAAAAAAAAAACACAAAAAAACCCATACACAACTCTAAACTCTTCCTCACTGAATTTTTCAACTCTTGCTCGCACCACTCCTTGCCCAGGCAAGCTTCCCTCCTGCTGGGGTGACGAAGAGTGCTGGGAGATGCAGCTCAGGCAGGAGCAATCCTCCCCCTGGCAGCTCCTGCTGCAGCAGCCATGCAGGCGAGAGCCCTGCCACCCAGTGGGGAGAAGGGACAGGAGGGCCACCAGCCTCCTGCAGGGACCCCGGGCCTTCAGGGGCCTCCCCCTGCCCCTAGAGTGGCACCCATAGGTGGGTGATAGGAGGCTCAGGTTGCCCAGGCATCCTCCTCCCATGTGTGAGGGCATTTTGCTGTCCAGCTGCTGCAGGATGCACCCTCCAAAATGTCTGTGTGCAAAATAATGAAGCTTTTTTTTCCCTTTTTCCTGTTTTTTTTTTTTTTTAAAGGGTGAGAAGTCAATAATGAAAGGTTTCTCTGTCTTTAACCCCATATTAAAAAAACAACCTGAGGCTCCAAAATTGGAAGGAAAAATGCCAAATACACATCTCTCCACTCCCTTAGCAAGCAGATTAAAATTTAAACAAAGCAAAAAAAAACCTTTAACAAACAAAAAAAGCCCAACACATTCTCCCTACAAGTAAACTCTGTCCCCAGGGTTGCAGCCCTTTGGGATAGGTCAGAGGGACGTGTGCTCTGTGTGAGCAGCCTAACATTCATGCCTCTAATTAGAGCAAATTGATGAGCTCCCACTGTGTTCGGTGGAGACCGAGTTAAAAATGGAGCTCTTCCAAAAGCACCTGCCTCCTTCTATTCAAAACGCCTGCCTTAAGCCCAGCACCTGATAAATGGATGAAATTAGGCAAAATAAATGCCAATAAATCACCAGAGCATAGACTGCAGCGTGTCCACGTGCAGAGGCCGAGGTGGCTGACCTGTGACGCAAAGCCACCCCTGGCAGCACTGGCACAGGGGGACAGGGACACACCAAGCACTGCAGAACCGGCTGAGGGGGCCCAGCAGCAGCTCGAGGGGCTGCAGAGGGAGCCCAGGGCACCGCAGGGCAGTGGGGTTTGCAAGGCAGGGGCTGCTGCCGGGGGGAGCCGCTCCATGCGGGGCAGGGCTGCTGCTGACTCTCAGCCCACCCAGAAGCACCCAAAGCCACCCAATGACCGCTCAGCCCAAAAAACACAGGCACTTGGAGCACCATCCACTCAGAAATGTGAGAACAGAAACACCCAGAGCTGAGAGGCAGGTCAGCAAGACAGCAAAGGAAAAAGGAATTCCCACTGCACCCAGGAAGGAGCCACAATTTCAGCTCAGCCAGACCCTGCTGGAGCTGCTGCCATAGCTCAGAGCTCAAGTGTGGCCAAGTTTTGCCCGGCTGAAGGCTGCACCAGAACTCTGGCTGCAGCCAAGGCCCGCTGTGAGAAAGGTGCAGCGATCCCAGCAGCGGGGGTGGGAGAAAGGTGCAGCACCCACCCCACAGCACCCCGCTGGCAAACCCCACCCCGTGCGCTGCAGCAGACCCTCACTCTGCACCCAGCCCGTGGCCCAGGCTGGCACTGGGAGGGGGGGGGAAAGCCTGACAGAAAATGGTGCAAGAAGGAAGGCTTTTGGGGGCTTCACCTCTGCAAGTCCACAAAGACACCTAACGGAACACCACACTTATTCCACTCAAGAAGCACAGCCGTGTGCCTATGTAAGGCAGCTGCCGCTCGCATTTTCGACAGTGTATAGCTGAAGCTCTTTAGTTGCTAAAATTACACACAGTGCATCACTGGGATTCGTCAAAACAGTCTGGGCAAGGACCACAGCCTCGGCAGAGGCCACAGTGACAGCAGCGACCAGCAAGAAAGGCATCTGATTCCTCTAATGCATGCTCCTGTTTGTAAATAAATGGCTGAGCCACTGTGGACAGAGCGCAGGACCTTTTGCGTCCTGGATGTTTTCGAGGCAGCAGTGGACTTGGTAGGGCTCACCCCAGGTTTCAGGGAGCAGATAAAAATAGCTGGGACTGTCCTAGAGCCTGGACAGCAGGCTGCAGCGGGGAAAGCAACACTGATGGGCTATGCCCTGCTGCAGAGGCCTGCCTCCAGTCTCTCCTCCAGCTCCAGCAGCACTAAAGGCAGTCAGATGAGGTCGCTGATCACCATGCCCAGCTGCAGCTCCCAAGCCACAGCTAACCCCTAATTTTTTTCAACTTTTAACTGACAACACTGCTCAGGTGAGAAACGGTCCTGCAGACCACGTTGTGGGAATCACTGCCTTATGAAATTAAGATTTAAGTTCTGTCTCCCGTAGCAGCGTTCTGTACATTGACAAACACAGACCAGATGCCAGCAGTGCCTGCAGGAGGGACGTGATGCGTGATCTTGAAGAGAAGCCCTTCAGCCACCAGTGGCTTCAACAGCCCCTTTGGCACTAAAAGCCTACGCCACGCTCCCCATTCACTGCGGTTTGGAAGGAGATCCATCCATAGGGACAGCTTCCATGGATGAGACAGTTCCCAGGGAGGGAGGGCAAGAGGGGGGAGAAAACAACAGGTGATCTCACTTCAGGATGTCAGTGCCTTGAGAAACAGGACAATGGTGGGCACCGAGGCTCTGGTGGGAAGCAGCCCACGGCGCCAACGCGGACGGGGCACTCTGGATAGGGGGGCAAAGCATCTCGGGAGAGGAAGGAACGCTGAGAATCAGAGAGGAAAGGGAGGAATGAAAATATGCATGTACAAGACCACAACAAAATAAAATCCACCTCTATCTCCCGTTTCTGCTAGCAACTCCTGTTCTGCCGCACCAGCAGCACAAACTGTGAGGGCAGAAGCGGAGCGGCTGCTTTCCAGCACAGCCTGACTGCGTGTCCCTCCCCCAGGAGGGGAGGTAGGAGGGGGGATTTCATCCTCTCCTCTGAGGCCTTCTGCCTGCAGATCGGTCTGACAGCCCAGGAAGCACAAAAACTGCACAGCTCCACCCTACAGCGTGGCCAACAGCCCCCCTTTCCCTGTCACTGCAGGGAGAGGATGAAGCTGGTGTGGCTGCAGCTTGTGCAACTGTTGGGGAGCTCAGCCAACAAGCAGTTTCTGCTCTAACAGGTGCAGGCACTGGGCATTCTTTTCCTTTCCAAATGTGCCTAAATGCCAACTAACACTGGCCTGCTGGCTTCTGGAAAGCTGCTAAAGCAGCCCCTGGGTGTCCAGAGCCTGAGATCCCTGCTCTAGCATGAAGCTTCCTGCTCTTCACACAGAGCTCTTACATAAAACTTAGCAAGCAAGACCACCCGCCCACCCACAACATCGTAACAGGCTCACCTGTCACCATTGGCAGATATGGCATCAAACTTGGCTTTCTTCTTTGGGATTTCATTCTGAATAGAAGAGGTGGATAAGGTTTTCTGGCTAGAAAAACAAGGAAATGGTATGTCAGAACCTGAATGACTTGCAGTCAAAGGCAGAGGAGCAGATAAATATTCCCACCCACTCTGAGCCTACTAAAACAAGATTTCTTAGCGCAAGAAAGAACAATAGAAGTCCATTCCTTGAAGAGCAGCTGGAGACTAAAAATAAACAGAAAACAACGCGTCAGTCAGATCAGGAGGTACGTGAGGAACTCATGCTTCAAATCTGTGTTTCACTCATCGCATCTTACAAACGCAGTTCAGCTTTAATCATCTACAAGCTCAGGAAGTCGAAACACTGCGAGCCTGCGCCCCAACAGCGGCTGCCAGCTAACGAGGCCTGGCTTAGCCACATTCACCTGAACGACAGGGCAACTGCCATCCCCCACGGCACCAAGGCCCAAGATGCTGCTCCCTGTCACTTCAGGACGGGTCCCTCAGGGGTGTGGGGCAGCCAGGCACCCTCTTTGCTCGCCCCAGAGGCGAGCCCTCCACAAGAGAGAAGCCAGGGCAGGTCACCTGTTGTAATGGCTGCCGCTGCTGAGCCTGCTGTACTGCTCCTTCTCCTGCAGGCTTGCTCGGGAGGAACTGCTCAGGTGCTTGCACTGCTCTTTGGTCTTCTGTAGGACCCGTTTATAGGACAGCGTGCACAACCAGCAGAGCAGCTTTCCGTCCACCTGGAGGGCAGGAAAGAGAGATGTTTGTCCGTGCTTCCTGCCCACGAACAAAGCAGAGAAAACACGAAGCACCTTCAGGCTTTAAGATCATACACAAACCAGGAGCAACTCAAAAATGATCCCTGGAGTGCCTAGAAAGGGGAAGAAGTGCATTTGGCAGGGCTGGTGCAGTGCAGGCAGTACTCATGAACAGCAGCTGGCTTATCCTAACTTCAGCCTCTTCCAAGCTTTGCTTACAGGCTGTCTTACAAGACATCAGGACAGGCTAACTCCACTGGGATTTCTGTCACAGGAAAGCCAAGGAATGGTTTGTGGCAGGGCAGTCGCTGGAGACCCAGAGAGCCATGGTTTCTGCTCAGAGAGGATCAGCAGGAGGACAGGAATTATCAGTGCAGCACCCAAACCAGAGAACAGACGTTTGCAGCGTGCAGAAAGCTTCAAAAATACATACCTCCAAAGAAGCACTTCTGTGACTTGAATAAAGGGTGGGCAGGAGGCACAGAATCGGTTTCTTGGTGGAGGTATGACACTGCCAGTACCTCAGGCTATGGCACCAATGCTGTCCCCACCCCTCTCCCCCAGCAAGCACCTCACATTTCACTCAGAGGCCCCCTCTCCTCTGCCACCTCACCTACCCTTATGCCAAACTCAAGAGATCTTTCTCAGCAGATCTGGCAAAGGTTAAACAGCTCCAAAATACGGCCCCCAAAGCAAAGTTCAACTCCAAAAAAATATTTTCCAGTCAAGAGGCATCCCCTTTAGAAATGCCAGAGAACATGTGAGGGAAGTGAACAGCCCCTGCAGTTGGCAAATTTACCGTCTCAGCCTCCCCCTGCAGCCATACTGACCTTCTTTCTGTCATCCTTCCGATCAAAGGCACACTGCTGCTTGCACTGCTCGCAGGAGTGGGGGGGGCCGTACTTTTTTTCCGAGTTCGTGCAGCGCTGGCACTTGTTTCCAATGAAGGCTGCGATGATGTTGCAGTACTGGCAGGGTTTGGGCTGTGAGAAACAAGGACAACCCATAGAGCAGTGCTTTCTAACGACGCCAACACATTGCTCCTTCCCCAGAGCACTTCAGAGCATTTATTTCCCCCTGCCAAGCTAACTCTAACACTGATCCCGGAGACATAACCACATTGGGAGCCTTGGTCTCTGGCTAAGTGCATGACACCTACACACTATGAAATCTGCAGAAATGCTTATCACCAAAGCAGAAATAATCAAAACCTCTGCTCCGGGTGTCAGGCAAGCAGGAAAACAGATTTATCACTGCTTCCTGTAGCAATCCCAGTTTGTATAACCACGGTCTTGTTTCACCTGGATATCGAATAGTTCATTTCCTGGCCTGAATGATGCAGGGCTGCTCTTCTCTGTACTAAAAGACAAGGTAAAAGCTTCACGCTTGAGGGACCTCTGTATTATTGATCAGTGGTGCTGTTACAACAGAGCCAGCCCACAGACTGCCCTGGGATCCAGCAGGATGAAGACAAGAGAGACCGAAGGAAGAGAGGCTGGTGAGCACGAGCCCCGCTCACTTACTGTGCCATAGAGCTTCACGTTCTGAGCACACTTCTTGCATATTGTGTTGGTTTTGCTGTTAAGAAGAAGAACAGATTGTGTTATTAACACCTCCCCAAAGAAAATGAAACCTCTGTGGTCAGGACCCCAGGCTCCCTGAGGCTCTGAGGCTGCATTCATCTTCACCATGGACCCTGACAGCAAAGAGTATCTCCTGTCCCATCTGGCTGAGGATCATTTGGCAAAAGGTGGCGTTACCAGGAGGTATCTTTTAATTAAGGCATCCCCAGATGACGCCAGTTTTTCGTCCTGACACATGCAGGCATCTGATCACTGGCTAATTGGCAGCAGGCATGATTCAGCACCGGTGACAGCCTCGCTCCTGGAGGAGGGCTGTGCTCGGTTACAAGGTTAAGGCAGGTCAGCAGAGAGGTGTATTTGTCCAACAAACACAGGAAAGAACACCCCACACAATGTCCACACACATTATGCTCATCAGCTGCTAGGTTCACCTATCCTTTCTCTGTCATCCGACATGCAGAAAGGCAGCAGCACAGCTGAAGGAAGCGCGCTGAATGCCTTTTGGATACCAGAAATCAGGTACGGGAAAACTCGTGGCAAGACGCACTCAGATCCGTGAGCAGCCACCAAAACCAAACCCAAGCAACAGGCACAAATCTAAGGACACTGTGCAGGCATGCCAACGAGCCCAGCACATCTCTGAAGAAGACCAAAGGCTCCCAAAGGTCCCCTGCCTCCTCCACAGCAACAACCAGGCTCAGACACCAGAGGTGTGGGAACAGCAGGTTCACCAGGTGCGTCCAGCCTAGAGGAAACGCCAGCCTCCCAGCACAGCTGCATTTACCTTTCCTGCTGGAACTCAGTCCTGCAGTAAGTGCATTTCACAATGGGATGTGCAATCCGGCACTCCTGCAACAACAGCAGCAGTCAGTGAGGTGCAGGGCTTCTCCCACACGCCGTTTCCCAAAATCCCAGGTCTCCTGCTGGCTTCCGCTCCCACCACACACACACACTCATCCAATTCCAAACACTTCCTCCCTGTGAGGTCATGCTGAGAGCAGAGGGAGGGTGACAGGACTGCCATGTGCCACAGGTGATCCAGAAGTAAACTGCAAGGGCTTACTCGTGCCCCACGCCCACAGCCAAGACTCACGGCTGGCCTCACCTCCCGGTGCAGTCCTGACAGTTATTCACCTCCCTGTCCTCCACGAGCTTCCTGTGCCCGGGGCACCCCCAGCCCAGCTCTCCCCTTGCCCTGCATGCCCAGGAGGTTCCCCTACACCTGCCTGCTTTGCCCCGTCTCCATCACCCATCCCACGCTACTCCATTTCCTGCCCCTCCCCATTCCCTGCCTCAGCCCTGATCTCATTCTTCCCTACTCAGGCCGCCCTCCAAGACTCACCTCCCTCCTTCTACTGTAAAACTCCCTACTGTAAAAACTCCCCTAAAATGTCCCCAGCCCACCTCCAAATATCCTGCGACCCCCCAGCTGCCCCAGGCCTCTCCCCTTGCCAAGAGCCACCCTCACAAGCAGCCCCTCGGTTGTCCCCAGGCCTTCTGCCTCACGTGTCCCCTCAGTGCCCCCAAGGCCACCTGTCTCAAACCTGTCCCCAGATGCCAAACAGCCCCCCAGTGACCCACCACTCCTAACCCCTCCCAAAATCCCCCCCCAACAGCTTCATGACTCCCCCCCGCAATGCCTCAGGGCCCTCTGAATGCCCCCACACCCTAAAACAGCCTTCAAGTTCCCCCTGAGAAACAGCCCCTGCAGCCAG
>VXAV01000590.1:361932-379790 GCA_013399715.1 Alectura lathami | reverse complement strand
TTGCTTTCCACCAGCAAACCCTCTGCATACAGTCTTCTGCCAAGTTTCTGAACTCATCTTCTGAATGATGTCACTGTAGTTTATTTCAGGAAACCAGCCTTGTCTCTTGATAAAGTATTATGGCTGGATACTGTTTTATGGTTCCTATGTGAGTAGCTGAGAATGATTTATGATTTATCTGACTGTACTGGAAAACATGCACCAACAAAATCAAGAATAGTTCATCTTCATAAAATACAAAGCACTCTTAAGGTCAAGGGTCCAAGTCCTCATTCACATGAGTTCAAAAATGACACATATATAACACCTTCTCTTGACTCTCTGCTGTCTGTGACACAGACAGCACTACTGAGAAAGTATCAAAAATAATTAACAAGCCTGTTATAGAGGAAAAAAATAGTACTACACTGAGCCATTGAATCAAGANGAAAAAAATAGTACTACACTGAGCCATTGAATCAAGACACTTTCTTACATCAGTAAACTGTATACTTATCTTCTCTTGCAATATTGCTTTTCATGTTCTTTACATCCCAAAACATGGAACGGAGTCATTTTTAATAATATGCACATGAATGCTAATGTATGGAAATGGTGAGGCATCAGGAGTTTGTGTCCAGATTAAAACACCTTGCCTCTTATCTAGGTGTCACTATGTTTTTACTGGAGTGGCTACATGCACATATTTTACAGTAATTACGTTCTTGATGTACTTTGTAAGATGACAGAAATGTTTCATGTACTTCTATGTTATATGTGGGACATAAAGTCATCATCAAAAGACTTCCAGGCAGGTATGTGTTGATTAATAAAGTATTTATGGCACTTTGGTTTTGGGCAGGAAGGAATCATGAAGCAACTAGAATGGAATGTAAGACGTAAAATTATTAGTTGAATCCTCTTCCTCTAAATGAATTAGTCTATTTTGTACAGTTTAAAATTCTTACCTAAAATTGAAGGTTAACGTAGCAGGGTGTGTGTGTATGTGTAAAGAGCACTTTTTTGAGCATTGGACAACCCAAATTCAAGCATTTACTTGTGATTGTTTATTTTACATACAATAGAATAGCTGGATGATGAAGTATATTAGTTCTTTAATAATTTATAGAAATGCTTTGATGTTGCAGTAATTACATTAAAGGTCACATATCAAAGGTAATTTGGTTGAGCAGCTGTGATGGTTTCTCAGAAGCAATCAATATTGCTGTCCGTGGTGCTGATTTCACCAAGGGGACTGCCAGATTAAAGGAGGCTTATTACCAGCCAGACAGGCACGAGGGAAATCAAGAACAGATTGGAGAGATACACAATTCTCTTTCCCCACCTATAATTAACACTGTTCACCATAATCTGTGCTAATCCTTCATAGTGGGAAACCACATTTATTTCCAACATCATAAAAAGCAAATTAGGCAAGGAAGAGTAATTTGGTGGAGAGGAAAGGAGAAAGGGAAAGTAAAAGTTGATTCACTCTTGGGATTTCTGATGCTGATATATCTCTCAATAATAAAATTCAGCATCAGAAGCACAGCCTTTGGTGTTGGGGAAAGCATGGGTTGGAATGAGTGGAAGGGAGGTGGTCTAGGCAATGACAGTGAAGGGGATGTGAGAAATGTCTGCCCGCAAATTTGTTATAATACTATCTATTTTCCCCACAAAGCTTCACAGGAAATGAAATCAGGGAAATAAAATTACGTTATAAGTTTAGTCTTTTTGATTACAAATTATTGTGAAGGCAATTTTTTCTCCATTTTTTTTTTTTTCTTTCTGAAGCAAATGGCAGAAGATAATGCTGAGGAATGTAATTACGCTATCAAGATCTACTTTTATTTATAGCACAAATAAACTGAGCTCGTGTTTGATAAGCACAACAGCATTGGTCCATTGTGGCTTTCAGGCACTGCAGGTGAATAGTCCATGTATACTTGGTTGGAGGCAGTGCCTCTTTGCATAATGTTAAAACATCCCTGTAATACTTGCAGAAAATAACTATGAAATTAAGTAGCTAAGAAACCTCAGCAATACACAGGGCTTATTCAGGTTTGGTAATAGACTGGGTTTTCGTATTGTATCCGTTCCCTCTGAAATGGAGAATTGTACTAAGGTATAATACATTTCTCAGTCTACAACATCATTAGTTTTCTTATGAATGGTCCTGGTATTCTATCTTTTCTGACATCTAGAAAAAAATGCATTATATCTTAGTCATAATCATTTATCTTACACTAACAAATAAATAAAATACGCATCTTTAATATTAGAATACATTTGGGCTTATAAGACACTTATGAAACCCAGCTAAAAATAATAAAAATAACTAAATAAAAAGCATCAAAAATAAACAAAACCCACGAATGTCTAACGTGTAAGTTGTGTTCAGTTTCCAGATAATTTTACTCCATGTTATTTGTCTTGTCTGGCTTAAATTCTCATGTATTTGTGAGGAAAGACCCTGGAGTATGGGAGGTCTTGCAAATCTAGCTTCTCTTGAATCCTTCTAATGAGGCTTAAATGAGACGTAAGTGTCATGTGGACATCATAAGGCCTGCATATTTAGCATGAATTTCACTGGTCAAGGAAAACTTGCTATAATTTCAGTCTGTCTTTTTTAGTGTTTTAAAGCTTTTTCCAAAAGCTTATTAGAAAACCATTAAGCCACATATCACTCTGCACACTGTGCTATGCCAAAAACTGGTATTATATTTCTGCATCTTCCCATTTCAAAAGTTTTCTCCACCAATGTAAATTGCAATTTGGTCAGCAGCGGCAGGCTGGATGGGTTCCATTGATTAAAGTAGCCTGCTGAACACATAGCCTGCTCACCATGCCCTTTAGATTTTGAAGGAAAACACATTTAATTGTTCCCCTGAGAGAAACAAGTCTGTTTTCTGAAGTAAAAAATGAAGATGAAAAGGAATAAAAACAGATTTGAGATAAGAGTATTGTGGAAAACAGTCCTGTAGAAATTTTCCAGTACTCTAAAATCTGTGGATGTCAATGTCATGGTAAAAAGATTTTTTTTTTTGTTTGTTTCGTCCTTCTGACTGACCAGACAGTAAAAAGATTTTTGGATCTTGCTTAGGGGAGAGGAGGGAACAAGAGAGAAAGAGGAAACCATATGCACTTTTCATTTACTAAAAACTCTTGTAGTTTGACAGTGCTGTTCTGTTCACCAGATGAGATGAAACACCTGGGTCCTATCTGCTTGGTAAACATTAAAGTTCCATTTCACTAGTTAAAGATTGGCTTCTGCATGGCTACACAGCAACCTTTAGAATACAAAGTAAACTCTCTTGCTGCCAGCCAGTCCAAAGAGCACTGGAGGAAAAGGATACAGAGCAAGTATTGTGGCAGAACCAGTGTGTTGGATGCATACTCTTATCTCAGCTGAGACTGGTGTATTCATCACGCTTGTTGTGGCTGACAAAGCTTAGCTTGAAATATGCAAAATGGGAACCATTGTTTGAAATTTGGTAGCACTTGAGCAATGGTGTACAAAAATAAATTAAAATGATAGTATAGTCTTGTCTTTCTAATTTGACACCTCTAGGTTCTCAGAGGATGATTTCCAAGTTATTCAACAAAAGCTTTACTGGACCTTCATTTGCTTTGTGTTATTCAATGACATCTTTTTATGTTATTCGATGACAANNATTTTTTTTTTTTATTCGATGACAATTTTTTTTTTTTTTTTTTTTATACTGATGTGGCTGCAATAGGAGGATCAATCTAATTTTATGTACAACTGTAAAGATGAATGATAAGTAGAAAGAATTCAGGCAAGTACAAGCTGAATAAATTATAAAGGGCAAATGATGACAGGACTGGGGGTCCCAGGAGGCAGTGATATGATAACAGAAACTAAAGACGAATTTATGATGGATGTAGTTAGCATGTACTGAGGCTGTTAATTCTTCAGAGTAGTTTTACAACTTCTTGTGATTGGAGCAATCAAAGTATTTCATTTTAAAGAGATGCTGTATATTTTGACTTGTCTGTTCTGCATATTTGTATNAAAAAATAGATAATGTGTAACGATTTAAGGGCAAACCTGTTAAAAAAAAAAAAAAAAAAGACAACTTTCCATTTTCATAGCACACAGCAATCAAACATGTTCAAATCCTGCAAGCAGCTGAGCACCTTCAGCTACCTTCAAAGCCAAGCCTAGGGATTGAGTTAACTCACAGATCCCTGACGAGAAATTTTAAATAACAAGTTTCAGGTAGGTCAAATTTGGGGCTTAAGCTGCTTTAAGCACAGCTGATGCAGCATCATAAAGTTAGAAGCAAATCTGATCTCAGAGCAGTTCTTGATTGCATTTCATTCATGCTCTTATTTCTATCTCTTGTTCCTTATTATTAAGGATATTTGCATGAAAATGATCTTTTATCCATACTCTAAAGGGTTGTCTCTTGTCTGTGAGTAATGCTTACTTTGGCCTACATTTGTGAATGCCATGGGTTTGATTCTGACTACATTTACAGAAGTGTAAATCAGCAGTGATCTGATTGAGGTCAAGGGATTTATATGGCATAGGAAAGAGCACTGGGCTATATTTGTCACTGCTGAAATGATGTCATCGTGAACCAGTACCATAGCTCTAAATGAGGAAACAACTTTCTACCAAGAATCTTTGCATTTGAATATCTGATCTAACAAAACACTGAGCATCCCTGACACCTGCTGGGCCATTCAGTAGTTCTCATGGGCTTTTAACAGAAGTTCCATCTCCAACCTGTAGGAATTGGAGATGTTTGATGTCCTGGTATTTCAGTGATGTTAACCATTAGATACTAATGAGTCCTAAATATTAGAGTTTATAGTTGTATCTCCCTACTGATTAAGGGAATAAAGGATACACCCAGGAATAACTTCAAAGCAGTAGCCACCTCCAATTCCATGTTCTTATAGAGAGAGGTGGGGGGAACAGAAAAACAGGCACAGTTCAACAGTCAATTAACTTTTCATCTATTCAGTCATAGGGCTGGTAGTCTGATACTATGTAGTCTGATAGGGGATTGTCACTGTTTATAGGGTAATCTCTGTAAATAATTACTTCCATAGTTGCACTATATCGTAGTGCAGAAGCATGTAATGACTGATCTGTCATGCAAGGCCAGCATAGTATTTCAATAAAGCACTTCCATGAAGATGCTGTATAGTTACATGACTTGGGCTTTCGCTGGTGGTCATGTGTCTACCTGTACTATTGGTTTAATAGTGGCAGCTGTACTACCCATAGCTGTAGGCTGTCTGTGCTTCTTTACACAGCATGTATATGTCTTTAAACCCTTCAGATACTCAGTGATACAAAATTAATTCTGTTCAAAAATAAAAAAAAGGCAAAGCAAAACAAAGACCATACACAGGAGTGATAGATCAACCTTATATCTGCCACCAGCATCATCATTGAAGCAGAGGTGTGTCTTAGCCTGGTTTAATTTAAATACCATCTATAATAGAAATAAGAGCATTACAGGACAGATCTGAATGCTGTAGAGCAGCTGTACTCCATGACTAATTACAGGGGCAGTTACATGATAAAGACTTAGATCTTGGCTGAAATATTATTTCTGTTAGTGCTACCTTTGCTAGCTAGGTTAGGAACATCTAGGCATATTGAAGGCATTCTTTCAGTTATATTGCAGACAAACTGTAAGCCTTGATATAAGAAACACAACCAATAGATGTAGATCTATTCAGAAAACTGTGTACCCTGTATTAACTAATCTAAGTGCTTGATTCGTGCATTAAGCTTAAAACTGTGCATATAGTAGAGAATACCTTTTAAAGAATTAACTGAGCTGCAATCCTTTTGGGAGTGGCAAAGACTGCCCCATTTATCAGCATATGGATAACTTTTGATAGGACTTGACATAACGTAACCTATTTAGCTTCTGTGCTTCACTTGTGCTTCGCTGTTTGGCAGGAATAAAGTTGTGGAGAGTGACTGGCTGTGAGATTGCACTATCAGTTCAGGCAAGTAGATATCTGAAGTGACTTTGCTCTGTTGAGTAGCTACATTGAGAACCTTATAGTGGCACTTCATGTATGAGCTGCTGCACTTGGCAGGTTCCCAGTAATGTCAAATCTTTCTGATTAGTTTCTGTAAGTACAAGGACAAAATTAAGCCTAACCTATTTTTTCAAATAAGAAAAGCGCATTTCCCATTTTTCTCTTTAATGGGAACTTCTTATATCTTGTTTCCCATACTTTTTTTTTCTCTTCCCATCATGTCACCCCTTAAAAAAAAGGCTTGTCTCATTAAAATACAGCTCCTTTTAAAACCATACACCTTCAAATTCCTTTGAGTTCTGTACTAAATTTTGACCTTGAGATTCATATATTTTCAGCTCTGAATGAACTCTCTGGTGCTAGAATGTAGTTATTCTCCTCTTTTCCCCCTAGGTATTGTGAACTGCAATCCTCAAAGCCTCTGCTACTTTCCACTGCATATTTTCTTTGGCATGTTGGGGGAAGAATAATGTTTTGATCACTTTATTTCTAGGCAAGTTTTGGCAGAGTAAGTCTTGTCCAGCTATAACTAATCCTTTCCAAGCTCAGGTTGCATCTTTAAACAGATGGAGTGAATTTATTTTTCTCTTATTGAGTGAATGGCTGAGTCATTTCTTTGCTACTGTAGTGTCTTTGCATGGTAAATATGTAACTTAGAAACTCAAGCCAGCATGCTTTATAATTTTGTTTATAGCTTTGATCAATGGAATAGCACTTTGTATCCAGGGTGGTAAAATTTGATTCAGATTTTCTGGGCCTTTTTATTTATGACTGACTTACAATCACCCTCACTGTCAAGATCTTCCTTGGTAAATGTATGAGAGGTTGCATGTTTTTTGCATTACTTAGTGTCTTTTCTCACTAAAGTCACGCTAGTACCTCATGTCTCTCCAAAGACCATTGTCACCTTCTCTTCTCCATTCCATTTTGCTCTGCAAGTTTGTCCTTGCTATCTCTTGTCTCGTTTGCAGATTTGCTGGAAATGTTACCCAGTGTTCACATAATGTCTGCCTCATGAAATGAGTTAAGATTATAGCTGCTATGGCAGAATACCATCCTTCCCAACTACTTCTGCCTGTGAGATCATGTATTTTTTTCATACAAGGGGAGAGTCTTAAGTTACTGATTCTTTCCTCAGTTTGTGATGCTGCATGTATGGAGTTGGGCTGTAAATCCGATGTTTCTTGAGTTTCAGTGTATGTGCTTTTCAGAGTATGCTCATGTTGCCCAAGAGAAGATAAGGCAATCAGGAGGGAGTTGTTCATGTGGTAGTCACTTCTCTGTTCTTCCTTAGAGTAACTGAGGTGTAACTGGGGATTGATTTGTGTGCCTGATCCTGTATAAGGAAAAGGAGATGGTGGTGGGAAATCCTCACAGGCTAGGCATTTGATTGGCAGTGAGCTGCAACAGCATCTTCATTGCTTGATGTTACTGTATTTTCACCTGGGAGGGGAGAGGCTAAAACACTCCTAAAGAAGTCAAGTACAGCATGTCATTAGTATCCAACAATCAGGTGGCTGTTGAGGGAGTCCTGGCAAAATGTGTTTGTTTGTGGGCTCAGTATGGTTTGTGGAAGTTGTATTATGGGCTCTAGAAATGTGAATGAATGTAAAACAGATGTGACACTCTTCAGAGAGAATGTCTCAGGTGCCAGTGGAGGTTCCAAATTTGTCTATATTGCTGCGTGTTTCTCCTATATTCTATTAAGCCTTAAAATTTTTCCATCAGTGCTCTAAGCCCAAGCTGCCATAGCACAGTGGTAATGCTTCTAAAGTGAGCCTGTCCAAACTAATTTCATTGTCCTTGTTGAGTGAAGTGCAACAATTAAGCAGACAGCACAAATGGGTACAGATAAATTGGGTATTTACAATTATTTCAGTTTGGATAATCTAATGTGATGTTCATTGTGCTGCTAAGAAATGTGCTTTCCAAGGAGGGGTACTCCTGTTCTCTCATTTGCTGGGTGTAAGTTCAGAATTGCTCAGTGGACTCTTGTAGAGTTTAAGCTACTTTACATCGCTGCAGCTCAAATGAGAATCTGATCCTCTTTCTTTATATGCCTTGTAAAGCTGCCTCCCTTCAGCTGTGCTTGCATTTTAGAGTTGCAGCCAGGGGAGTTAGAAGGTCATTTTCTTTTTTTCTTGGGCCAGGGTTCTGTTGTTGAACTTCTTCACTTTGGGGAATCCAGCTTTCTTTGAGCGCCTTTTTGCTCTCTAGCACAGAAACTCTGACTGACAACTGAGTTACTTTCCAGATCTACCATTGCTGCTGACTTTCTGGGTAGCATTGCAATCAGTTCCCCCCACTAATAATGCCTTGCTTTCTTGGTATTAGCCCTTCGTGGGCTATATTCTGGCTTTCCACCAATTCTGGCTGAAAACTCGTAGTTCCGTTTGAAAGGTAAGGGATTAATACCATCAGATCAACACTAAAAGGCGAATCACAGTTACTTTTTGCTCCATTTCTCTGCATGATATATTGCTTCTCCTGGTCCATCCATTCTTCTCCCTTCTTCCCTCTACTCCCCAAAAGCAACACGTTATGTTACTGGGCAGTCTTCACCACTTAATCATATTTGGACCTAGTATTTTTCCTGAAGACCCCAGAGTGTGCAGTGCTTAGGCTTTGGTTATTAGTTTACACAATAAATGAAGCCAATTAGAAGAGGATAATCAGGACTTGGAGAGGGCCACCTCACTCATTATCTGAGGAAGTTATGTTAAGCCTCTGTAGTTATTAATCATACTTTACCATGCAGATAGCTTAAGAGTCATATTTATCCTTTTTGCTCTTTCTTTTTTTTTTCCACTTACGTGCCAGTGCTCTCTATTATCATTGTTATGATTATTCACAGCCCATCCAGTCAACACAGACTGCTTCTGAAACGTGGCTGAAGTCTTACACCTATCCATGGTGGCTTGGTGATACAGAACAGAGCCACTGGAGGTCTCTCCATTTATATGCCGGAAAAGATCCTTGAGAGTCCTAGAAAGTTTATGCTAGCTGTTATTGAATTGCAGTATCTTGTCCAGAGGCCAAGAGAGTTCTGAACAGAAGCTGACGCGGTTACAGGTGCCAAGTTTAACAGCAGCCCTCTTGATGTCACTTGCTTTGCCTTTTAGTACCAGCTCTAACCTTGAACTTAGACTAAGAGGACGTTCTTCCCCATAGCTTTCTAAAATCTAGCCTAATACCCTTCTAATTGAAGTGAATGACCCTTCTTCCCTTTCTCAGTTTTAAAGCACTTACATCAGTAAGGACAAAATCAACTCTGTATTAGGTGAAATCAAGTGGGGTATTTTTTGTTTGTTTATTTGTTGTGTTTTTTTTTTTTTTTAATACATATTTTTAAAAAGGTAATTTTCTCACCAGAGAAAATGTCTTAGTTCAACATTCTCCCCTCGCCCCCTAGAAATGGCTCGGTTTTCTGTCTCATTTTTTCCTCTTTCTAGCAGCTAAAATAATAAAAATCTTCATCAATACCCAGTGCTTGGATAAGGTAGTTGGAGTTTTCTCCCTAGAAAGACTTTAGTCGTGGAACATTTACTTCAATGAAATTGTTTAAAACAACAGTTAGCATGTAACTTTGGCGTAGTGACTGGACAACCATCTAATGACAGATCACATCAGCGTATAACTTTTCATTTGCTTGCACATCCATTCTTTTTGTGTCCTCTAGCATTTTTATAGAAGATATAGTCAATTTTCTTGTTGTTGTGCTTAAAGAATTAACTACTTTTCCTTAAGTGTATTTAGCTTCTTAAAAGGGGCTAGGTCAGTGATGAACAGAAATTGTACACCAGTAAGACCATCATGCAAAATTAAAATTACCAGTTCATCCAATTGCTAAAACCTGGTTTCACTACATCCAGCTTGGAGTGTTGGACCCAACAAAATTATTGATTTATCCATCCTAAAATTGCTCTTCACTGTGTGAGGAAGGGCACATTTCCAGAATATACAGTTCATGTAATTTCTCCTTTTCCTGAAGCAAATTCCTAACATTAAATGCAAGTGGTATTGTTTCCCTCACGCTTGCAATAATTATTTTAATACTGGATGCATGTCCAAAGGAAATTAGCATTTATGTCATGACATAGAGACCCACTGATCTGTCCATTGATGATCAGACTCCTTTATTTGTTTATTTTTGTCTTAGCCATGACAGTGTTTTTGATAAGTCTGTAGTGAGCATCTTAGCCATTGTATTTATTTATTTATTTTAATGGAAGAATTTTTCTCTAGAAAATGTCAATTCAAAACCTTTCAAATTGAGAGATTATGATAATTTAGATGAATCTAATTTCCTGGATATGTTATGTAATTCTTGTTGAAGTGAAAGGGCCAGAACAAGCAGACAGACGTGACATTTGTTGGACATATGGAGCTTCCCAGGTACAAATCCCTGCCCTACCTAATTCAGACTAAGAAGTGAACAGACACTGCTTTTCTCTACCCATTATGATTATGTTTCCTGCCCACTAGACACTTAACAATTTAAAGAGAATATTTGCGTATGTATTTCCTTTACTTTCTATTCTTGTTTAGTTATAACTAGATTAGTAAATTATTTTTACCTGAAATACTATGCTTTTGTTTTTGAGTAGATAAAACATTTTGTATAGACCTTTGAGACACAGTAGTAGACCTGGTTGATTTTTAAACAACTGTAATTTTTAGGATTTGACATGCCATGAGAAGTGACTAGGATACAGACTGGCAGTTTAATCTAGCTGACCTCAGATTTCACTAAGGTGTATTGGCAGATCCTAACTTGCCTATCTCAAAACTGATCTCCCTTTTCTTCCTTAGTTGGGCAAGTGGGGCCATGAAAAAAGTGTAGTGAGAGAATACCAGCCTATAAGAAATCGTACGTTTGAGGACTGAAGCATAGAACCAGGATTTGGGAAATCTAGGTATAGTATGTTGAAAGAAAAACCACCTTTGACTTATCAAATAAAAGGGAGCTAATTAAGTTTCCTCCACTGTCCCTTCTTTGATTACTATGCATTCAGAGATTCCCACAGTATGATTTTTCCTTTCATATGCATCTGTTTGTGTGCAGTACTTAGCGCTGACAGCTGCTCCTTCTTACTACCGTGTTCTAGACATTACTGTGATGCTGACAAAGGATGAAAACTGTTGGGAGGGAAAAGCTTTCTTCCAGTATAAGGTGGTGGCTCAGGATGATTCTTGTCTTTCAGAAACGGGTTGTCTCTTTCCTTTTTTTCATGATTGACCTGAAAATAAATAAGGGAAGTGACATTCCTACTATTACTTTAAAAAGAGAGGGGATAAGAAAGGCAAAAGAAAGAATTTCTTAGACTCACACTCTACTTGTCCATATTGTATGTGACATCTGTAATAAAATTTGGGTCAGATATACTTTTCAATAAAAAGAGGCATCCTACAAACATCCCCGTGTTTGTATTAGGGTCATGACAAGAATAATAGAGACTATTGTCACTGCACTGATCTTCTGCATTGCAATAAGTATTTATTGCTCTCACTTCTCTGCTTTTCTCCAAGACATATTACAAGTTGCCTATTGTGTTCTACCACATCTCACCAAAGGGCAGGAAAAGGAATACTGATTAGCAGGGAGCAAGGTTCCTCAAAACTGCTCAAGCATCTCTGAGCACTGGGAACAGGTGGAACACTAGCATTACCTTGGTTGGTGCCATGTCCTTTCCCACTTCCTGGTGAAAATTGCAGGAAGGAAGGAGGGCTTTTGTCAAGGCAAATTTGTTTTTTTTTTTGTCTGGCTGTTACCCCATGGGGAGGATGAGGCCCAGAGAGGCTGTGGATGCCCCCTCCCTGGCAATGTTCAAGGCCAGGCTGGATGGGGCTCTGAGCAACCTGGTCTAGTGGGAGGTGTCCCTGCCCACGGCAGGAGGTTTGGAACTATATGGTCTTTAAGGTCCCTTCCTACCCAAACCATTCTATGATTCTGTGATTCTATTAATGTTTTTCTTGGGAATGAACAGTGTCCTGAGGGGTGATGAGGCAATGACACATTGGCATGTAAAAGAAATGGTCCTAGGTAACCTCCTAAGTTAAGTAGTCTGCCCAGTGCCTCCCATACTGAGCACAGATGCACAACCATTAGTGACTTGCTTGTCTGCAGAAGAGGTCTTTCTGTATTATTTTAACAATGAGTATGATGTTCTGCTGTAGCTATACACTGTCCACCCACACCGGAAAAATTCCTCTGATATCACAGATCTGCAGCCACCTCTGATCTGTTCACATCCAAGCCAGAGATGGCTTTTGGCTCTGCCTCATACATCTTGCCCTACCAGTTCATTGTCAGTGCCCAAGAAGCACGGTGGCCCAGGAGTCCTGATCTGCCTCCCGTCTTGAATGTTAACAACTTTTTCCAGTCCACAAGAATGCTTTCAATGCTAAGCTTCAGTCATACCTCATTCACTTGTGGTAAGACAACTGGAAACAAAGAAGAACACTGAATTTTATTTCATTTGTGAGCCAAACTCCTTTGAAGTCAGGCCAAATTGATAAAGAACTTACGTCAAATTTCATACCCAGAGCTACCCTGAAATGCTTTCACTGAATCTCTCCTTTTATTGAATAGTATTTTCTGAGGTAGGTGATGACACCTGTTATCCTCCTTCCAAAGCCTCGTTTTGCTTGACAAATACATCATGAATTCAGTGTAGTTTGTTTGGTCCTGCATACCTGCACTTCCTTTGTATTTTCTCTTTTCCCATCTTTTTCCAAAGCCTACTGACATCCTTTGCTGTGTTTGAGGGGCTAGCATAGATCAAAGTCCTCTCATGATCAAAAAATATGCAGTATGCAATCCTTACAGTTACAAACCAGGTCTTTCACTGACACAACCATGTTTCTGTGCATTTTCAGCAGCCTATCAAACTTGATCTACTCATAGCTTCTGATTTCATAGGGAAATTATTTTCTGCCCTTTCCCCAAGTTCATTAGAAGGAGAAAAAAATGGCTTAGTTTGACTAGGAGAACAATAGTGAGAACAGCTTTCTTGAAACTTTTGGAGAAAGATTTATTGTGACTGTGCTGTGTGTTTAGTTTGCTGAGTCAAGCAGAAGATGGAGAACTTAAGTGGAGAGCAAGTGCATCTAAAGCAAAAAGCAAGACAGAGTTGAGAAACTTGCTTGTGTTGGTTACATCATTCTGATAGTATTTTCCTAATACCTTATGTTACTTCCCAATAAGATTCTTGCTCCTGAAATTTGCCATTCAGTATAACCTCTGATGTTTGAAGAGGCAGGTGGGTCCAGAATATGTTCTAGAAGGTGGATAAATGGCCTTCAATACAGGTTGATTACTATGAGCAACAATTTCTTGCAAATCATTTCTTTCTTTAGCTTCAGGCATGCCTTTGAAGGAGATGTCTTGAAAACATAAGTATTAATGAACAGTTTTCTCACTAGCTTGAATCTTTTGTATTCTGCCTCCTGAGGCCTCTGAAAATCTTTCTGAAAGTTTGTGATGTAGGCATTGAAAACTGAATGCAAATAATCATTCTGCAAATCCATTAATAGAAGTTTCTATTATCTTGAAGTACTCTGTAAACAACTTTTTTATATTTTGCCAAACAGCTTGAGGTTTTGTTGTGTTTTGTTTTTCAGAATGATAAAAATCATTTTTTAATTTTTCTAATAACTATTCTGTTTAAATTTAGGGGGAAAAAAACATTAGTTTCTTTTTCTCTTTTTTTTCCTTCTACCATGTCAAGAAAATACACAAGTAAATAAATGATAAGTAATACCCCTTTCCACACTAATACAGGGAAAAATCTATATTTTTCTGGGAAAAATAACTGGTGATTAATATTTCTGAACAAATAATCCCCATAATTCACATTCAATTATTAAAAAATCTGTCAATAGAAAGCTCTTTTTATTAATTAAGATTAGGCATGTAACTGTTTTACTGATGGTGTTACTGGGTCTGGTTCTGTTCCGGTTCTCCCTGATGCATACTGATGGAAAGAAGCACTCAAAGATAAGTGGCATACAGATGAAACATACTGCTTTCAAGAAGATTGGAAATCCTCCCTTGATGCCCACTTCGTCAGGGCTTGTTTATTTGCCAGAAGAATCTTAGTTTCATTCCTATCTGCATTTCTTCTCTAATTTTGAGCATCCATACTTCTTAGGGTACAAGTAGCAGGCACACAGGTCCTCAGAAGATAGGAAAAAATATAGATGTACTTTCTAAAGCAGTGCTTGTCAGGAAGAAGGAGGCACGAACCCATTTCAATCTTGACTACTTGTTATGGGATCATACACATGTGGGCTTGCCTCAGTGGCCCATCTTCAACAGTGCATACAGGGTAAATAACACAATTTTCCTGTTACATAGTGTATTTTCCTGTTACATAGTGTATTTAAATAAAAATTTGAAAGTGGTGTAAAAAAGGAGGACCATCCCATAACTGGAATGTTTCAAAAAGTCACATCTGTCACTGGGGAAGGAGAGGCCACTAAAATGAAGAGACTGGTAAAATCCTGTTACATTTAAGCTATTGGGTTTATGGCACAGTTTTGTCAGCTCAATGTCAGCAGCCAATTTCCTTGCTGAAACTCAGGATACCAATTTGAGTGTGCTGTTTCGTAACACTTGGCACTACTGCTCCCTGCAAGCTTGGTGCAGGCCCCAGGCAACTCTGGACTGAGACCACTCTGGTTGGTATGTTAGTTAACCAGTTTTGGGTACAGCTGTAATGGTGTGAGGGACCACTTCTCTGTGGGGTAGGCGGGAGTTCCATGAGCATGTTAGAGCTAGTGAGATCTGCTACAGAAAGATGATGCATCCAGCAGCATATGGCCTGTGTGTATGTGTACTGTAACTGCTCACTGCTGACTCACTGATGTCTCTGCAAGCAACACTCATGTTTAGAGGAGGTCACCTCTTCATGTAGTGAAGTCCTACCGGTACCTCTGATGTCATCCTGGGAGTCTGTGGGATTAAGCGGTTGTGCTGCTACGGCTATTTTTTTGTTTGTCTGTTTTGATTTTTAAGCAAACAAGAACCAGAGGTTTTCTGAAATTGAGATGTAAATAGAGTTTTAGTTTCCTGAGATGGGGAGGCAGACGTTGAAAAGGCTCTTCAGGCTGTTTTTGATATCTGTCCGCGGATTAGTCAATAGACATGACTCCTGTGCAGACAACCCTGCTTAGTACTTGGGGGAGGGAAGAAGTAGGTTGGAGTTTCTGGCAATGTGTGGAAGAGCAATGATGACTTCATAGAAAGTAGCTGGTGAGTAGATTTTTTTAGATACACATTCTGTGGTTCCTTTGTTTTACTCCCATTGGAATAAGTGAAAACTTCATCAGGATTGCTTGGAACCAGATCTAAGACAATGGTGTGATAAAGCCCTCTGTATGTGAGCTGTCTGTAGTATCCATCCCCACCACAAGCTGGGGGTGGGGAGAGAGGATTTAAGACAAGGCTTAGTAGGCTCTCTACAAGTGTTGCAAATGATAGAGCTCTTATTTCCAAGGAAACTATTTTTCTTATACTGAGAAACTGGTGGGAGTTGTGCACTGGGTAGGTGAATACAATGGCTTAGTGGTGGCAGACATGCCAGTTTAAATGGAATACGCAGTCATGTGATTTGACTGTTAATTTAAGCTAAGGCAAATGTGATGTTCTGCAGTGTTTCTGCATGAGTTCACTGATCTCGGCCTCTGTATCTGGCTATTACCCTTCTCTCTCAAAACCCGTCTAAACAGGCTTCAGCGGTTTAACTCTAGGCTAGCTGGTTTGCCAAAGTCCAACGAATGCAAAGTAAATTGCTGTTGTCCAAATGGGCTCCCAGGGCTGTGCTATGGTTGTTCTCTGGCTGTACTGCAGCATCGGCTCTTTCCTAAAGTTCATTGACTCTTTAATAACCTACAGAGCCTTGATGCGTGATCCTACACACCAGTTGTCCTCGAGTGAACAGGAGAAATGAGATTATTGCCAGTCTTCCTTGTTGGTTTGCAGAGAGAACATCTTATCTGAACATTCCCAAACTGGCCTTTTGTGCAATCAGCTGGGTGGTTCAATCTGTGAGTTACTAATCCGAACAAACCTTGCTGATCTGAGCCTGAAAGCTAGGGTACTACCTCCCCATACTGCAGAGGTATGCACAGGTGACTGTAGCATTGCTGCTGGAAGCTGTGTAAGGCTTTATAGTTTAGATGCTCACCTGTAGCTGGACAGACTAAATGCTGATACCTCTTCAGAGGAGGGAAATATCTGGGCAGGCTTTTCATCTCTAAAGCAGGTATTAGCACTTTGAACTTTTATTCTCACACCTAATAATCCTCCTTGACAGATGGCAGTGTTTCCTTTGTCAATGCTTGTCTGTATTTCTCAAATGGCCTTCTGCAGGGAGAGGAAGTGAGGGTGATGTACACATTTCAAGCACCTATCCATCCACAGACTGCAGTCTGCTATCTGCAAATGAAAGATTCAAGACAGACTTCATGCAGACACTACATAGGAGATAGAAATAAAGCAGAAGAACTTCAGCATCTCTCCTTTTTTAGCAACTTAAAACTCTGATTATTTCTGTTCTGCAGTAAATTGCTGTATTTGTTCCCAGTGATCTTGGGAAACAATATGATCCTGTCCTGAGACTTGAAGTTTCAAGTTTGTTCCTAGCATAACTATTAGAAATATGAATAACATTGGGCAAATAACTTTGCTTCTCTGAGACACGGGCTTCCACCTGCAAAAGGAAGATCAGAGATTTATTACCAAGCCCACTGCCCCCCTGAACAGGAGGCTTTTTTCCTCAGCCATTTCACTATTGTCAAATGTTGGCAAGAATTGCTAAAACACCAACTGTTTTCCCACCTCTTGGCTTTTGAAAACTGTAAGCCTCAAAAATAAATTTCAAAAATACCAACCAAGCAAAAAACTGAATTTATCATCACCTGGTAGGTCTAGATAGGGCTATTCATGAGAACAATCCAAAGGCCTTCACCTTGACTCCCCAACATAGTCTGATGCGATTTTAATCTGATTATTAGACTCTTGGTACATCTTGCAAGCTTGTAAAAGATACATTGCTGGCAGAAACATTTTCGTTACTGGGGAAACTTTTTGTTGTTGTTGATGTATGTGTTGCCTGCCATAAATACTCATCTGAGAGTCAAAGGTCACTTGATAGCTGCTTAGCAGCTTTACTTTCTGAAATGAAACTTGAGGACTGTGCTGGATCTGCAGCAGAATGTGTGGGGGATGTAAAATAGATGAGGGAATATCTGTTCCTTAGCATTGTAGCAGCTAGATTACATTCTGGCTTTTTGTGTGTGTGTGTGTTGTATTATTGCTTTTTATGTTTGTTTGTTTGTTTGTTTTGTTCTGTTTTTGTTGTTGTTGCTGTTGTTTGGTTTTCGGGTTTGGGTTCAGGTTCCAGTAAGAGGTGCAGAAAGAATAGCCTTTGTAATTAAGCCTCCCGTGTTTATTTACAGGGATGCGCAGCACAGCCTGTGGCATTAAGCTATACAGTCCCAATGCCACGACCTTCTCCTGTGCCAGCCCAGGGGATTTATCTGCAGAGTATCAGATGCAAATGTAGGCTTGTTTGTTAGGTTAACCAGAACAATTTGGTAACCAAGGACAGTAGGTAATCAAGCCTTGACTTAGGAATTCAGAAAACAGTCTGAAGATCAAACTGAAATTCTGGCATGTGTTTGGTATGCTACCTAAATTCATCCTAAACATAAAAATGAGTTCAGTCCCCAAGATCCCTTCAGTTTTCAGTCTACTTCTGTGGAGTCTACATGTGTAAGTATCAATTTTTGTTAGAGATTTTAATATCTTTACAAACTGCAGTGGTACGTGTGACACA
>VXAV01000590.1:331353-341761 GCA_013399715.1 Alectura lathami | reverse complement strand
TCGTACTTGCCTGTTAATTTCTTTTTTTTTTTTTTTTTCCCCCATTATGTAGGTGTTCAGTATCACAGTGCTTTACACATCTCCTCAGTTGCTGCTGAAGCTGCCTGAGGTCTGCCGTGGTGGATAAGGGTTTTGATGTTGGTTTGCCTGTCTGTACACTTTGCTAATTAGAATAACAAAACCGGTAGCAAATCTTCAGGCATCAACCATGCATTTCATCAGTTAAAAACATCAAAAACAAAGTCTCTCCTGGTCCCTCTCCTTTCCACTTGATCTCTTACTCCATGGGATGGTGTAACTGTTTCCATAAGTCCTTCTAATTACTGTGTTCCTTCTTTTTTTTTTTTTTTTTTTTTTTTTCTGCAAACTTCCTTGCAGCACCAGTTCTCGCTTGATATTTTATTTGCTTGCCCTTTCTTTCGCTGCTAGGGGACATTGCTACTCTAAGAGAGGAAAACAATCATTTACTATACTTACTTTGAGAGAAATGTAAGGGTAGGATTTTAAACTAAATTTGCCTTCATGTCTAATTTGATGCTGATTTTTATTTTGTTTAAAGTACCAACTTTTATAGTGCTTTTTCTGAAGGATGGATGTTATTGGTTTGGGTGTTTTTTAGTCGTTCATGAGGTAATTGAGACATGAGCCTGTAATATGAGCTTGTGTGTTGTATTGAATAAAACCCAAACCTATGAGTAAGTAGGCTTGCATCTTACATCACTGATAAAATATGATCTTATGGAATGCTTATTAAAAACACCCTGAATTCTGACAGAGCTTAGATTCACTTTTGATCTGTGTGCATCTAAACTCTCTTCACATGTTCAACTAACACAGAAATATAAAATACTTTAAGGAATAGAGAAACACTGCCCTAAATTTCTTCATAAGCAATTTAATATATGCAAAGGAAAGCAGAGGGAGACGTCTCAGTCCGAAGATACTTTTGTGTGCAGAATCTGAAATATCAGTTCATGATATAAAGAAGCTATGTCCATTCTAATGTAATTTTCTTATGCCTTTCTAATATAATTGTTTGTTTTGTTTAGATTAATGTAAAAATAGAAAGAGCATACTGGATATCTTAGACAATCCATAGTACATGCTATCTCTGTCTTCCTCCTGCCGCATTATATTGACCACCATGAGTTATATTGTGACATTCCATGGGCAGAAAGCCTCAGAAGGATTCAACCTCCACTATGCATGCATGAATGTAACTCCCTCCACCGTCTAATGTGTAATTCCAAAAATTCAGATTGAGTATTTTACCTTTGAGTCCTTCCTCATAAAATCCATTTTTGTATAATTTTGTGCAGTAGTTTATGCTCTTACCAACACAAAAATCTCACTATAGAGGCCTCTGCTTCCACATCATCAGCCCCTTTCTGCTGACTCAGGCAGTTCAGAGAAGCATCTCAAACACAGGGATGTTTCTGAGCCTGAACTCTCTGCCTTCTGTGCCTTGCTTTTCTATCTCTTTACTCTACTTTCACAATGTTTATTTGCTTGGCAACACCTTAAAACCTACCTGCTGTGAAATTTCTTTTTAAATCTCCCTGTCTGATGACACTGTTATGCTTATCTCCTCTCCTTTTTCCCCTCCCAGTCTTTATTTGTATTTGGAGTCACTGTTGCAGGAATGACTTGTACCAGGCCAAGCTACATTTAATTCAAGTCACTCCTTACACCTACAGAGCTGCCTTCCCGCTGTTCAGCATATGTTATGCGTCCCCTCTCCATGCCTGGTCCACCCGCCCTGGCAATTGAATTCCAGTTGCGCAGCATCGTGCTTAGAGTTTCCAGTTATGTCTCAAGTGTCAGCCAAGATGGCTGCTGTCATATTCACTTAAACATCCTGTGTGGATAAGCCCTTCCTGTGACAGGAGAAGGGAGCTGATGGGTCAAAACCAGCACAGACCAGGAGAAAAGACATTTACTATTTCTATCTGATCTATCCTGACATTTTTGACTGGACTTCACATGCTGCAAAGGGCTGGCTGAAACATCTCTCTCTCATTTTGATGGCTTTATTTGTCTTTGAAGAAGTTGTGGAACACTGGCATATCAACGCATGATACATGCAGTCAGCCCTTTCTGTCCTTAAAAGTTCTGGGAATTCAAAATATCTGCAGGCAAGGCAAATGCCTTGAAAGGCTGCAGGCCGTATAAACCAAGCAAACAGCACCAGGGAGGAGGAAGACCAAAATGCAAGCAGTGACAATGCATCAGACAGCGTGTCAGGGTGCCTGTCTCATGCTCCCATAGTTAAATCAACCAAAGTTACTGCCTAGAAGGAGGAGAAAAAATAAAGGAAAAGAGAGAAAAGGCAGAGGATGAAGGTGGGTGGGGAAGGGGGATGAAAAAAAAAAATCGGTTGAGGCTGAGTGAGATTTTGTTTGCTGAGTTTCCAGCTGCAGTTCAGAGTGAATTTTTACAGCCAAGTTATAAACCTTTGAAAATAGGAGTTTCTAATGGAAATGCTGACAGACCCTTTATATGGTGACATTAACACTGGCTGCTCTGCGATTGTCCTTGCCTGCTCTTATTTATTTATTTTCCTTGCTTTGTCCTGAAGGTCCTGCCACACTTACTGTGACCCCAGTGAGGAAGCAAAGGAAATGAAGTCAAAATCCTTAGAAATAGGAGTTCTTTCCAAGTCGAGCAAGCAGGCTGAGGTAGGGTGGAGGACACAGAACTGCTGAAAATAAATGCACCCTCTAGCCAACTTGATGCAAAACAGTGCTTGAGCTGTCAGTACAGCTCACTTTATCTTTCTTCTCTTTTTTTCCCCACCTCCAGTAGTTAATTGTCTTGTGAATGGCCTCCTTGAGGCCAATTAATGAGGTAGTTTTTTAAGATGATAAAAAAAGGTTAGCTTGAGAGGAGGAAAAAAAAAAGAACTATGTTGAGTTTTCGTTTTGGTATGTTGCGTTTGCATTACAAATGTTCAGGTCTCTGCTGAAATGAAAATAAGTTTTTAGAGAGAAATAAACAGTACAAAGTCTGACCTTCCTGTTTATTGAGAAACTTGAATATGTTCCTGCAGGCTTTGAATATATTTGGTAATCATAAGTATTCCTGTGTCTGAATGGCCTTAATAATGAATCTCTTGAAACAGCAGTGTGGGTCTTAAACTATTCCTGAGGGAAGCAGTCACCTCTAGGTTGCTGAAATCAAGGTACCTGCATTGCCACAAGATCTTCCTTTGCATGTGCACATTTGGGGATGGAGAAATGCAGTGAGCCCCTATCATTCACAGAGAAGTTAAGCACACAAAAAACCTCTTTGATTAGAGAAAAATGAATCCCTATTCTCCTGTTTCTCTGGGCCTTGCTGATTACACCGTCCCCTTGTCAGGCTGTTATAAATACCAGTGCATTAGAGGGTCTGAGGAGTTGGGGTGTCAGAGTGGGTAAGGAGAGATTTCTGACAAACCTCAGATCTTTTGTGACTTGCTTGCATGCAAAGGCACCTCCTCACTGTGATGGGTGAAACCTAGGTGTGTCCCACGATGAGAGAGACAAAAGCATACAGCTGAAAGATGAGCTCATGTAGCATTTTTAAGTCCTCATTGAGAAAGGTTATGGCACCTTCTCTTGAGAGTGAAGAGCATCTCCTTCTACAGGGAATGAAGGCAGCATGTTTGCCTGGTGGGATGCCACTTCAAAATCTGCCTGAATCTGAACTTCAGGGCTTGTGTCCTGTACACACCTGCAGAGCATTCGGCCATCCTTGGATTTAATAGATCTCAGTCATGCCTCCCTGCACTCCCCAGAAGGTGGAAGTCAAATACATGCTGCATGCTTCAGTGCTTTTCAAACATGTTTAGCATCTTAACTTTATTTCTTGGTTTCTATTTTGGTGGTATACAAAGGGTTTGATGTTTTCATTGTTATACACAGTAGTTTAATTTTTTTCCTTGTAGCCTTTGGGCTGTTGCACCACTGTTATGAGATCCCTCTTAGGAACAGAAGGGCAGAAATGTTCTTTATGTGCTTGAATTTACTTTTTTTATTATTTTTTTTTTTTCATTCTTCTCTCTTCCTCTACTCCCCCCATGGTTTCTTTTGTCTCTTTCGTTCTAATTAGCCTTGCTGTTCCAATTAGCATCCTAATCTGCTGCAGTGAGGCCAAAGGAGGAAACTAGAAAGGCATGACAAGAGCCCACTTCTCTGAAAGACTCATGGCTGAGGCTTGGAGACTGATTTTTCCCAAGATGGAGCTGCATTGACTGAATCTTAATAAAAGGAGAATTTAGGGCCTGGCAGCACTGTGGGTTTGTAATGAGCATTGTTCCTTAAAATATTAAGCTTGGTAGGATGTAGCAGTAGTAGAGGAGGGCCACAAAAATTATCCAAGGGATGGAACACCTCTCCTGTGAGGACAGGATGAGAGAGCTGGGACTGTTCAGCCTGGAGAAGAGAAGGCTCCGGGGATACCTGATAGCGGCCTTTCAGTACCTAAAGGGGGGCTACAAGAAAGAAGGGGACAGACTCTTTAGCAGGGCCTGCTGTGATAGGACATGGGGAAATGGTTTCAAATTGAGAGGGGGGACATTTAGATAGAAGGAAAAAGTTCTTTACCATAAGGGTGGTGAAGCACTGGCACAGGTTGCCCAGAGAGGCGGTGGATGCCCTGTCCCTAGACACCTTCAAGGTCAGGCTGGGCAGGGCTCTGAGCAACCTGATCTAGCTGTAGGTGTCCCTGTTCACTGCAGAGGAGTTGGACTAAATGGCCTTTAAAGGTCCCTTCCAACTGAAATGATTCTATGATCCTATAACTTTGTTCCCCATTGGCCTCTCCTAGGCTCAGATAGTGGTATGGAAACTATCATTACATTTGGACCCCTTGTAATTTGTCCCTGGGTGGTAATGCTTTATGAATAACACAGAGCAAGCAAAAAGAAGAAAGAGGAGAAAAAAGACTGAAAGGAAAACTTTTCAGCTTGTCCCCAGGCGTAATTATCTTGGCATTTTCAATAAACTAAAAAATAATAATTTGGAGCTGAAAAAACTCCTTAATTGGGTCTTAGATTTCTGACAGACATTTTCTGAAAGCATGAGACTGCTGTTCAGTGTATCACACAAAGTGATAACTTTATACTCCCTAGCCTGGCACTAGCTTGAGATGCAGGGAGCCTGGATTCACCTTCCTGGTAGTCTCTCTCTACAAATGGTCTCCTTGTCCAGCAGGTTGCCTAAACCTCATGTCTGGTAGATACTTTTCAGAAAAGAGTTGCGGACAGAAATTAGATACATAGGTGTTTGCATTCAGTCTGGGTATGTTTGTGTACTACTTCTCTTTCAAGATGGTATTGATCTAGTACTGCTTTCTAGAGAATAGTTTTGTCTGATATGGCTCATTGGCACTACCAAAGCGGTGCAAAATGGCTTTGATCAGGATAGAGAATCTACCACAAAAAGGATAAATTTACATTGCACAAAATATTTTCTGCTGGTGTTCCTTGGCAATGTAAACCATCTGAATTTAATTTCTTTCCTCTCCGTTCCTCTCTTTGTCTCCGCTAATTTTGCTAGCTGTGATCATGCCTCCTTAATTCCATTCAGATTTCTTTCCTCTGACAAAATGAGACATTAAATTGGCTTGCTGGAAATAAAAAATAAAATAAAAAAATGTAGCCAATAGGTAAATTACATGGAGATTTAACACTTTACTGAAGAAATTAGTAATTACAACAATATGAATCTTAGTGTTTTGCACAACCCATCAGGACATTAACAAGTATTTACCCCTCTAGAGATAAAAATCTTATTTTGATCTGTCAGGAATACACATTTGTTGCTCTTCAAATATCATTTTCAATGCAGGTGGAAAAAAAAAAATATGCTACTTAATGTAGTGGATTTTGAATCTAAATCTTTGATCACATCATTTTCTTCTGGGATTTCTTTTTTTCCTTTATGTTATTTCTAACAGTTTATTTTTCCGCCTTCCCACTAGAATGGCATAGCTTTAGCCATATTTCCAAGACAGCTCTGCATTAGACCCTGGATTCAGCCCTGGAAGTGTCATTATTAATAGCGATGTTTCTCAGTAAACTTGCCTCCCAAGGTTGCTCTAGCCAAGATTGTTTAGAAAACTCCACTGGGATACTTGTAAGGGACACCTTGGGTCTAATGTACTAGCATTTAATGGACAAATCTATTTAGGTCCCTGTGTTAATATAAAACTGTTTTGTTAGTTGTGAAGCAGGCACAAAGCACTACTAATAACAGCTGTGAAACAGCTAATTTGGGCATCAGTGGCCACCAGAAGACTGGAAATTCAGGGCATTCTTAAAGCTCTTCTGCTCTTGATGAGTAAAATTGGATTGATGTACATTTTATTATTAAAACAGAAACACTAGCTTCCTGTGTAATTTCTTTTTCACTTCTTTGAAAGCAAAAATTGCCTTCTGCTTGAGAATAGAGTGCAGTTTGACAGCTAGAGAGAAGTGTATTGCCTCCTTTTCCATGAGTTGTTTGAGAAGGCTGATCCCAAGCTGGTCTGGTAATTGAAAAGGATTTGGAGCCTGTGCTAATGTGATAATAGAAATATTGGTGCAATTCATTTTGTGTCATTCTGCCATGTCCTGCCATGTGCTGGCCATAGGGCTGTACAGATTCGGCTCCTGCTGAGGATGCTCTCCCCAGCTTATGGTGGTGCTCGTTTTCCCTAGTAAAGAGCTGCAGTGAGGAGAGCTGCAACAGAGATGGGAAATAATGGAGATTTCTGAGTTTAGAGAAACACTTTGTACCTTCACTGCTGCAGCTTCTTGTGCAGGATGAAAAGAGCTCAGCTCAGTGTCCCAGCCACTTCCATCCCCGTGCCCCTGACTCTGTTCCTATCTATTGTACTCCTTTTAAAAAACACCTTTCCTGCAACAATTCTTAGGGGTGGTCTTTGTTTCTATATCTTTTGTCCCACGTTGAACAGTGTCACAGTTCCAGCTTTCTTTTTGCAGGACTAAAACTTCAGGTGCTGCAGGTGATTCTCATTTAGGATATGCACCAGGAGTTGTTCTGTTTGCTATGGGAGGGGAATTAATGGTTCTATTTGCACAGAATGACAATAAAAGAAAGAAAGAAAAAAATACCTTTTTCTAAAATGTTTGTAAAATAAACTTTGATGAAGCGAGCAAATTTTAGAAGGATCAGTCTTTTTCTCTGGGACAATTGGGTGGAGGAATGTTTTCTGGGTATCTGGGAAGCTGGATACTATTAGGATGTTGACAGTGTAAGTGTTGGATAGGAATAATGCAGCAAGAAACAAAAAGAGCAAATGACCAGTCGACCATTGCATCTCCTTTTTCTGCACTGCTGTGCTTTTAAATGATGCATTGCTTTAGTTTTGCTTTCTGGGGTCTGTGGTGGATCATACTATTGGTTTGATTCTGCCCTGGTAACCTGTGCAATTCATCCTAACTCACTCGCACCATGACCCCATGAATATCACTTTCAGTGGCATGCATCCATCCTCTTGCTTTTGCCTCTGCAGTGCCATGTAGGCTCTCCTATAACTGACAGCTGCATTTCTCCAGGGACGTATTTGTCAACCTGGATTTCCCCTCCCCTTGCTTTAGCAAAATCTGTCGACACAATTAGCATGGGGACTGCTGATTCACCAAGTGGGAAACAAGAGAAGATTGTCTATTTGCTAATGTCAGACGTAAGTTCAAGGTAATTGGTGACCCTTGGTCAGGTCTCAGGAAATGAAACTAAGTGATACCTTGGCCAGTTTACTTTGGCAGAAGAGGCAAAAAATGATTGGAAGCTATATACACTAAAAATACAGAAAATAAATCCTGGAAAATCCTCACATGTAAGGAACAAATGGTAGAGAGGAATCTCCAGTGCATTATTTCTGAAAATATCTTCATCCATGTTTGTGACTCTTTACTTAAAACACTAACCTAATCCGTACCAAATCCCTTGCAACTTTCAAGGAGAATTGGAAGAGGATGTGTGTGTGTGTATATATGTGTACATATAGAGAGGGAGAGAGAAAACAAGCCTTAATGCTAAAAGGTGGGTTAAAAGTATGTATAAATTACACTGCCAAAAGACCCTGCTGATGGCAAGTTGATATTTCAGTGACAAAATATTATGAAAGTTTTGTTTGTATGAGAAATTAATGGTTATCAGCATGAAAAATCCGTACTGTATACAGTATCCAACAACCATTTCCTCTGTTGGATTTGATATTGCATATTGATAATGAAGAAAAGTGTTCTAGGCTTTTAACAGTGGCTAAAACAAAGCTTTTACTGAGCTGATTACATTTTTCATGATGTCTGCTCTTTAGATAAACTGGATGAGACTGGATGCATTTTAAAGACTGAGTAGGAAGATAAGTGACGTGTCTCATTAAATCTCTTGGACTTTTGTTGCATTAAATTGTTTTCTGACATAGGGTCTTAATTCATTGATGCAAATGGGGGAACGAGCAGCTGCCAGCTTGATCCAAACCTCACTGATATTGACAGTAATCTTTCTATTATTTTGGGTGGATTTGAATCCAGATCTCACTTTTGTTCCTCCCCAAGATATGGAGGAAGATCTGAACAGCTACCTTAATGGTTCAATGACAGTCCCCAAGGAAAAGGCTATTTGGCCCAAAAAGATTCTCTTCTTAAGGTTTTTAAAATATTGCTGATCTCATGAGTTGTATTTGCCTTCTGCTTCCACCTGGCATCTGCGAACAGTTATGGCAAGGGTTTCAAACTAGAGCATGAAAGTAGGTAGCCTGGGGTTCCCCTTCCCAGCTGGAAACCCATAAGAAGGGGCTAGTGAAAAAGTTTTGAGTGAGTTTCAAGTTGGTGGCACTGTTCCTCTCCTAGACAATGGACACTTCCATTATTCCCATCTAATTTGTCATGCCCGTGACAGGAAGGCTTGTTGCCTTCCTATACAACTCATGAATATGCAGCTCCTAACAGGGCCATTGTGGTGCTCTCAGCAGCATCTCCCACTGTAGCAGATGGAAATAGAAAGACCTTGGACAGCAGTACAGTGGTAGAATTTAAGATAGAAATCCTTGTCTGTTACAATTCCCTTCTAAATTACTGTACTAAGCATGTTGGTGAGATGAGTCTCCATTTCTGGTCTGACGATAGAAACAGATGATCTTTTAATAGTTCCAGTGGTGGGAATGCTGTTCCCTTGCCTTCCGGCAAGGAGTTCAGAAACCGACAGGTAATTAGCAGGAGCAGCTGTTCATATGAATAGGCCTATGTCCAGGTTTCCCCTCTTCAACTGTTATACTCTGTGGTAACAGAGAAAAATTATATATTCTTACAAGGGCAACTTCATTTCATGGTTGTTTGTTGTTTTTTTTTTCTCCCCACCATCATTTATGGTACTACCAATTCCCACAATACTGCTGTGGTCCTACCTGATCATTTAAAGCTGAAACCTGCAGAAAAGTGAGACTCATCCTATTTGTGTCAATGGATGCAGAATTTACCATTATATTATATTCTATTGCACCTAAATTTCTTTTGAGATTACATGAAATTTAAATATAGGAAATTTTAGTTTCACTTCTGAAAGTGCAGCTAGACAGGTAAAAATAATCTGTTGCATAGACAGCTACACAAAGAGGATGAAAACAAATTTTAAGAGCTTTTTGGGGGATGCTCTGGTTTGCTGTCTTCTGTGTCAACATTATGTGGGGTGAGTGGGAATAGAAAGAAATACGATAGAGGCTTCAGTGTAAATTAAGACGTGCTTTCCAAATCATTAATTGGAACTATTAATATTCACAGACACTTCCGGGGGTCAATTCATCCTACCTAGAATCTGAATTGGCATCTGGCTATGCCAATCTCTGTTCGTTCAATATATAGCGAACTTAGGGAATAGGCTTCTAATACTAAGGTGCTGTTTCCAATTCTACATTAATATTCTGCACAGATGTAAAAGACTGTACATCCATTAGAATCATCTAATTGGATTGGAGGGTTTCTTGTTTGTTTGGTTGGTTGGTTTTTAGAGTGTACTGTTGCCTTGTCAAAATGAATTGTACTGGTGATGTAGTAATTCAGAGTGTAAAGGCGTAAAGTTATCCATCAGTAACTGCTGTGGGCCCCAGTGACAGTCAGGACAATACTGGGTTTGGTACCTCAAAAATGGGCTGAGATTTCCTTTGCCTTTGGTTGATTTCCACTCTAGAAAAGGAGCAGAAAAAGGAGAAGAAAAGGAATGGCAGAGAACCTGGGGTGGGTGAGGGAAGTCTAGTTAAAAAGTAGCTAGTGTTACAATTGAGAAGAGAATCAGTGATTCAGTCTTGTGACTTTGACTTCTAGTCTCTGAATCACTCCAACTGAGGTGTAAAGTTAGGAGATAATCTCCTTCAGTTTGCTCTGCAGTCAATGAAGTTGCTTGAAGCATTTCTGAAGGACAGG
>VXAV01000590.1:234667-247178 GCA_013399715.1 Alectura lathami | reverse complement strand
GTCCTGGAATACTTTGTGAGAGTTAAGCTACGCTAGTACAGAGCCAGGGAATTAAAGAGAAAGGGGAAATAAAAGTTATAAGAAAGGGAAAGAAAATATGCTATAATAGAAACCAATTGTGGTAGTGAAGAAGAAAGGAAGGCTTTGCCTGATGTCACAAAATATATAATATAAAGACAAGGCCTGAACGTAGCAATGGCAAGATTGTTTTGGTAACACACACAAAAGGTCTGTCCTGAATAAAACTAAAGTGATAAGAGCAGACAGAGGCCATTAAGATTTGTATGACTGGCAGAAAAATGCACACAGCAGAATTTGGAATCTAGTTTTTATTTTTTTATAATCAATAGAGCTCAGCAAAATGAAATATCTCCATTAAAGAAGAAAGGCTCTCGAATGAACAAAGAGGACAGCAGACCTGTTGGAGAGTTGGTGAGGCTGTGCGTCAAAGTTCAGCCTCAAAGGAATATAGAAGAAGAGTTACTTGTGTCCTTATCTGAGTCTCCTCTGAGATGTTAGCGCATCCGATGCATTTTAAAATTTGATGGATTTCTGTGGGCCTTATCTTCTTTGTTCCGCTGGTGCTTTGCCCTTCTGCTTTCCTTTCATCACTGCTTAGGATCAGTTCTGTGTAATGCTGCTAGGGCAGAGTGCATTGGCTGCCTTGGTAGTAGATGACCCAGTGAGACTGGTACAAGGACAATAACATGGACAAGAGTTTTTTCAAGAGATGCTGTATGAACAAGTTTATCATAATTTATGAACATACACAGAACCCTGAAGGCGCCCTTTTCAAGTACTGTATCCAGCTTTTCAGCATGTAATCTGCTAGGTTCAAGCATTTTGATGTGATCTAATGGGCAAGGAGCTTGAACAGCACTGGAGAGAATACCTAGAAAAACAAAACACACACTTCCTATGTGCCAAAGATGGTTCTAGTCAAAGATCAGTAACGTGTGAAGTCACAGACTTTCCTGGTGGATTTACTAAATTTTAATGCACAAACCTTCCAAGAGGTTCAGAAACAAAAACCTGGGAAGTTTCTAAACTGCTGATTGCAGGCATGAGAGTACAGCCAGGGGAAAGATCACTCTGTAATTGCCAAGGCTTTTATACACTCTCCCCAAACATCTGTTACAGGTCACTGTCAGAAACAGGTTATTTTGTTACAGACTTTTAGTCTGACCCAGGATGACAGTTTTTACGTTCTGATTAATAGCATTAATCTAACATCACCAGCACAACTCCTGTATACTTTCTTACCTGTTCTCTGGCTCTTATCTACAAGAACCTCAAGAGTAGTGATGTTTGGAAGAAAATTTCCTTTTCACTTGCACTGGGTATCCTCACAACCAGCCCAGTTTATCATTCATTCTTCTGTAAGCCTAACCCTGTGTGTTCTCACTCCACCTCTGCAATCCAGAGATTTTTACTACAAGGATAGCTGGCTGAAACGTTGTCTATTATTTAGTTCCCTTAAGAAACCTAGTGTTTTCTTGATGCTGCTGGTAAACTTGACTGATATATGTTCATATGCATTTTCTATTTTTCTTCCAAGTTCAATATGAATCTACATGCAGAAGGGCTTTTTAGAGCATTTTGCTGGTGTGTAGCATGAGACAATCTCTGTTTAACATCCTCAGCTATGAGACTATGGGTAGGAATGAGAGAGAGAGTGAGTCCTTCTTTGGTAACTGCCCATATAGTGAACCCCTTGCAAATTCTCCTGGCATAGTTACTGACACCCCCAAAGTTACTTAAATGGGCATTATTGGTCATTGGGTCTCAAGGTCATCCAAAAGAATGGGGTTGTTAAAAATAGGAATGAGGTTTCAAGGCATAGGGTCAAGAGAGATTAATTGAAAAATCTTCTGCAGGCTTGGCATCATCTGTGGAATGGCAGTGCCCAGACGCCTCCAGCTGCAGTTGGGTTCCTTGTGAATGTAAATGAATGGCTTCCTTTGTGGCAGTGGGGTGGTTTCCAGACTGGTTTCTTGATTTTCTTTATTTCTTTTCCCTCCAGTCCATCTTAAGTAATTGTTTTCCCACTGTCTGTTAGTCTTCCTTTCTGCCTTATCCCCTTCTGTAACCTGGATAGATTCAATTAAGTGTGAAGTTCTGACTAACTTTGTGAAACTAGGCACCTGAGTAGAGGAAAGTGTTTCTTTTACTCCCCTGCTTTGTGAAAGGACCCCTTAGTAGAGACTGGAGAACGCACATCATTGTTCACACTTGAAATTCACAAGAAGTTTAAGTGCATTGCTTCCCTTGCAGAAAGAATTACTCATGTTTTGGGGAGGTGGGTTGCTTTCCTTTTATCCTGTAAAGTAAGTTAAAAAGATGTTGCCTAAAAGGATCAAGAAATCTACTCTTTGTTTCATCAGTAACCATCTTATTCCTTACTCTAACCATCTCAGTTCTAACAGATCATCGTAAAAACTGAGCTCTCAGGGGAATCTGTACAGGTCATAGAATCATAGAAGCATTAGAGTTGGAAGGAACCTTTAAAGGTCATCTTGTCCAACTTCACAGAAGTGAACAGGGACATCTACAGCTGGATCAGGTGGCTCAGAGCTATGTCCAGCCTGACCTTGAAGGTCTCCAGGGACAAGGCATGCAAAACCTCTCTAGACAACCTGCCCCAGTGCTTCACAACCATTACTGTAAAAAGCTTTTTCCTTATAGTCTAGTCTAAATCTCCCCCTCTCAATTTGAAACTATTTCCCCTAGTCCCACCACAACAGACCCTGCTAAGGAATCTGTCCCCTTCTTTCCTATAGTCCCCCTTTAGATACTGAAATGCCGCTATCAGGTCTCCCCAGAGCCTGCTCTTCTCTAGACTGAACAGTCCCAGCTCTCTCAGCCTGTCCTCACAGGGGAGGTGTTCCATCGCTTGGATCATTTTTGTGGCCCTCCTCTGGACGTGCTCCAACAGCTCCATGTCCCTCCTGTACTGAGGACTCCACATCTGGACGCAGCACTCCACGTGGGGTCTCACCAGTGCAGAGCAGAGGGGCAGGATCACCTCCCTTGCCCTGCTGGCAACATTTCTTTGGATGCACACCAGGATGCGGTTGGCTTTGTAGGCTGTGAAGACACACTGCTGGCTCACGTCCTGTTTGTCATTCACAAGTACCCCCACGTCCCTTCCTTCCATCCCCAAGCTTGTATTGATAGCTGGTGTTGCCATGACACAGGTACAAGACCTTGCATTCGGCTTTGTTGAAGCTCATTATGTTCTCCTGGACCCCCTGCTCCAGCCTGTCTAGGTCTCTCTGGATGGCATCCCATCCCTCAGGAGTATCGACAACTCCAACACAACTTGGTGTCATCTGCAAACTTGCTGAGGGTGCACTCAATCCCACTGTCGATGTCATTGATGAATATATTAAAGTGTATTGGTCCCAGAACAGATCCCTGAGGGACACCACTCATTGAAATCACCATCTGGACATTGAGCCATTGACCACTGCTCTCTGGATGCGATCTAGCAACCAGTTCCTCATCCATCGAAGAGTTCACCCATCAAATCCATAGCTTTCCAGTTTAGAGAGAAGGATGTTAAGGGGAACCGTATCAAAGGCCTTCCTGAAGTCCAGAGAGATGACATCAGTGGCTCTTCTCTTGTCCACCGTTGCAGTTACACCGTCATAGGCCACTAGGTTGGTCAGGCAGGACTTGCCCTTGGTGAAGTCATGCTGGATGTCTCGCATAACCTCCCTGTCTTCCATGTGCCTTAGCATAGCTTCCAGGAGGATCTATTCCACGATCTTCCCCGGCACAGAAGTTGACAGGTCAGTAGTTCCCTGGGTCATCCTTTCTACCCTCCTTAAAAATGGGTTTAACATTGCCCTTCTTCCAGTCACCAGGGACTTCACCTGACTGCCATGATTTCTCAAATATGATAGAGAGCGGCTTAGTGACTACATGAGTCCTTCAGGACTCTGGGATTCAACTCATCAGGACCCATAGACTTATGGATGTTCAGGTTCCTCAGGTGGTCACAAACCAGATCCTCACTTACACTGGGAGGGACATAGCTCCCCGAGTCCCCACCTTTCAACCCATCTGCTTGAGGGATGTATGAAGAGCAGTTGCTGTTGAAGACTGCGGCAAAAATTTGTTGAACATCTCAGCCTTCTCCTTATCTGTTATTACCAACCTGCCTGTATTGCTTACTGTGGAGGGAACACCTTCTTGAACTTTCCTTTTCCTGTTGATATACTGGTAGACGCCTTTTTTATTTTTCTTTATGCCCCTCGCCAAGTCCATTTCCAGCTGGGCCTTGGCCTTCCTGACCCCTTCCCTACACAGCCTAGCAGCATCCCTGTACTCCTACCAGAATACCTGTCTCTCCTTCCACTGCCTGTGCATTTTCTTCTTTCTCTCCAGTTTGACCAGCAGGTCACAGTGCAGCCATGCCGGTCTCCTGCCTTCCTTTTCTGACTTCCTACACCTGGGGATGGAGAGATTATTGGGCACTAAGGAAAGCTTCCATAAAGATCTACCAGGTCTGTTCTGCTCCTTTGTCCTTGAGGGCAGTTTCCCACAGGGTTTTATTGTCTGGCTCCCTGAAGAGCTGAAAATTGGCTTTCCTAAAATTTAGGGTCCTAATTTTACTCCTTGTCTACCCCATATCCCTCAGGATTGTGAGCTCCACCATGGCATGACTACTAGAACCCAGCAGCCTCCAGTCCTGGTGCCACCAATTACTTTGTTTATGTTGGTGAGCAACAAGTCAAGTATTGCATCCCCTCTGGTGGGGCTATTTATTACTTGGCTTCAGAATTTGTCCTCGACGCATTCCAGGATCCTCCTGGATTGCCTACAGCTCATTGTACTATTTTTCAAGCAGATGTCAGAGTGGCTGGTTAAAGACAGCCAGCAGGATGATAGCTTGCGATTGCGATGCCTCCTGTAGCTGGAGAAAGAAGGCTTCATCCACAGGCTCATCTTGGTCACGCAGCCTGTAGTAGGCAGCAACCACAAGGCTGCCTTTGCTTCTTCGGTCTCACACTCTCAACCATAAGCTTTCGACTTGCTCGTGGCCATTCTTCAGGTACAGCTCTTCGCACTCTATTCCATTCTTGATGTAGAGGGCAACACCTCCTCCCCTCCTCCTATGCCTGTCCCTTCTGAAGAGCTTGTAGCCATCGATTGCCGTGCTCCAGTCATGCGAATCATCCCACCAGGTTTCAGTGATGGCAACCATGTCATGGTGTTCTAGCAGCACGGTGGCTTCCAACTCCTCCTGTTTGTTACCCAAGCTGCATGTATTTTAGGAATATGAACATGTATTTTAGGAGTTGTGCAAATAATGTTTGAAGTTAAGATCATGTAAATTTAAAGTTGCTCACAGACCTGGACAGATTTTAGACCATGACAGTTTTAAAAGGTGCTGAATTTAAGTCCTCCTTTCTTTACAGGAGAGCTATACCAGGACAAAACTTCTCTAACATCCCACTGCAAATGCCAAGCTTTTGTTTAATTAGGGTACAACATTGAATCCGCCAGTCCCAACTTTTATCAGTCACCCCCTCCTGTTCCAACCTCAGGAATCACTTTTTTTCTTCTTCTCTTTCTTCTTTAAAGAAAAAAATACTATTAAGCTTTGAGGGCCTAAAATCACTGCTGCCTGCACATCTCTAAAAATAATATAAATCAGTGCCGAGGGACCACTTGTATTTTGGCTGCATGAGGAAGTTTAGCAGTAAAAGAAGAAAACTCATCAGTGCATAGATCTCAGAAACTAGGATGCTGTGTCTGCAGCCTCCCAGAAAGTTCAGAAGCCCATTAAAAACTTTATTTTTTATTTTCTTTCCTTGGGCTTTTTCTATCTGGTAAATTATTCTGTCTTAACACAGCTCTCATTCATGCTTTTCACCAGGCTTGCAAAATAGCAAACTGGACCACCTCATTCTAACTGCTTCTCTAGAAATAAGTAGGAGGCAATTGTAGAAACATAGATGTAAGATTTTAATTCTTGTTTGAACTCTGATTTTCACACTTATAGATTACAATCTTAGGTTATAGATGGCAGTGGTATACAAGCCTGCAAGTGATTCTGAGGGAAGTTAAATTGTGGATATCAACATGTAAATAGGAATACCAAAGATATTTGGGGGAGTGGTGGAAAGGCAAAAAGAAGCTAGCCAGCATCATTAGGGCATAAACAGTTAAACAGAGGTCTAATAGTTACAGACTTGACCTCTTCAACCTTCTGTGTTTTATCCATAGCTGATGCGGTCATTGAAATTCACCTGAAAGAGGTGAGAGGCTCTTCCAGGCATCCTCTTTTTAGTATCATTTGTAAACACACATTTAAAAATTTCATGCTGTTAATGACTCTCTTGATGAGCTGCTTGTGGAGGCAGCAGAGGATATTTAATGAATTAGAAATATCCTATCCAACTCCATCCTCATCCTCAGATGAAATATTGACACTCAGAGTACCAAATCTGACATGTGATTAGGGTCTATCAGAGTCAACTGTTGAACTGAATTCTCTATTGCTGCCATACCAACAAAATCAAGAGAATGAATTTTAGCTTGTACACATCCATCTAGCCATCAAAGTGCAGAACATGCTCTCTCACATGCAAGCTGGAGATGCAGAAACAGTGATACTGATAAACTAAACAATTCCCCAAAGGCAGATAACCAAAAATGGAAGGAGCAAAAACAATACTCAGGTTGTCCCAGCTCTCTGCCCTGTGTCTTATCTACAAGACAGAATTACTGACTTGATTTAGAGACACATGCGGAGCTTCTTAAGACTGTCTTAAGCAGGAAATGACACTTCTTGAATATCTTTTCTTATGGCTTCTTGAACATCCCCCTTTCATCCTTTTTTTTATTCAAATGCATAGATCGTAAATCTGTATAAGTAACATGATAATGACCAACAGAATGGTTATGATGTCACTAAAATGAGCTATATATAACCAACTTAGTGTATTAGTGGGAACAGACAAGACAAGGAGATGAGAGAAAGAAGTGCCTGGAGTTAAATACAGATGTTTATTAGCTATCTGCTTGGAGGCACTACTTGAAAGATAGCTGGTCTGTTCCCCTGCAGTTCTGCTGCCCCTTCACCTTCTGTAGCTGATGTATGAGAAGTTTAATTTTCATAGAAGAGGTATTCCCCCCCTTCCTTTTGGTTTACACTAGAGACATACAGTTCTGATGTGTTTCACTGACATAGCACAATGGAGATACTGCTAAGAGATATTAAGTCGGGTATTATCAGCTCAGTAGTGTAATATTATTTCCATCTCATCCTCAATAGATTGTCCCCATAGTGACATACTGCCAAAGTGAAATGAATGAATGAACCTGGAGAGGTTCACTGCACACTGAGTATAGGAAATAAATAAAGGGGAAAGAAAGCCAGTGTCAAGTAGGAACAGGGATATGGGAATTGGGAAGGCTGCCTTCTCTATTCTGCTGGAGTTTGACCTGGTGAGTGTATGGGATTGGATTTGTGTCTGTGGGGTACACAGGGGAGGAATTGAAATTTTCATCACATGGTGGAGTTGGGCCTGTTAGGGAATGGATTAATATAAACCATCACGAGGAAGATGGAATATGATTAAACATAGTAAGCTAACATGTCAGAGATAAATGTAGTTTAATGCCACAGCTTTTCTTCATTCTTTGAACAACTCATATAACTAATTTTCTCCTTTTTCATCAGTTGAATAACTGCCAGTGAGGGGTTACAACATAGTTCCTTTCCTGATGAAGCTGTGAAATTTCTTATTGTTCACCAGACACTTCAAAATGTGATAGGATTCTGCTCCGCTATGCACACAAGGCAGGATCTGCTTGGGTTGTGTGGTCAGACCCCAGAGTGGGGCTGTTGTTGGTGAGGCACAGGCTGATCAGCTCAGCATGGCCATTTTCTCAACCTACCCAAAAAACAAGTGGTATTGCATTGCTGTGGAGATCCCTAAGCAGCCCTGGACTTCACCTGAAGTTAAGTGAACTTCAAGGGGAAGAAAGATTATGTCTGTCCTTTAAAATAACTTTAGAGCTTTGAGCTGATTCCAGTTAAATTAGGCAATGGGAGGAAAAGGCTAATATATACTCTCTTCTAATATTCATTATGAAAACAGGTAGAAAGGTGGGGAAAGGGCGTTATTAGTGCTTTCACTGAAGGAACAGCTAATTGTTTTTGCCCTTCATTAGACATCATAGAATGCAATCACAAGCAAGGTATTAGCAAATCATCCTCATTAATTTCACAAGGTCTGGAATTATTGTCCCCATTGAGGAACTGGGTTGAAATGTTGAGGAGGGATCTCCCAGTCTGTCATATCAGTAAGCTGAAGTATGCTACAGAAAGTTAACAGCATTAACAGACAACCTTTGCTAATGATGATCTAATGGCTGTGGACAACCTTTTTTATGGGCCTGTAGACATCTGTTAGAGACCAGCGTTGAGTATGTACTTCATAATACATCTTTGATGTATATAGGCTGAAGGTTCTCATTTCAAAGCATTTCTAACTTTCCCTCCACTTGCCTCCCCCCTTCTTCAACACTCAGTTAAACTTCCAGAGCCCATTACAGAGTTGTCCCTGGTTCAGATTGCTGCACTCAGCCAGGATCAATGCAAGCCAGTCCCATTTCCCTCTTGTTTGTGCAGTCCATTCTGTGCACCTTCTGTCCTCAGTTGGAAAAACTCATCTGTCTGTAGATCCCAGAGTTGCTGCTCCAGTTGAAACCTGGCAGGAGTAACTAATTAAAAATGAATGCAGTGAAACCTGCACCCAGAAGGTGCCAACTAGTGCTTCATCCATTACATAGAAGTCTTGAACTTCATCAGCCAGGCAGACAAACCAGCAGAGAAAGGACTCACTTATCTGATTAAGTCTTTATGAACTGTTCTACAGGCTTCAGATGAGAAAGACTTGTCCTTGTTTAAAAAGCATCCCATACAAAACGGAGTAAATACTGATGTGTTCAACACCCCCATCCTCTTTTCATCCCAGGTTTCTTTGAGGTAATTCAGATTCCTATTTTTCATTCTGTCACGGATGTAGTATGAGTGAATATCTCAGACTGCTCCCCAGGTCCCATGGAAATTGATCTCTATTTTATTTTCATTTGATTGATGAAGGTGAAGGAGAGACAACATAAATGTTGTCCATACTCTGTAGTATGATGGTCCTAAGCAACAAACAGTTGAGCTTGCTAGAGGAGCAGTTAGAGGTAAAATATTGTCTTTCAGTGACCTCTGAAGATTGCTTTCAAATTTATTATGTTTAAAAAAGAAGACTCCTGTTTAAAACAGGAGTCTGAAGTTAGCTAGAGGATCCATTTGCAGTCCCATATAGGTGTTTATAGCTTCCTACTCAGCTAAACCTCTCTTCCTACAGCAGTACAGCGTTGTTCCTTAGAGGCTAATTTTGCAGAGGAAGAGTTCCACCTGATGACAGATTCATGAGCTATAATTTAGAATGATTCTAAGATATCTCATATTTTTTGGCCACCAGGAAAAATTAACATGGAAATCCACCAACATGAGAAAGATTATTGGTAGCCCAGAGGCTTACTGCATTTCGGGAAATACAGGAAAATAGGAAAGTTTTTTACCTGCTCTTCTCTTCGCTTGGCAAAGAAAGATTTGAATCTGTGCCTTCAAACTTCCTAAATGAGTCCCACAATGACAAAGCTTTCTAGCCTGCAAACCTCATTCCCTACAAGACCTTCATTATTTGTACAACATGAAACTCTTCCAACTGTAAGGACTGACGGGTTAAAGTACATAGGATGTTAGAGCCTCAGGCAATAGTTTCTGTTTTGTCTGCTATAAAGGCTTGAACCCAGGAATCTCGTGTACCTTACCTGTCTGTCTATTCAAGGTCTCTCTGACTGCTATCCATTTATTCTAGAATGAATAAAATCAAGCTAAACATCAGACATCAGAAATCCCAGGGGATTTAAAAGCAAACAAATAGAGGGCTGATTTTAGACATTTATGTTTTTCTTCTCTATGTTATTGAGGGGTTAAAAAGGAGGAGCTGTTTACTTTTTGATCAATCCTATTGACCATGACAGAAAATTAAAGCTCTGCTGCTTAATTCTATAAGGAAGACTTTAAAACACATGCACACATCTTGCCTTATAGAATACACATTAACTTTAATAATTCAGATCTCTAGAATTGTGCTTTATTTCTGTTAAACTCTTCAAACTTTGAAATGACTTTTTTTGTTTTGTTTTGTTTTTTTTTAATTCAATGGTTGAAACTCTGCTAAATTTTATAGATATTTTCCATACGGTTAAAGGACAGATTTCAGTAGTTTAAATCTCTCAAGTCTGTGGGGATGTGCGAATAGGAGCTATTTTTGCACAGTTAGAATTTGTCCTAGAATAAGAAAGACAAGAAGAAGACTCTATGACTTCATTCATTCTTGTTGACTGCTGCATTATTGATGCAGGCCTGGGAAATAGTAAGGAAGAAGTAGTGAGTTAAATAGGGATGTATCAGTTGGTTCTGGTCTCTCATAGCCTGTCTTTCTGTCTTGGTCTTTAAGCATCGGTCTCATACTTTCAAAGGGTTTCAGAGCTCTTTTCAAGGGCACCCTTGCATTGGATAATTAAAAAAATACTACCACTATTCAGCACTTTTAGTAGACTTCTGGAGTCGCAGTACTTCTAGGAAGTCATTGGATAAATTGAATTATGTTCCATCTTGCAGACAAAGCAAATACATATTTTCATGCTGACAAAACCAGTTACAATCGGTGATCTTCTGGTGCCCAGAGAAGTACCTTTTTCTCCAGAGACAGAACTTTTCTAGGGTTTGGAAATCTCCCCAGTGTTCGTGATTTCAAATACCTTGCCCTTGATCCCAGTAAAGTGAGATGTCTAGCTAACTGGCTTGGGAAAATTGAGGATCACTATGTGATGCTGCACTGTACAGAAACAGGAGAGATTGCCACATTTAGCAGGAGTTGAAAAATTCAAAATCAATGTGAATCTAAAGGAAAGTGTCAATGGAGAAAGAAAGGAAGAAAGAAAACACAAAACAGAACCCCCTCAAAAATCACTTTTCCTGAAATACTCTTTTGGCAATATGACTTAAATGCTAATGGGGTGGATAAGGGTAGTTTGAAGAAAAGGCTGCTGCCAGTTGTTGGTCATCTGACAGGGCTGATGGAACACTGGGTGAGCCTCTGCCCTCACTGTGTTCATTAGCATTCATGCCATTCACTGGCCACCCTGTTGTACCAAAGACATTTTCTGAGCTTGCTAATTTTCATGAAAGCAAGTGGGGTCACTTTCCACCTTTTTTCCTCATCTCGACAAGCCTCATCCCCTAGAGAGCTGAGAAGAAAGGCTCTTTATTGTTGTCATCTGTGCAATTATCAGCTTTGAACACGATGGCAATTTGTTGTTGTTGTTGATTTCTTTTGTTATGCAAATGTACTAGCTCATTCTCTGAGTGCTTTTTTTCCCCCACACAGCATAAAAAGGAATATTACACATTTAATTTCATGTTATCATTTGTTTCCCTCTGAGATTTCCTCTAGCCATTTTTTGGTCTTCAGGCTAGTGGAAGCTAAGCAGTGACATTTTGAATTCTGACTTTGTCACTTCTATTTACTTTTTATCATAAAAGAGTATTGTCAATAGGTCTTATGTGGCTCCTATAAAACCCATTTAGGAATTTAAATCTCCACTAAAACACAGAATTTATGCTTCGTTTTATGATTTATGAATCTAAATGCCTAAATTCTGCTTTTAATAGTCTGTGTATTTATATTCAAACCAATCAGCTAACATTCTGCGTGAGCCTTAAAGTTGTTAGTGTACAACTAAAGAGAATAAAAGGAGGATGTAGGCAGAGGCCTAGGCCAGGAAGTTCAGAATAGAATTCAAATGAGGACTACTCTAGGGCTGTGAGATACCCTGTCTCTCTGGCTCTTATTATGATCCACCTCCTGTTTGCATCCTCTGTTTCACCCTTTTGAGAAGAAAAGGTTTTCTTGATTTGAAATCAAGAAGAAGAAATCTCTTTTTCTGAACACAGGATCAAACCTCAACTGGTTCACTCACAAGTCTAAACCATTCAGGAAGCTGAAATCTTCCCTTACTGAATTATTCAAAACTTACCAGCCTTTACAGCAGACATGGAAACTGGTTAAAACCAGATTTCTTTAAGACTTCTGTTCTTTTCCACATTCAGCTAAATTTAATGGTAGCAACATCTATTTTTTAAAAATTTATTTTTAAATCAAAGTGAGCAATAATACTTTTAAGACTTGTCTGTAACAATGTTTAGAATAAATGAAAGAGACTGACAAGTGCTTGGGTGATACCTGGTCTGGTTTTTTGTTTGCTTGTTTTTTATTTTTATTTTTATTTTCTTTTTTTGTTGCTTTTATTTTCTCTGAATTTTGAAAAACAGTGAATGGAATAGGGAAAAACTCTTACCTCATCTGTCCAATTAGTGGTAATTTGTCTCTCAGTATCTACAGATTCTTAGATTCATATCTCT
>VXAV01000590.1:185618-198770 GCA_013399715.1 Alectura lathami | reverse complement strand
TAGAGCCATTGACTACAACCCTTTGGCTGCGACCATCCAGCCAGTTCTTTATCCAACAAACAGTCCACCCATCGAATCCATACCTCAGCAGTTTAGAGATAAGGATATGGTGCGGGACCGTGTCAAAGGCCTTGCACAAGTCCAAGTAGACGACATCTGTCACCCTCCCTTGGTCCACCAATGCCGTCACTCCATCACAGAAGGCCACCAGATTGGTCAGGCACGACCTGCCCTTGGTGAAGCCGTGCTGGCTGTCTCGGATCACCTCCTCATCTCGCATGTGCCTTAGCATCTCCTCCAGGAGGATCCGCTCCATGATCTTCCCAGGCACAGACGTGAGGCTCACCGGCCTGTAGTTCCCCGGGTCTTCCTTTCTCCCTTTCTTAAAAATGGGCTTGATGTTTCCCTTTTTCCAGTCACTGGGGACCTTGCCTGACAGCCACGACTTTTCAAATACGATGGAGAGCTGCTCGGCAACCACATCAGCCAACTCCTTCAAGACCCTGGGATGCATCCTGTCCGGCCCCATAGACTTGTGATAGGTTTCTATACTATAACATATAAGTGCCTCAAACTCGAATGCTGGCTTGTTTTGTTGGAGTCTGACAAATGATTTGGTTTTGTGTATCATTTTACAATTTTATAGGGTGAAGCTCCAGATTTCAATTTCAATCACTGTGTATCTATGGGAACTCTTTGAGGGTGAAATCATTTTACTCCTAGAATTCAGAACCAGAGGTTTTGCTGCAGTTTGAAAGCACTTTGGGATTGCTTGGGATTTTCATTTTAACAGCCTAGTCCTTTATAGAGATTAACCATTGTACACCCATGATTTTGCAATGGCAACACTGAGCTTTATACAACTCAAATATAGATAAAGTTTCAGCCCCTAACACAGAGCTATCAAAATTGAAGTTGTATGGTAACACCTAGGGCTGTGGATAGAGCCTTCTGGAAATATTTAGGAGAAAGATCAGAGGTAAGGAGGAGGGAAAAGGGATAATAGTTAAGCATCACCCTTCTCCCTGCCCCACTCTAAATAAAAAAAAAAAAATAAATAAAAAAAAAAAAAGGAAAAAGATAAAAGATCTGTATACACATTATCATAGAAATAGGTTGCCCTGCAGCTGCTCCACTCCAGATATATTAACAGCTCTGGGATTCAAGAAACCATTGGACAAGCATAAGCTTAAAGCCAGCAGAATGACCGCAATGGACTTTTTCATTAACAACAGGATCACAGAGGAAGGATTTACTCAGGCGGAACAATTAAAAAGCATGGGGCCGCAATAAAAGGGAATGAGACTTCAACTCTTTCTCTGCCTCTGTCTTAGAAGGACTGTCTCCCTCTCTCTCCTCTTTTCCTCCTCTCTTTTGTGTTGCTGTTCTAATCCAAGGCTCCCAATGGGCTGGCATTACATCTTCCCTTGAATTAGCATTCCCATTCCCTCGGGGAGGGCTGCTGTGGTGATGACTAAGGGAAGGGGTGATAAATGTTAACAGAAACACTTTTGCAGAGTGCTGATTTTTCTGTTTGTAAAGCATGCACCTGCACAAAAGATGCCGAGTGAGAGAAAATATCTCCATCTTCATGGGAGACAAGCGCACCAGGAGACACACACTTACTTAACATACATTACAGAGATGCCCAGTAGTAGTATCAGACTGGGAGTTGTATGGCAGAGCAGGAACAGGGAGAGGGAGGAGCAGAGCAGGGCAGGTAGGATGCTTGATTAGGGCTTAAGACTGTAGATCACATCTTGGAGCTCTGACACACAGCTCCATTGCCACTGTCTTGCATGACCTTGTGCATTTCACTCTCTTGCTTTCATAGAATGGCTTGGGTTGGAAGGGACCTCAAAGATCATCTAGTTCCAACCAAGTTCCAAACTGAGGCTTTGTGCCTCAGTTTGCTAGAAGCGGTGGCGTTCATTAAGTAGGGATGGACAGCTGAGCGGAAGGGAGTTGCAGTCCCTGGACTCTGCATATCAATCACGCTCCAGTGGTGTGTTCACACTTACAGAACACAGCCCATAATTTCTCCATCTTGGGGTTGTTACACATGGGATTTAAGGAGACATAGGTTGCCCATAGGTGGTAAGCTGGAAACTGAAACGGTGTCAGTGTTGTGGGGTCTTGTACAGATAGATTAATGTAGACAAAGTAGAGCCTTGTCCCATCTAAAACTCCAAAGTATGTTCTTGTTCCACACTATGAACTCTAAGACAGATATATCAGAGCGGGTGTATACCCATCACATGGCCTGAGTGAGGGAGGGGTAGAAGTATAATCTTGGCCTCTGCCTCTTTTACTGGGATGTGTTCATTTTGAGGGAACTATTTTGCTACAAGGACTGTTACTTTCTTTAATATATACAGTAAACACTGCTTTGGTATTGAAATAAAAATGATAAATATGAGCAACACTTCCACATTTGATGAACTGCAGGGCTAAATGTTCTCATGCATATGTCTGAACCACTTCCTAAGTCACCCATTCTTGGCAACATCAGTTTTGGGCTCTCTATTATTCATGGCCATACTGTATTCACAGCATTTTTTGCTGAATGGATGAAGTGAAGCCATGGACAATTTCTGAGAGAAAGGTCAGTGCACTGCCCATGTTGCAGATTCAGAAAAGAGCAACAAACATGTTCATGCCAGTGATGAATCCTCAAAAACTTGGGGGAGGTCTAGTTTGATTTTGATCATACCTATTTTAAGGATTAAATATAAGGATATTGCAATATGAAAGAGGGCCAGGATGCCACATACTTTGGAGTACTTTGAAAGCCTGTAGCTGACTTCTTTTATGGTACTACTGAATTTTGATCTTTTTCTGCAGTTGACATTGTAAACTGAAATATTACGTAATGGCAAAAGTACTGTTTTCTATGTATGAATCACCTACCATAATAATTAACCATGACGGAAAATGGTGGATTTATCAAATAAAATATTGCAAAAGTAGGAAAAGAGGAGAAAGCTATATCTTCCTTCTTTGGTAGGATGCCCTGTGGCTTTACTTCTTCACTTCAGCAGGGCTGGAGAGAATGAGCATGACGTGGTTCTAATCTCCTCTTATGAGGCAGAGACTCACCTCCTCAACATTGTTTTGGGTGCTTAGAAGAGAAAGGAAGAAAGGAAAATATTTTTGAATCTCTCAGGCAATCAGACAGGCCAGTCCTGTGGCAGAGATAAGCATAGAGTTACAAGGAAAGGTAATGAAAACAAAAACTCATGGATGACGAGAAAGGCTAATCTCTTAGTCTGGGTTGTGCAGTCCACAGCTACATCTGCTTTTTTGACTCTTCTTTATTTGAAAAGTTAGAGTGAAAGACCAGATTCAGAGCAAGCACAAAATCATTGGGGTGTCTCAGCTAGAGAATTTGCTGTAGGATCTTCAATAGTTATACATAACACCTTTCTTCAGAAGTTCTTGGAGCACTCTGCATAGTTTAGTGTTTGAAAGGAGATGGGTATGTCCCAAGAATCAGAGTCCTTTGGCTTTCAAGGTGTCCTGAAAAAAGAAGCCATGGTGCTAGCCTCTGGTCTGCAAACTGCAGAATGTGCTGTTGTGAGATGCTGCAAATGACATCTAAATATCCTGCTTAGAAGGAGTTTCAACCTTTGACAAACAGCAAGCACTCTGAGCCAGCAAAGCCACTGACTTCATCCAGAGAAGGGAGGGGAAGAGAGGCAAAGGCAATGTTTAATTAGGAAGCTAATTTCATGACATCATGCCTCCTGGCCTTTATTCCATTAATGAAGCTGAAAGTAGGCCACAAACTACAGGGATTTATTCTTCCCTGTTGGGACCATGTTATATCTATGTGTCTGCTTGCATGGAAAATGCAACATCATTCCCAGTTGTTAAGTTATTCCATAAACATTCACCATCCACTCTGCTCTTCCTGTAGCCTCATTTATACTGCATGCCTAATGCCCTGTATAAATTGGCTTTCTCTGCATACTAATGTGGGCATCTTTTTGTTATTATTATTTTTTTTTAAAAAGCAGTGGGCATAGAAAGAGTACAGCCACCTCTGCGGATTTACCTGTGGGCTAAACTCAGAGTATAAGGGCTGCATCACAAGGTACTCAGAGTCCCTGAAATAGAAATGGTGAGAAGGGAGAGCAAAAAATTAATGTTGGCTTTACATGTACCGTGGGATGAATACTTAGATCTGGATAACTCAGTCCTTATATGCAGGGCGATGAGGGAGGAGGGAGCCCTGAAAATAAGCTGGACCCATGCTTGGAAGAATGCAGATAAAAATGCCTCGAGACCTGGCCCCTGCTCCATCTCAGGTCTCCTGTTGTTTTATGATAAGGAATATGTAGTGCTGCCTGTCTACCCCTCTCCCCAGAGTCTGCTGCTCCCCACAGACGCGGCGGTGGAGCAGAAGGCATGTCTGCTCCATGCTGCTACAGCTCGCAGCCCGGGGTCCTAACACAATGTGCAACAGATGCCAGCCTCGGATTCTGCCAGAGCCACGTGGCTGGAAAAGAAGTCAGCTTCTGTTCTCCTGCCATCGCTACCAAGGCACTTAGCTGGGTTAGAGGGGAGTGGTGTCTGAAGTCAGCCCCGCATAAATCACTGGAGCTCACAAGTCAGGACAGCGAAGGACATGTTTTGATGATAGAAGTAAATAGCTCTGGTGGCAAGCTGCCATGAGAAGGGGCAGCCTCATCTCCTGCCCTCAGCAGCGTGTTCCTGCTCTCTGCTGCACTACTGCAGCACGCAGCAGGCTCGAGGTGAACCAGCACAGGCAGTTGGTCTGCCCACGCCTGGCTTGGGGCTACTGTGGGATCACACAAGCACTAGCACAGTCATGAGATAAGGGTAGGAAAAAGGATTTTAACTCCTGCTGCCAACAGAAGCTGTCCCAAGGATGCACCGTGATGGCTGAAGTCCCATATCCCTTGCCCAGACTGCACAGAAATCAAAATGAAGCCTGGAAAAGTAAGTGAATTAGGTTGTGAATTCAGGATCTCAGCACTGAAAATCATGAGTTAGAATCATAGAATCATCTGAGTCTGAAGGGACCTTTAAAGGCCATCTAGTCCAACTCCCTTGCAGTGAACAGGGACATCTACAGCTGGATCAGGTTGCTCAGAGCCCTGCCCAGCCTGACCTTGAAGGTTTCCAGGGACGGGGCATCCTCCAGCTCTCTGGTCAACCTGTGCCAGTGCTTTACCACCCTTATTATAAAAAACGCTTTCTTATATCCAGTCTAAATCTCCCCTATCTCAATTTGAAACCATTTCCCCTAGTCCTATCACAACAGACCCTGTTAAAGAGTCTGTCCCCTTCTTTCTTGTAGCCCTCCCTTTAGATGCTGAAAGGCTGATGTCAGATCTCCCTGGAGCCTTCTCTTCTCCAGGCTAAACAGTCCCAACTCTGTCAGTTACAACTAAAAAATCCAATTCTCTTAACACAGGCATGCACCCACTCTCTGTGTCTGAACAGTATCAGTGCACGTTGCATCTAGTCCTTCCAAAGGCCTGGGTATATTCATAGATGGTAAAGCCCTGAGGAGTGCTGCAATAATCTGCTTTGACCTACATAACATGGGCTGGAGAAATTCACCCAGTAATTCCTGGAGTGAAAGGAATTGTTCTTCCCAGAGTAATGCCATTCAAACTCAGGTTGAGTTGATTGTGTATTTGTGTTTAGCTGTGTGTTATGTTGTGGCCCCCTTTTTTTAATTCATTCTCCATCTCCCATTTGTGGCCTTTTCCTTCTTTCTGAATACTTAAGCCCTTGAGGACTTAGCAGTATTCAAAGAATGCAAAATTCAAAGCTGTGTGCATGACAACTTGAAATATTACCACAAAATTTTCTCTCATTCTGCCCAAAAGAAAGGACCCATAAGAGTATATGTCATACTCTGACCAACCACAGCATGAAGCTGTGGTTCAAATTTCAGATTTGTACCTTTGAAACTGGTTGTATGAATATCACTGTTGTTTGATGTTTGACTGCTTAGAAACACCAAATAACACTGGCAAAGTCTGCTCTGATTCTCCCTGGCGTCGGTTCCTTTTATGCTGCAAAAATGTATGTTTCCTGTTAGCTTCTGAATGTAGTCAGTACAATCATAAGGTTCCTTAATGTTTTTATCTATGTGCCCAAAACAAGGTACTTTCCTCCATCTGTCTTGCTCTGATTGTGAGATCAGCTGTCCCATGTCTGCATGCAGGACACAGTCCAGTGGCCCAGTTTAGGAAACCTCAGAGTCTTCTGAGCTGGTAGCGACCAAGGGTATGTGTTTAGACTACAATGAAGAAATGTATCCATTTTCTCAGGCTTTGACCACAGATATTGTGTGGGATGCTTGCAAATTTTACTTGATATTCACAGAGAGGAGATGCTCTCATGTTGTCTCAAGACGTGATGAGCTGAGTAGGGCTATAATTTGCTGTAGTCCATAGATAAAATTCCAATGGGATGGAAACTTCTAGGTAGGAAGATTAGCTCCTCAGTGCCATGGCATCTCCTTGCATTGTATAGCTTGGAGCCAAAGCCTTCCAAATGGAGGTATTTGGTGAACATGGGGTCCACTGAGCAACAACTGAAGTCCCAGAGCAGAAGAGATGACATGGTGCCCCATAGAGTTTCTGAGTGAGGGCTTTAGGGCTGAAGAATTCTTTCCACATGGTCCCTGCCTCGCAGCAGCCCTGAGAATGGAGACACTTCCTCTCATGTGGCCCCAGTGGTGCCCTCTACCCATGACAGGGTGCAGAATTTTCTATCCACCCTCCTCATAGACTCTCATCCTACAGCATATCCCCAACATGGCATGTTTTCCCTCCTCCAGACTCTTGCAGCCTCCTCATGCCCCTTTTTTGGGGTGAGACCAGAGAGGACCAGGAATCCAGCATGGTCCTTTCTGAAATGCAGAGCATTACGGCAGGGTCAGCCCTGCTGGCCCCTGTGTGTTGTTTTATAAATACATCCTCCAGTCGCCGAGTCATCTGCATAAAGACTTCTTTCTGAAATACGGGAGCCTGACAAGTGCTTAGCAGACGGCCCGACATCCTGAATCCAGTCTCTGTGAGATTCTCCTCTCAGCAGCACCAGCACACGCTGTTCTGATGGTGCGGTGCCAAGTGACTTCTGGGTCAGTGCTGATCTTTGGAAATAAGTCTCAGTGGGGGATTGATGACAGAGTTCTTCTGACCTGAGGGAAATCGGTAGGAGGAAGGCACCAAACGTGGAGATGGTCTGCAGGAGGGGGAGAGGGAAAGGGGGGCTAGGGGAGGATGGAAGATGAGCGGCTTGAATATTAAATCCTCTTGAGCCACGGAGCACGGTGAGGCAGCAGAGCCTTCAGCTCTCACCCTCACAGGCTGTGTTCCAGGGAAGGAAAACAGCTTTAATCTGCTAGAAGAATCCCAATTTGTGTTTGAAAGCATATGTTTGCGCTGGGAATCCAGGAAACGGCACTGCAGTGCTTAACTAGTAGGTCAATGCTGTGAACTGGGAATTCAGCTCTGCCTTCTGTGTGGAGAGTTTATCTACACAGATTTATGCTGTCGTGGTGGTAATGAGGAACAGCATTTTCACGAGGAAGGCCTGGATGATGCTGGCTTTCCCAGAGGCTTCCTTGGACCTGTCCCTCACTTTGAATGCTGGAATCGAGGGAACTGCTCCTCCTCTTACTGTTTTTACTGGGGGACGGCTTTTGCTGAAATGAGGTAATCTCTGCCTGGCCTTGGCTGTATTCAGCTATAGTTAAAGAGCTTGGCCAAATGGGTAAAGGGGAAGCAGGCTGAAGGCAATATTAGCAGCTGTGCCCTCAGGCAGCAGCCTGTGCTCCCTCCTCCCCAAAATACTGATGTTATGTAGATTAAAGTCTGAGGGGTCTTTTTGTTATGGCAGATCTTGATTTTGCACAGTGTGTTGCTGAACACCCGTGGTCTCTTCAGGAAGGAACACCTCACAGTATCTTATGGCATGGAAGCCTGTGTGCATGTGCTATCAGTGAACAAGTGCTGTAATCACATTGTACAGAGCAATTCTCTATTCATCTCATTGCCACACAGGTTGGTCCTGTTTCCCTGCCAAGGTCTCAGAAGAATTTCCCCCTTTCCTACAAACCAGTGCAATTCTGTACCACATTCTTGTTTGTGTAAGAATGGCTCTACCACCAGTTGAACAGCATAAAATGGAGAAACAAGAAATTGAAGGGTTTATCCATGTGTGGCACAAAACAAAGTTTAGTCTAAGGCATGAATTATGTTAGGCTAACCAACAACGTAACCCCCACTTTTGACCTTTTACAGTTAACCAGGCTCATTTGGGTTTAGTCATTTAGGGACAGCCTTGTTTGTGACAATGAGCAAATTTTAAGTTGGGTATTTTTACTCAACAAGCAAAAGCTACTTTTTAAGAAAAAAATGTGCATGAATTATATTAAAATATCTTTACAAGAAAAGGCTGAGTTGTGCTTCCTCCCACATCGTACGTGAGAACACAATACAGCACCACATTCAGAAGAACAGTAAAGTATTAATTCTTTGTTACCTCTTTACTCTCCAAATCATTCCTAACTTCACATCCTAATGCAAACCTCAGTATTTAAAAATGTGGATACAGAGCAGATTCTCAGCATTTCCATAAAAATTGCATTGGTAGGTGCAGTCTGCTGCAGGCAAGAGTAGAAATACGTTGTTCTCATTTTTTGTCTGATTTGCCCTGCCACTTCTTTACATAAGATGAGGTAGAAGCTTCCTTCACCTCTCATAGTGGGAAGCTAGCATGTGTCCGCATCTTTAGAGGTCTTTGCAGCCATCTCCAGTTTTTGCTTTCCTGAACATTCCCTGAATATGTGCTGGAGAAGACTTCTAGAGAAACATTACCCTCTGTCAGGAGGGAGATTTTGTAGCAGAGGCGTCAGAGTTCGGCTGGGATGTTATTTCTGAATAGTGGTGCTGCTGCATCCCTTGTGGCAAGATCTCTCTGCAGGGGTCAGGGCAGTTATGCTACCTAGGGATACCTGGAAGCCAAAACTTTAGCTTAGACTTTGTGCAGTTGAGTTCATGTCTAGTGTACATAATCTCCTCAACTGCATGGTGAGTTTTAAACAGTGCAGCCCCAGTCCCATGGTATCATGGAAATATGTCAGTTGATGGCTAAGGAGAGAGGATGCATCCCAAGGCTCAAGACCTAGTGCTGTCTACTCTCAAACTTATTAACTGGGCTTGGAATTGCTTGCATTCAGCATCAGGAAAGGTGGGCTGATCAGCTTCTCCTCACTCCATCCTGTAATGGGAGTACAAGGGATGACTTGGTGAAATTAATGGCTGGTAAATCTAGAATAAATAAAAAGAACCACTATGCCGTGTGCCAGTCCCCTGTGGGATTTGCAGCCACAGGAGGTCATCGAGACAAATACTGTGGCTGTATTATTAAAACAGGCTAGATAATTTTATTACCATTAATAACGTTTACAGTTATGTAAGCTGAGATAATGAGGCTAATCAAATCTCATGCTTCAGGGCGTAAACTGATTGCCTGCAGGGGTCAGGAAGAAGTTTCTTTTTCCCCACATGCAGCATTGCACAATTGGCTAAGTGCCACTTGCAGGGGTGTTGTCTTTGCTGGGACACCAGCACATTGGCCACCACTAGAGCAGGTGACCAAGCCTGGCACTGTGGCTGTCTCCAGATCTGCTTCTCTTCCTCGGTGCATCTCCTGGCTGGCTGTGCTGTCCCACCTCTGTATCTTGCCTCTGAGCCCCAGTCCCCAGCCCTGTCACTGGATGGGAGCCCAGGCTAATGAGGCTAGCAGGCTTTGTCTGAGTCTGTCTGAAGCTGACTCTTCATGAAGCAAGAAAATGAGTTTCTCTGGGGTCTCTGGTTCATGGCACAGGTTGTGAACCTGTGATATCTCCTGCAGTTTCTTTGCAGCTTCATTTTAATGATTGAGTGCATTCCCTGGTAAAATCCAGCATCGCCTGCTGAAAAGTTTTTTTTATAAGCAACCTCAGAAAAGTGAGGGAACATTCACTGGATGCCCAGCAGACAGAATTTCTTTCTTAGCACATGGAGAGACTCTGAGGAGAAAGGAGAAGTGATAAGTAGACAGGGAAGTGCTTTTGAATGTCTCTTCTGGGGAACAGGTGAAAATAGCAGTCGTGTATGTTATTTTGGGTGAGACAGAGAAAGGAGAAGCAAGAGAGAAAGTGGCATCAAAGTCACATGCAGTGTTTGGGATCTGCAGTGATTACTCATGCAGATATTTGGGCTGGTGTCTGACAGGCAGATGAATGGTCTGTGGGCTTGCAGATCTGCAAGCAGTTAAGATCAAACTGCAGGTGAAGAGGTTTGAGGTCTTCACTGCGCCATTATCACTTCTTCCCGAAGCAGCCCTGGGAGCAGCTCTTCGTTCCCCACTGCAAGCAGAGCAGTGCAATGTGCTTGAGGGCTGGGGCTGTTTGGGGCCAGGGCTGGCTTCAGTTGCAACTCTCCAGCTGCCTGAAGCTGTGAGCAGTTACTGAGTCCATCTTCTCACGATTCAGTGACGTGACCCTCTGATTTCCACTTTACATGATTAAATGAGCCAGACAAGAGTATGAACAATTGTTAGAAAAGGACTTTTATAAATCACATTCACATTCACTCCTGCGGATCTAACTCTAGGGTATACATTGAAAGTAGCAGCTTCCTTTCTGTGAGCAGAGCCAATGTGCACTCACTCTGCACAGACAGAACCACAGTGATATATATACTTCCTTAAACATCCTTACCAATTAACTCAATGTGGTGGGGGAGCTGATACATACTAAATCCCCCTATTCAGATTTTGCCCCTGAATGCACATGAGAGATGACAGTGAAAAGCACATTTTCCTCCTCAGCCATGGGCACCCCCCCTCACCTCCAGGATTCGTATTCACCTCAAACAAATTGGGAAGCTGCCAGGCTTCGTCGAACCCTGTGCTTGACGTAGCAGAACAACCTGTCGTGTGCACTTTGAAAGGGTCTCTAATATAGGCACAACATGGGGGTGACCTCGTCACTGAGAAAGTCTCTTACTGAACCGCTATTTATTAATGTAGACAGATGCAGAATGCACCTTCCAATACCCCTTTCTAGCTGAACGCACTGAAAATTACTCGTGCTGTATGTAACTCCATTGGGGGCCACTGAGATTTCAGTTTTGTAATTAGCTGCTCTAATATATATGAATAAAAATATATTATGGAGGTGGATTTTTTTTCCCTACATCTCTTTAATTAATCCTTGCTTCCTTAGATTTCTCTTGCACACCTGCCTCCATCAATTCACCAGCACATCACCCTTGTATCTGGGCTCACCTGAATTCTGCATCTCCCTGGAGTCCAGTCCTGAAAATGTAAATTCCCAAAGTCATTGGCTGGGACTGAGATGTGAAACATCTTCTGAAAAGGAGTGACGGTCCTAGACATTATTATCTCTCACCTGCTTATGTGCTTTTCTTCCTTGTGTCCAGAAGTATCCTTGGAATGGAGATTGTTCTGACAGCCGGTATACCTTGGAGGATTTTGTGGAAGATCACGTCATGAGAAACAACTATTTGATTTCTTATCTACAGTTTCCCAGTCCACAGAGATAGGAGTTCCATCTGGATGCAGTGGGGCTAATTCTTAAATATTTTAAAAGCAAGTTTGGTTGGAAGAGATCTTGATTTAAATTTATGGTCCCATTTCACATATAAAGTGGTGGATATGGGATTTTGCACACCAGGAACTGGGCTGAAAAGCAGCACGGCTTAATTTAGAATTAGGAATTGAGAGAGAGTTGGAAGGGTAGGAAATCTTCTCTTGAAAGAAAGAGAGAAAGAGGGAGAAAGGAAGAGAGAAAGAGAGAGAAAGAGAGAGAGAAAGGAAAGAGAGAAAGGAAAGAAAAGAAGAAAGGAAGAAAGACAAAGAAGGAAAGAGAAAGAAAGATAAAGAGCAGAAAAGCAAAAGAGTGAAAGAGAAACAGCAAAAGAAAGGAAAGAAAGGAAAGAAAGAAAGGAAAGAAAGAAAGAAAGAAAGAAAGAAAGAAAGAAAGAAAGAAAGAAAGAAAGAAAGAAAGAAAGAAAGAAAGAAAGAAAGAAAGAAAGAGAGGAAAAGAAAGAAAAAGAAAGAAAGAAAGAAAGAAAGAAGAGAGAAAAGGAAAGAGAGAGAGATTTTGTTAGAGCCAGGGTAGACTAGAGATTTACCATAAGCAGCAGCAGGGTGTAATTGCCCCACTGCAACCCCTAGGTAGGCAGACTAAACTGCTCTTTACAGCAATGGTGTTTACTCCAATTTTCAGCTCCACTGGTGCAAATACACTAGAGGTTGCACTGTTACAGCTATCCTGGTTGCTGCTGAACAGATAACCTTCCTCCCCCTGTTCTCCCCAAGATGGAAAACATTCTCCCCATCCAACCTAGTGAAAACACTTTTTCTTACAAAACTATCTTTTGAGAAGTTCACTGGAAGATTAAGTACCTCCTTCTGCTCCCACCCTCCTCTTTTTATACTTTTATCGCTCTGGATGGCCCAACCTTTCCCTCTTAAAGCTGTGCTCGGTGGTGATATAAAACCCAGACGAAAGCACAGAAGCATTGAAGACAGCAGCCAAGTTAGAATTTAGGTTGCGTCCTCTGAGCTCTTTCTCAGAACACTGCAGGCTTAATTTGTTGTTTGAGCATCTCCCATATTTATAATAATACTCACTATTAAACAACATGCCGTTAGCCATAATTTCCTGTGTGATTTACATATTTATTATTTTTATTTTTATATATATACAGAGAGTGATTTTATCTTTCTGAATCTACTGCTCTCAGGTGGCTGTGATGGTTGCATTATTATTTTTTCCTGTCCTTTACCAAATGATTAGAGGCAAATTACTGGTTTTTTTCTTCACTACTCTTTTAATAGTGTGGCCTGGCTAAAGAAGGGTACGGTAAAAACGGGTGCAATGCAGTAAACCTGGAATTGACACAAGGAACCCAGAAGGTCTGCTAGGTTCTTGCCTCATTAAGAACTCCGTATCTGCTCACTGACTAACCTTGCAAATGAGTTCATGCTCAGTAAAGGAAATTGATTACTTTCCATTGCAATTAACATCTGGTCCTGGGTCAGATCATTAGGATAATTTGTTATAGAAAAAAAAAAAAAAAAAAAAAA
>VXAV01000590.1:167602-178061 GCA_013399715.1 Alectura lathami | reverse complement strand
AAGAATCAGAAGTGTTGCTGGAGTGGTGAGGCCCTGCACTGTACCTCAGAGTGTGGACAGTGCTGTGATCACCTACAAATCCTTGAGTGTTTTGTCCTCATTTTCACCAGCCCCTCTCCTATCCAAACAGGGCCTGTGACCCTGTGCACTTGCCATTGAAACAAGTGTTGTAAAACAGCCCAACAGCATCTGTGTTGGCAGGTTTTAGNACCATGTATTATGTGAGCCAGCAGAGCCCAGTAGGCCACAGGTGAAGAAACACTGCCTAGCTTACTCTGGAAAGACTTCCCTGTGCAGACGAGCCCTAAGGAAAAGCTGATTTCTGTCTCTGATAACACCTCTGCAATACCAAACTGTTGTGCTTCTCGCATCAGCTAAAACACAGTAAAGCTGACAGTGCCTCAGAGTGACAATGACAAAGGCTTACTTGCTATATATTCAAGTGAGGTTTCAATTAGAAAGGTATTTTTCTATGAAGAACTTTTTTGCTAGCTGACACAGATATGAAAGCGAGCTGGAAACCCTAAAGGCTTCTCCAAAAGCTACCACGGCATAGCGCAGGAGGGCAACAGCATTTGTTTTCCAAACTGTGACTGCCTACAGTTTTCACACAGCATTGACCCAGTACCCTGAATTAGTTTTAGTCACTGTCTTAACCATTTAGCAAGTCTGGTGTACTTAAACTGTGCCCATGTTTGCCAGTGTGCTGTCTGCTTCATTTTCTGAAACTTGGGATAACTAACTTTATGATAGTGATGTTGAGTAGCCATTAATTCTCATTTCTTTCAGCTATTCCTCAACTCCAGCTTATGAGTTCTTCAATAAAAATCTCCCAAAGTTACCTTGGCGACTCATACGTTTGCCAAGCTGACAGATTTATGACAGTTACATATATAAATATTTATATACTGCGGCAATGCAATTTTTAAAGGCAGATATACACACTCTCACTGAGACTTTCAAACAAGGCAAAATACACTTGCACAACGTGACATAACCATATACAAGTCAGCGTGTATCAATACGTGCCTGAACACAAAGATCCACACACTAATGACCATACAGGCTTTCTGACTAGCGTATAAGCCTTCATATTTCCAGCCAGCACTCAAGGACTTTTCAGCAACCCAGAACATGCCAATGCATGTAGCTGCAGCACACATCCACAAATTTCTCAGACTCCAGAATAAAGCCTCATACCCCTTGCACATTGCTAGACAAGGCATTGTGGGAACACACCTCTCACAAGTCTCTAAAGCAGGCATGGTGCTTTAGCATGCAATTTATATGTTTAAACCATATTTTTGCTCTCAGACTCACCATTTTACAAGCAAGTTGGGCATAGGACATGAAAGAATCTCCTACTTAACAACCCCAAACTCAGCTGTATATACATGGCCATGCATGTTCACAGCCATACATGTCTTGTAACCATTATAGGAGAATTATCATTGGAAATAATTATTCTCATGCACACACACCACCTCCTTCTCTTTAGACCTAACTGAACCTCTTTGAGTTGCATTGCCCTAGGCTGGTGACCAGAGCAAATCCTTGGCCTATAAATTCTGGTGATGAGTTCAGATGTTTTTTATTGTCTGGCAGAATAGATGGAGATGATATGAAGTCCAAAGGAAAGAAAGAGGAGAGGAGTCATTTATATGTAAGGGATCTTTTATTTTTGTAAGGCTGAGGACCTGCTTTATCAGCATCCCATTAACCCAAAACATACTCTGAGGGTACCATTTTACTAGTTCCTTCTTACCTTTCTTTGTCTGAAAGTCTAAACATAAAATCACATTTTTTCCCCTTCTCTTGCTTAAGAAATAGAACTGAGATGATGTCTTCCTTCTCCTGTGTTTTTGATGGGGAAATCTCAGTGGCTGTTTAGATTTTGCTTATATATTAATAAAATATTACAGGGAAGTTGTGGGAGAGAGACAAAAATCTTGCCTGTGACAACAAAATGCCTTTCTGTTCTTCTGTTTCCACTCAAATTCACTGCGGCTTCTTCTAAAGTCCAAAAATTTTGGCTTTGGATTGTACAGCAAAGGGAGGGTTATATATATGCATATATAAAGGGTATGTGTTGTGTCTCCTGATCCCTTGCATGCTCTGTGGATGATATGGTGTGGCACAAGGCTCAGGAGAGCCTAGTCTTCCCTCTGTCAGGTCTTGTCTCTGCCACATCTGTCACATCTAGGCAGCTGTGGACAATAAAGCAACAAAAGTTGGCAGGTTCCTAATTCAAATCCCAGCCCTGGAGCTTTTTTCTTGTATTTATTGCAGATTCAAGACTTCGAGCAAGGTGGGCTCCGATTCTGTGTGCTTTACAGTGAGTTGCTTGAGGTGAAAGGAAGAGAGCATAAACTACCACAGAGTAAAGTCAATGTGAAATTTTTAGAAGCAATAGGAATCTGAGCTCAGACATAAGTGAGAACAAACACTGGCTTCACTTTAGGAGACTCAAATTGAATATCCAAAATTACAGTCTCTTTGCAAAACAAAACCTAAAAATTTAACTCTCCTGACCTCATTTTCCCTACTGCAATCTCAAAAGAAGGCTTCTGAAACACTCTTGTCTGCCACATCTTTCATTCTGTGGGCAAGAGCAGTGCTCGTCAAATGTGCTACTCACTGCTCTGATTGCTGACAACAGGGAAGAAGCCACAGCAGTGNCACAGAGTAAAGTCAATGTGAAATTTTTAGAAGCAATAGGAATCTGAGCTCAGACATAAGTGAGAACAAACACTGGCTTCACTTTAGGAGACTCAAATTGAATATCCAAAATTACAGTCTCTTTGCAAAACAAAACCTAAAAATTTAACTCTCCTGACCTCATTTTCCCTACTGCAATCTCAAAAGAAGGCTTCTGAAACACTCTTGTCTGCCACATCTTTCATTCTGTGGGCAAGAGCAGTGCTCGTCAAATGTGCTACTCACTGCTCTGATTGCTGACAACAGGGAAGAAGCCACAGCAGTGTGGCTGATCCTAACCTGAGCAAAATCCCATAGGGTAAGAGCTAGGGAGTGCTGACATTAAATATTTCTGCCATTCTGTGCTCACTACATGTATCTTTGCAGATGTAACAGCACTTCAAAGTGTTGCGGCCTTTGAAAACTACTGTTTCAAATAATGAAAATGATGGCAATATTTTTAGCTTTCCTATAGCATCAAGGTATGTAAAGTCAGCTATTTACTCTGTCTTTTGAGGGTCTGAGGTTCATTCATCAGTCTTCTGACTTGTTTCCCAGTTCTGCAGCCACAGATACATTTAGAGTATGGTAAAAACACTTTAATCCTAATAAACAGCTTCAATAGGCAAGTTTATATACTCCATCCAGACATTGAGGTAAGGTCTCCAGTGTTCCTTTCATATCTATATTTTAGGATGTATAGCACTGTATCTTTGCTTTCATTTTGCCTATCCCTTTTTAATTAAGGCAAACCAGATTCATCACTTGTCTTTTCCAAGACAGCAGTATTATACAGCCTGGGTTTGTGGGGTGTATATATACCCACACGTCTAGTCACAAATTTACAGTTCAGCTACTAACTTTTCCTGACTTAACAGCATAGAATAGTTTTAAAAGTTTGATTCTACTTCATATTAAATATGAAGCATCAATAATGCTACAAGCCTTACCAGAGTGTTTAAATCTAGGAACAGGGCCATGTTTGAATGGTTTGTTGGAAGTCTTTGTTAGGAATGTTCCCATCTTAAATCACTTTCTAGGAATTAAAAATGATCGTGTACTGTAAGTGCCCATTGTGCTTTTGAGGTTTGGAAATTAAGGGAGAACAATAAATTTGCTGAATAGGGACTACTGTTTCTTGTCTTATTTTCTTCGGGATAGTGAATCTTAAAATATACTGCCGTGTTTGCTGAATCTGTTTGTGTGTGTGTGCGTATAGCCTTTTTGATGTAAGAACAGAAGTACATAGAATCCTCTAGGAATTTACTGTAAGTCAGTAATGGATTTTACTTGTTTTCAGGCCTGGTTTTAAAACGTCTTGTAAAAAAATAATATCCCCAATGCATATTGTGCAGGAATTAATGTGGAACTAGAGCAAAATTACTCTGCCTCTTATGCATTAAAGAAATCCCAGTGACACTAGGTTCAAAATATTGCAAAAATGTGTATCTCCCTCCTCTCTCTCTAATATTTTAGCAACTCAGTATAATTCTTGATTATTTTGTTGTTTGATATATAGGAAAAGGGACATTCAGTATGGAGTAGGTACTTCTAGTATAGCTCTAAGATATGTGATCTGCAAAGCATAATATTACATAAGTCTGATAAAGCAGAATGTTTATAAGCCATTAGCCACAGATTTTGTAATGACAGCAGTTTAACTCAGTAGTGTACCGTGAGTTTATACCTGTTTAACATAATCACTCATATAAAAAAAAGGCATAGATGGCCCTCATCTTTGTAGCTAAAGAAATTTTCGCCTTTAAAGACTTTTTTTTTTCCTTTTTTGTCATGGCATGGTTGCATTGTGAAAACACACGTTCTGATCGGAACAAAACTGTATGACAATCATCTTTATATTACAGAAATATATAGATATTAAGAAAGGGACCCTGATCCAAGCTGGTGCAAATTTAGGTAAAGCATGTACAAGGAGACCCCTTCTGATGTAAATGTATCCAGCAGTTTTGCATTCCTGAGGGCTGAATTGTACTACTTTAAGGACTCTTGCACTGAATTCAGACATCAGTCCACTGTGCCTAAGCACATCCAAAGCTTGCAGTGACTCACCAGAGCAGGTCGAGCCAAAGAAATAGAGTTTAGGATGTAATTTTTTAGAAAATCTTTCTGCTTGCATTTTCATTGCTGGCCCTGGTTTCAGGATTTCTAGACTTTATCCTTACTTGGTTACTGATTAACTGTGAGACCTTGTAGATGATGTTTCTTACCTGCCTTACATTGTCTACCTGTAAAATAAAGTCTAAATGAGTCTGGCTATGAGATGCACTAAGGTAAAGCATCGAGCTTTATTACACAAGGTCTAGTGTGTACTGGGAAAGATGCTGCAAAAGGTTTACTTTTACTACGACATGTCGTAGTCTAGACTTCTCAAAATAGAGCTCTTGTCATCATCAAGACCCCTAGAAGAGAATTCCCCTTCTATGTATGCTGGCCTCCTGTCCTCTTCATACAGACACAATTCATTTCCTAGAACTATCATAACTGAGTTAAGCAAACACAGCAGCCACTTTATGATTTTGTGGGAGATAGTGTTTAGAGTGGGAGGATGATTAGAGGAAATAAGATAAAGTTAAGCAAGGAAAAAATTACACTGAACATCAGGAGAAATGTCTTTCCCATACTAAAGTCTGATAGGCTGTGATTGCAATTTCATAATCCAAGCAAAGTAGTGATAGGATCTTGGTGATTTTGAACAACAGAGCATAACAGAAAATATGTTTTTGTTTTTGTGTGCTGGACTTCCACATACATTGTGGTCTGGTCTGGCTTGAATTACACAGTCTAGTTAAAACAGAGCTTTATTTAATGAGCTAGTTACATGGAGCATTTAAGTACATAAATGCTGGTGTAAGCTTTGCATGCAGTTGCATTAATTTGCATGCCCACTTACAAGAGTTCTGCGTAGAAATTGGTTAATTCCACCAACTGAGCCCCTGTCTGGGCATAATGCCCTGCACAACAGCCTGATTTGCATATGCATTGATGCAGACTTGCATGTATGGCTATATGTGCAATGGTGATCATATTTTGTATGTATAAGAGAGTATGTAAATTGCTTGAAAATCTATCCCAGAAGATCTCTTCCACTTCTACTTTAGATCATTCTGTTTACTAAGTTATAGATCATTCCACTCTGATACTAAAATGCATCAGCTTGGAGAGTGAATATCAATTAAATAAGTAAATAAAATGCTGCCAAAGGTGCATTTTTGTCTTTTACTTAAAAATCTCATTTTTTTGTAGCTATCATAACTAAAATTCTGGATTGTTTTAGGGCCCTTTTCTGGCTATGAAAGGCAGCTTGCTCTTTCAGTAATTCTCTTATTTATTAGACCCTTTTCACACAGATTTGTTTATTAAACTATAAATCTGATTGAATTCCATATAAGGCTCACCCACACTATTACCACTAAATTCCATAGGATATGGGTTTAATTGACATCAAGGCCTCACAGTGTTAGGAGCTATTGAACTGGTGATATACACCTCGAGACTAGGATCCAATCTGAGGCAGTTATATTGTATATAAGCAAGTTCCTATCTGTGAGCTGCAAAGGAAGTCAATATGATTTTTCTTGAAGCTGTAAAACCATCTCAGTTTATCTTTACTTTGATTTTTTCAGGTAGGACAACTGAGGCGCAAAATAAAGAATAGCACTAACCAAACAAGATCTCCTTGTGAACTAGATATTGATTCACTGGCGAGTCTCTTAGGTCTCCTTTTCCTCTCCTGTCTACAGAGAGTAGCCAAGTAGACTACTCGACCTCTTCTCCAAAGTTCTTCCCAGGCAGCAGAAAGCAGTGAGCCCTCCCATGACTTTCTTGTTTAGTATCTTATGCTTCTTTGGCAAACTAGAATATGCCATCCAATGAAAAGGGATAGGAAAAGTTATCTAAAACTTTTTAATCAACCCACTAGGTATACATGATGACCTGACAGATTAAGTTAGAACATTCACCCATATGTTCTCCATTCTCATAGAATCATAGAATGTCTTGAGTTGGAAGGGACATTAAAGATCTTCTTGTTCCAACCTCCCTGCTATGGTCTGGTTGCCACCCACTTGATCAGGCCATGAATGCCTCCTGGGATCATGCATCCACAGCTTCTCTGGGCAACCAGTTCCAGTGCCACATCACCCTCTGAGTAAAGCGTTTTCTCTAACATCTAAACTAAACCTCCCATCTTTTAGTTTAAAACTGTTCCCCCTTTTCCTATCACTATCTGCCTGTGGATAAGCAGTACAAGGGTGTGGGAGAGTCCTGAGGAAAAGTGAGTTGGAGTGTTTGGATCAGTGATTCCAAAAGGTCTGGTATTAGTTCCTTGTTGTGGTGTTTGTTTTGTTTTGTTGTTGTTGTTGGGTCTGGTTTGGTTGTTATGGGTGCCTTTTTGTTTGTTTGTTTTTGTTTGTTTGTGTATTTGTTCGTTGTTTTTTCTATTGCCATGTTAAGAAGAGTGATCATAGAAGAGAATAGGATAGGATTAAAGCTACCTGTCTTTGTTTGCCTAGTTTATTAAGGCTAGTATGGAGCATGCCTGAATTAGTTTAAAGAAACCTCCCACTGGTTGTAACCTGAGTTCTGCTTCGCATACTGCTGTCAGAAGCAGCTGGAAGAGCTACATGGACCCATTACATTCCTCCTCCTGAGGCTGAGGGATTTCTCCAGCAGTGATTTCCATCCATTGTAAAGTTATTTTAGGCTGCCAGAGTGGATCAATAGGATCAGCAGAGGCTGGACGCAATGAACTTACTGCAGTAAAATGAGACTGCAGTTTTTATGAGTAGAATGAGCTCATGTAAGGTGCCTCATGCTTCCACAAGGGAAATAATAATCTGCATTTTAAAATACAAAACACTTTGCAGAACAATTTCCAAGCAGTGAGTTTCCCAGAATAGCTGAAAATTGTCACACTTAAGGTGAATGAAGTATCAGTTCCTTTAAAATGGGGACAGTGAGAAAGTGAAGCATCCTTAATAGACCGAACAGAAATTGAGTCAGAACCTCTAAATCTAGCCCCATTATTGTAGGGAAAAATAAAAACTCAAGAGAGATTTGAAGAGAATCCATGAGGCAGAAAGAGAAACTCTTCTGTTCAGAGAACAAGAGCCAAAGTGAGAAAGACTCCTGTGCCAGTAGTGCAAACCAGTTAATGTTTGATAAATAGACAAGTTGTCGGGAAAAAGCTGGAAGCCAGAGCTTGTCTTCAAAGAAAGGAAAGTTTTTCAAATGGGGAGCTGAGATCTGGGACTATGAGGAACAAGTATCTGGGTAAGCATGCATACCACCAAGAATGCGAGGGAGGTGTCACCGTTTTCTTTTCTTTAGAGATGGTGTGTCTAAGGCAGGAAGTACCATTTCACACTAGTGTTTACTGTCCTTCCTGTCATGAAGAACAAACTACTCCAGCGTTGGTTCTCTGTCCTATAAAACGTCAACTTCTACCATCCACGCTCATGCCTTGGAATGAGCAATCCTACGAGTAGCCAAGGAAGAACTGATAGCAAAGCCTACCTACCTTTCCTAGATGCCAGGCTGCCAAATTCAGGCTTAGAGTTTTGAAGAGCTCAGGTAAAGAAATAAGTAGTGGAAAGCTTCATTGTTATCGATTGTTGTGGCTAGAAGCAGTAGGCAGCTTGCAGCTGAAAACTGACAGCTTTTCATATCTTCTCTAAATAACTGAAGGTGTTTTGCAGGATTTTTTGTTCACTCCAGCAATGTCTTCTCTGCTTCTCTGTGTTTTGCTATTTCCACTTTGGCTGGTGATGTAGTAATAGGAATGATTATTCCTGAAGACTAAACCATCAAGTAATAGCAAAGTACTGGAAAGAATATTTCTATCAGGAAAACAGAAAAAAAAAGAAAACTGCTTTATCTCCTAAGATAATGCTGGACATGATGAATGTATCTCTTGATCACATTAAAGTGTTTAATTCATGTAAATTACAAAGGCATGAAAATGAGCAGGATTCCTTTTGAAGTCGAGGCACTTGACATCATCTTGGTGGTCATTTCTCAGAGAGGTAACTCGGTGCTTATTAACAATGAAACAGTACTGGCAAGGGATACTTCTGCATTTTTTTTTATATATATATTTTACCCTTTTCTTAAAAAACACAGCCTAAACCACTTATACTGTAGAGTATTCTGGTGGCATCTAGAAACAGTGGCATCCCTTTGGCCCTACAGACTCTAACAGCTCAAAGAAATTTTTTTCTCAGTCATTTGTTGTAATCACCAGGATAGTTTGTTCTCAGTCTACAGCACTCCTGTCTTTCTGGAGGTTGATCCTGTCCCTGATATGGTCCAGGGGTGCCCACATAGCTTGTACCCACTGCCAGCAACAGTCACAGCCACAACTAAAAGTTAGGTTACCCCTGCTGCAGGCTGTTCTATGCTATCAGGTCCTGTCTGAGATGATATTGTGGCAATAGTAGTGTGTGAGTGTCAGAGATACCCAAGACTTACTGAGACTTCAGATTTAGCTCTGAGTGGCTGCAGGAGGAGGGTTTGTGCCCAGTGTAGAATACCTCAGCTTTTCACAAGTGGTGATTAGGTGAGATTTGCTGTAAGAGCGACAACAGAATGTGATATGTTGTTTAAAATCTTGTAAAATAAATGGGAAGACGTATTCTTTCATATGATGACTCAAACATGGTTTACTTTTATGAGTGTCTGTTCTCACCTTGCTTTGCTTAAGGAATTCACATCAGACCATAAAAGGGAGTTCAACAAATATAAAGTAGTATCTAACATACAGTTTAAATGATAATCTTGCATTAGGAACAAATATATTAGGTTCAAGTCCTCCATCAATATTATATTGAACAGAAAAATGTGGTCCAGTGGTTAAATCACCCAACCTCTTTCTCTGAAAGTCTTCTGTGGCACTCAGTACTCCTCACTGATGAAGCAGGAAATTGGCAGATGTATTTAGAAATAACTCTATGTTTTCAGTACCTAAATTAAGGCACCAGTCTAATAAGTTTTTCATAAGACCACTTTTGAACTTCATTTGAGAACTAGAAAGACTTTGCTGAGGTCCTTGGTTCCATGCTCAACATTTTCCCCCCTATTAAGGGAACATTATCTTTCCCTTCTAAAGAAAAAAGGTAGAACCTGGGGTGACGTATATCTGTCCTAATGTTGAAGGCTAAAAGAGAGACATCTAAGACTGTTTTAATTATGCTAGACTCCATTTACAGTCAGTGGGGTGAAATAGGAATTATCCCCTGAGAATGGTTCATCGCATCCTGAGATACACATTGATACACATTTTCCAGGGGTGCTTACTTCTTTCCATTGTCTAGAAAAACAGTTCTGACTGACCAACTGCAAATCCCAAATGGGATTCTTGCACCACCCTGAGAAGTTTGAAATCTTGCAAGTCACCTTCTGTCCCTGCTACCCGTCATCCCAAATAATACCAGNCCGTCATCCCAAATAATACCAGCATTTATGCTTGACAAAAGCGTAATGAGATAATCTGTATGTAAGCTGAATCACATCATAAAATGTCTTGCCCACCAACACAGCACTTCTGAAAAGTTTGAGCAGCAGATGGCCTTAGATGGAAGTTCACTGGACATTTAGGTGAAGCTAATTCTTATTTCTATGTGTGTGTGTTTAACAGCACATATGATAGTACAGTGTGTATAGAAAGAACAGGTGAACTTTACCATTTCATTCAAGGATTGTATGCTACAGTAAATATCAGAGATAATGATATTGACTTTAAGGT
>VXAV01000590.1:109641-123426 GCA_013399715.1 Alectura lathami | reverse complement strand
TTTTTTTTTCTCTTGAGATAAAACACCTTTATTCTTTAATTTCTTTGCTATTAGAGAATGTGGAAGGGGCTATATTTCTGCAGGGATCCGCAGGGAGACATCCCCTCTGTGGAGTCTAAATTAGGGTGCAGCACTCTGGGGAAGGAGTGGAAATATCCCCAGGCAGTCCATAAGATACATGTTTGCAGGAGATTTTGAGGCTTATTTCTTTGAATAGATAAACTGCAGATCATGAAGCAAATTAATCATGGGCTCATAGACAAGTACATCTGGAAGGGACCTCGAGAGGTCATCTCCTCCATTCCCCAGCACAGAGGCAGGATAAATGTACACAGACCAACCCTGACAGGTGTGTGTTTGCTTCTCTGCTTCTACTTTGGNGTGTGTTTTTGCTTCTCTGCTTCTACTTTGGATGCTCTCACACCATTATCCATCTAGTTGAGATGCTGAATGAAGGTTATGAAAAGAACCAGAAAATATCACTTTTAAGCCAGGAGATTTTCCCCCTTACTCTTTTTTGAGGCCTGAATCCAGATTTTGGCAAGTGGGAGGTCCTTTCTTCACTACAAAACCTTATAAAGTGGAGGTGATGTGAGCATTTGTTCATCTTGTAGCCCAGGTTCTGTTCCAAGCTGTAAGCCCTTTTTGATTACTTGTTTAGTAGCAGCAAAGCTCAAAATTAAATCTCAGCTAGATGTGTGCATGTATATGTATAAAAAAAAATAGCAAAATAGGAGGAGAAAAAATAAGAAAATGAAGATAGAAGAGGGAGAAAGGAGAGAAGAGACAGAGAGGAAGGTAAAATCTGTAATGTGAAGTCAAAAAGACAGGGATGGGCAGGAGACTGACTTCAAAGGAGGAATGAAGAGATGAAGAAACTGGAGGAACAAAAAGTAGACATACAAGGGGAAGTGAGATTGTGAAGAACTGCTGTTTCTTGAGCTGTCCGGTTCTAACTTTTNAGCTGAGCCTGCTCCTTCTGAAGTGGGATCTTGTCCAAATTATGGACCTAGCAGATGTGATCTCTTCAGGGTTCCACTGTAATGATAAATTGAAACATTTGAATGCTGCGTTCATAGGTCCGGGCATCCAGCTTTGTGAGAGGGGAGAGAGGATCTGATCAAGTTTCCTTCTGAAATGACAAATTGTGATTTCCAGAAACATGTGCCTTTCCCCACTGGCTAACATCTCATTTTATGGCAGGTAAATAAGTCTGCCTAATTGGTCCCTTGTTCAAGAACAGGAATATCGAGCTGAGCCTGCTCCTTCTGAAGTGGGATCTTGTCCAAATTATGGACCTAGCAGATGTGATCTCTTCAGGGTTCCACTGTAATGATAAATTGAAACATTTGAATGCTGCGTTCATAGGTCCGGGCATCCAGCTTTGTGAGAGGGGAGAGAGGATCTGATCAAGTTTCCTTCTGAAATGACAAATTGTGATTTCCAGAAACATGACTTAGTCCCGTTTGCAAGCCTAACAGGTGTGGAGACCTAGGGTGGATTGGGCGAAGGAGGATATGGACCAAGGTCACTTGAGTCTGAAGGACTCAGGTCTGGGAATCAAGATCTCCTTCAAGAATGAAAGTCTGGAAGTGCACCTTGAATCAGAAGCACTTTAAATTAAGGTGACACTTACAAACACTTTATTAATAATTAATAAGTGATTAATGAAAATTACTTTTTAGCTGATAAATTGCTTGAAGACACATTAGAGCATGTTTCAGAAAGACGTGGATAAATATTTTTATGCATTCCTGTTTATAAATGCTTAGTAATGGGCTCTCAACTTTCAGGTGCCACAGCATCATTTATCCCCATCATCCTAGTGGCATGCTATAGAGACATCTTATAATCATTTGTTTTCAGAATTTGTTCCTATTAATCATGTATTAATTATTATTAAGAAAACATTTGTGCATGCTCCTCTTAATCTGAATTCTTGCATGACTAGTTTTTCTAGGAGTGTGGAGGAGCACCCAGCTTACAGAGCTCATTATGTTACTCTAAAGCCAGGCAGGTGGGTCTTTGGCTGGTGTAAAATGGTAGGTCTTTGGGACTACCACAATTTACTCAGACTAAGATCTGAGTCCAGTCTGCTTTGTCCTTGGCAAATTTTATCCTACTGACATTGAAAGGTTCTGCAAGGATTTATGTGACTGTTACCAGTGCTAAGTAGTGCTGCCATTTCAGTAGCTCCTGGGCACCACAGGACAGGAATTTGTTGATGAAATCTGTCCTCACAATACTCCTGTGAAGCACAACAGTGCCATTTTTCCTGTCTTGTAGGAGGCAAACCAAGGCACAGATGTACAGCAGTCCAAATCTTGGAAATTACTTAGGCAGCTATGGAAATAAATGAGCTTGTGGATGAAGACAGATGAAGGACTTGCTTGCAGCTCAGTACCATGATGTTTTTTTGCCAGGTGGAGCTTTCTGCTGCAAGGTCAGGCTTGACCTCTCTGTGAAGGGTACTTATACAGAGACAGGGAGAAGGTGGGCTGCATAGATCCTTTGCACTGGACGTTGGCTGAATCGGTTCCTCCATAAAAGTCAGAGCAGCATGAAGGCTACTGTTATTTATTTTAGCCTTAAGGATTGACAAGATATAGAGAAGCCTAAAGAAGTTATGAGAGTGGCTGCAAAACTGGCCTTAAATCACAGAATGATTTTCTGGAGCCAGCCTTATTTTTTGACTGATTGACAACAGAGTAGTAGACATGACTACCTGACTGGTGACTTTCAGATGAGTTTAGGCCAGAACATCATAAGCTTGAGCTCAGAATCTGTTGCCTTTAAGACCCCTCAACATCAGCCTGAGCAATGGGAGATTAAAGGAGTTACCTATAAAAAAGCAAGTACAAGAGACATCCCTTGCTCGATACTTAGGTCTTCAGGTCAGCAAAGTGCTGGATGAGTTGTGCTCTGTGCAATGTAAACAAAGTAAATCATGGATAAGGGCTGTCTCAGCTTAGAAATAATTTCAAATATGGATCTAAACTTATTTACTACATTTTTAATGGTGAGAGAGGACAATATTCCAAAACATATATATTCCCTCAAGATAGTTTTTTCAAAAATATGCTCTCCGGGAGAGAAAAAATACAGAGCCCATTTCCCCCACAGCATTTCATTTCATGGCTACTTTCTGTTGTGTCTATCAAACTACAAATGAAACCTCTTTTACCAATTGGTTCAAAGTTATTGAGGGGAGAGGAAAACAGTGAGAGGTTTAAATAGAGATTAAAACATTAAGAGTGATCACAGAATACCTCATTTATTTAAGAAACCAAATTAAAAGTAATTTGAAATTTGAGTCAAAGTTTCCTATATCTGTCCCTATATTCTATTCAGAGCTCTGTGACAACAGACTGTTGTGTAAGACACAATAGCCCTATGACTCCCAAATTGAATTCGTTCTGCCTGTTCATGGCCAGTTTGTGCTCAATTTTTGTGCCTGTTGCAGCAAACACGTTAACCAGGAGCTTTTCTCACAGACACTGATTTCTTCAGGAACATCTGTGGAATATGCACAGCACAGTGACTTGGTGAATTCATAATTATGAATGCTCCAACTGGAACCACACAACTGCAAAAGTTATGCTCTTCCAGGCAGAGAACAGAAACAATTTATCTGCCTGCCTAGGTGCTTGTTCTCTCCGTGTCAGACTGCAGAGTGCGTCTTGCTCATTACTTGACTTAATGCCTCAGAAACTTTGGAGGAGCAGGAAAATATTAACTCAGTGGCCTAGATGTTTGCAATTAGGCTCAGGATAGATGATTTGACAGAACTGGGAATTTAACTCTGGTCTAAAACTGAATCTCCATTCTTCCATCTAAACTCCTTGTCTGATCCAAACCAACCACCACTGGGTGCTGAGGGTCTTGCCTTGCTGTTGAATGGCTGCAATCCAGCTGTAGTGTAATGTGTGCCTCACCCATGTCTCACCCTTCATGAATAACTCTTAAACAAAGAGAGCCAGTAGCTCCTCAAAAACAATTTGACAGTAGCATTTGTATTTTTTGGACAAAAAAAGTCTCAAAAAACCTCCTAGTTCTTTTCTCATCTCTATGGCTGTGACGGATTTTTAAAATGATACCAGCATTGTAGGATACAGTATTGCCTAGAAAGCAAGAATAAATGTAAGAAAAAGGAAACCTGGTTTCTGTTCCCATATGTTTTTCTGTTGGGTTTGTTTCATGACTTGGTTATTCATTTTCCCTCCACCCACCTGTAAAATTAAGGCAATTTGGGAAAATTCACTGAAAACTACTTCACACTGAAGGTGTGCAAGGCCTGTGTGTTGTTAATCACACCCATCTGGAGCCGTCATGAAATGATAAGGAAAAGGCAGGAGCAGAGAGGGTGGTGCTTGCATGTGGAGAGCCTGGAAGGTACACAGGACTGAGCTTGGCCTCAGTGCAGGGACTGCAAAGAGCAATCGTGAATCGTGAGACACAAGCTGGAGATTTGGAGGTCTCACATTCACATCACTCAGTCAGGCCTGTGCTGCTGACCCTGCGATCCCTCCTGTAGAGCAGCTGTCACACGTTCCCTCTGTGGGCAAATGCTGTGAGTGCCTGTTCTGAACTGATCTCTGCCCTCCTGCCTTACAAGGGCTGCTGCATGCTACAGTCCAACACTACCTGAGAAAGTCATGCTGGAAAATCCTTGCATTCTTCATGAGATGCACCAGGGTGGCTAGCAGTATGTCATGTCTCTGAGGGTAACACAAGAAGAGAACTGGAGACATGGGTGATTACAAATAGATTCGGAGAGATATCTTTCCATCCAATTCCATCAGCCCTGGCTCTCTTTAACATTTAGCTACTTCTCAATAAACAAAGAAGACAGCAGACTCTCTCCTGCTGAGTCTTTAAAATATATGTGTATATGTTATATAAAGATCACTCCTTATTTCTTTCCCTCCTTATATCATTAAACTAGTGTTGTGTCTACTGCTCTGTAAATGTGTAAATGGCAGCTTCTCTTGCTGATAGTGGAAAAGTTTGAATAGTGTGGTTTTGTGGTAGCTGAAGGCAGGGAGAGGGAAGAGGAGGACCGTCTGCATGTCTGCTGGGTGATGAATGCGTGGTTGGGGGTGTTAAAATAGAAACTCTTTCCTCCGAGTTTTGGAGGTATGTTCTTTGACAGACTCCTACACCCATGAAAATGGTTATGTGTTTAAACCCTTACTTAAGACCCTAATCTCACATCCTTAGACAGGGCATAAAGCACCTAAGTAGGAATTAAATTCCTTAATGTTTTTGTAGATCACTTTAGTTTCTCCAATCCCAGTGCATTAACCTCCACACATGGGCTGCTGTCATCGACCATGGGTGCAGAACAGCCTGAGGAGCACACAAATGTACAGGAAGATGTGTGATTGCTCTGCTAAGGCACATGGCAAGAGCAATAGCCTGTGCACAGCTTCATTACTGTACAACATCTTGTGATGGTGCTGCAGAATGTCACGTAGAACACGCACACACACCAAGGTCCACATCAGGTCAGTCTGTCTCAGAGCGCATGAGCATACAAAGCAGAAAATGGGTTGTGGTTCTTCGGTGTTCAGGTATAATTCAACAGGAGAGCATCTACTGCAAGCTGTATGGAAGAGTCACTGGGGCAGTGATGGAGAATAGCATTTTCTACCCTTTGGGAGTCTAGGCATGGCTCTGCTTCCTAAAGACTGCAGAGGACCCTCAGAAATAAAGGGGATATTGTTTACACAGCTGGGATGCTGTAATTTTGTGTGTATGTATATCTAATGGAGAGAATACAACTTAGAAATAAAATCTTCCCAAATAATTAAATCCATAATGAGATATCAGTCAATACAGAAAACCATATCTGTTCAGCCTCCTTGGGAATGACAGGCCCAGGCCCCATCTGTTCAAAGATCTAAGCAGTAATGCTTAGAAAAAACATTTAAGAAACAAATGTAGCGTGGAGTGATTAACCCATGCTACATTACCAAGATTCTAGCAATTGCTAAGCGAATGGGCTTCCAAAACCTTTTCTGTCTAAAGCGTCCCAAAAAGCCAAACACTGCTTACACCATTTAAGCTTCATAACATTTGTTCTTTAACCTTAGAGCTTGCACTAAAGCCTGCATTTAGAACTGGACCTGAAATAGGTTTGATTTGTTCATGCAAGTATACACTTAGGGTCATGACAGAGCCTCTCAGTTTCTGCTAAAGGCCTAAATTGTGCAAAGAAAGTGAAGTGTGTTTAGGTGCTTTAAAGAGGTTTCACAGAGGAAGGTGCTCTAAAGAGAAACTGGAGGAAGCTGTTATGAACCAGGACTTAATACTGAGGCCAGAGGGACTTGTGCTTCCTCTGCATTCTGAAAGTGCATGTCTACTTCCAGGAGGCTTTCCTAATATTCTACCCTGGCCTGTTCATTTTGGTAGCTCTGGCTATATTTAAACTCTTTCTTTATTGAGATATCAAATCCAACCTGCAAGAAATGTTCTTCAAGGATTTGGGTCTGTAGTAGGTGACATTTCCATCCACTTTAATTCCTGCCTTTTGCCTTTGGACAAAAGATGTCCTTCAGTAGCCTTTAGTGTGTTCCCAGGCAGACTTTGTCTTTCTCTAGCTAGGTGTACTTCTACCTCATGGCAGCTGGGAGCTATGAAGAGGGAAGTGTCTGGGATTGTTTCTGGTGCAGGATCCCGACATTGGCCAGAGAAAAGCTGTGCGGCAGGTGATTATGTGCTTTGATCCTTCTGAAACCCTTTAACATCTCTTCTGAACCTATGGGCAGAGCTGTGGGGCAGTCTTACAGGCAGAAGTGTTCTAGACACAGAAGATGGGAAGGTGTCCAGGGCTTCTGGGAGAGTGCAAATAGGATGACTATTAGCCCTTTCCCCTGGAAGCCAAATACGCTTGTCCTTGTGTTAGCCTTGTCCATCATGTAGTTGGCAGTAATGCTCCCAAAGGCTTGCATTCAAAGCACCTGATCCTGGTCAGCTAGGGAGAAATCCAAACAGCAGAAAAACTCCACTGACTTCAACAGAGCTGTGCCATTCTATCCCAAACAAGCATCAACATCAAGTCACACTAGTGTTGCTTGAGAGTAATTCTGTCTAAATAGTTCACTGACCTAATAAAGAGGCTGAATGTCATTGTCTTCACATTCAGGTTATTTACCCATTATCAGGGATAAGCAGCATTGTCTGTAACAGGACAAATGCATCACATCAATGTTGTCATCCACTGCAAGAGACATCAGTCTTACAGATTTAACCCAGGTGGATTAGGCAGTAGGCTACATATTACTATCCCAGACTATGCGACAGGATAGTCAATGCCTACATGACTGTCTCTGTGTGTTTTGAGGCTTCCCAAAATCCTTACCTTTGGAAAGAGAGTATTCTGTATGCCATTATAGAGCAGGGGAACAAGGACAGAGAGACATACAGGCCCCAAATAAGTTATTGCCAATTCACTATAGGACAGGGTCTATCACTGCTTTTGAAATATTTTTCAATCCAAATAAAAAAGCAAAGCAATGGCTATAGGTTTGCTGTATACTGAACATCTATGTTGTTTTATTGAGTGATTTCAAACTCCTCCAGCTGTAATATGCCAAGCATTAATATAGCTCATTCATGGAAGATCAAATTCAACGTGTTCATGGAAACCAGTCCCCCAGGTGTTTAGGCTTGGGACACAAACTGAATAAGAAAATTAAGAATCAGAGATCATCAGTTCATCACTACTTGTTCTGCATGCTACAGTCCTTCCTTTTATCAGAAGGACTTTAAATCAGGCTGAAGATCTGTCTTACTGAGTGTCTTCCTTTCATTGGGCAGTGGCAAGAGAGCTGGGAAGGAGTACCAGCACAGAGCAGAAAAAGTGTTATAATTCCTTTACAGTTGTCTCTCTTCTTCTAGCAATCCATGATTCTTTGCTTCTGCATCATTGTATTTAAAAGCACTTTATACACTGTTTTCTTAAACTTAAGATTTTCTCAGATCTATCTGGAGTTTTGGTCATCACAAGATTCTGTGGCAAAAAGTTTCCCCCTGTAAAATATGTGTTGCATAAGCAAACAGAAACTTATTTTGATTTCAAACTTGGTACCATGTAGTTTGTTTGGTTTTGTAACCCCATAAATGAACATCTAATGTCCCTTCAATATTGCCTTTGATGTCACTCATGGTTTTGTGCACATCCGTTTTATTTCCACTCTGTTGTCTTATTTCCAAGCTGAGATACTTAACCCATTTCCTCTTTCTCACCCTATAAAAATCACTCATTTCTTTTGATCTTTACAGCAATACTTTGCCCTTTCTAGTTCTACTTCAACCTTTTTTCCATCTTTCTGGTCAATTCCATTAGCCATCCTTGGAGACAGATGCAAACTCATTTATAGATTGGGAGTTTGGAATATAATTTTATTGCCTTGTTAAATCTATTAAAGCACCATGTGATCATAGTTCACTTTCTAATAGGATGGAAGGGAGGAAGCAAAGATTTGTGTTTACATTTTGTTTTTAATTAATTATTGAGGGAAAAAAAAAAAAAACAGCAAAAAAATAAAACAAAACCCTAACCCCAACTTCTTTCTTGGATGGATGGGTGTTTTCACTGTCAGGATAAAGCTGAATGCACAGCTCCAGGGCATCACTCCAACATTTCAGTTCTTCAGCTAGGTGATACTTCTCAAGTGTTTGCACAAGAGATGCATCATGGAGTGGGGGAAGGAGGGGTGGAGAGGGAAGAGTCTGTCAGCAAAAGGCCCCATGCTAATCTTCTCCTTCAAGACGGGGGCCCTTTTGGAAACCTGTTTTAATATTCATGGTCTTTAGGTAAATAGTCTCTGAGTCAGGCTGTCAGTTTCTGCAAATGTGGCTGTCTTGCTGAAGCTACTGCACATTTATCAGTGAGTAAACAGTGACAGGAGTAGGGGGATTAGAGAATTAAATTAGTGTGTAACCACTCTCCTTCTCAAGTTTTTGGCATTGCCTTGTGTGTGTTTTGTTCCAATACATTTTGGTGGTTTATTTTTTTTTAAATCTGTCTCTCTCTTCCTCTCTTTTTTTTGTGCACACATATTTCACAGTTCTTACTTGAAATCTCTGAGTTTTTTCTTTTTTCTTTCTTTCTTTCTTTTTTTTTTCTTTTCTTTTTTTTTTTTTTTTTTTGTATTTGAGGGCTTTAGTTATTTATTTTCCTATTTAAATTCACCGAGGGAGGCTGTAAGAAAGGTTCAGGAAGTGCTTGCTGACACTGACCAACACTGCTCTCTCCTTCCAGTTCTCTGAAGTTTCTCTGGCTGGGTTTCCCCATCGAATAGCTCTGCTCCAGTGAGAAGAGCCGGCACTTCCCATCTGTACCAGTCTTATTCTTTCTGCTTTCTTTCCCTTCCCTGCCCACTCCCCACAGGGCATGACATAGACTCGGCCACCTGCCTTGCGCTCATCAGGTTATAAGCCAAATATGCAAGTGTGTTGGCAGCACCATTTTCTTGACATCCTTTGTTGCCGTCCCCTGACGCCGACACAGACACACGGTGGTCACCCCTTCCCCCATCCCATCTGTGAAAGGAGGAGACGATTTACTCTCTCCTGGCAGCCAAAGCCAGACTGATTGCACAGGATGCCAATTAGGTCTTGAAGACACTAAGCAGGTCATGGCCAGCAAATTTCTGACCCACCGTTGCAGGGATTTGGGCCCGGTGTGGATCCTGGGATCTCCTGGGGAAAATGCATTGCTCTTGATTTAATGGTGGTGAATCAATGTCTTAAGGTGCTCTGGACACTTTGGGGTGTCAGCATCACAGGTAGCGCTTACATCAGTGCCATAGCATGCGTTCCTGTGTCGCAGCACAGAGCGTATGTTGTGTATCCTCTTCCATTTGCCGTACCCAAGCCAGTCTACTGGGAGCAGCACAGACATGACACCAACTTCCAGGCTCCCTTCCCAGCTCAGAGCACAAAAAAAGTGGGAAGGAAGGAGAAGATCAGCTGTATCCTTATGTATCTCCTTGCTTTGTGTTCAGCTGATCTCCACTGGCATGTGCCCTGCTACAGATGGGACAGCAGGATTGCATTGTGCGTCCAGCCCACAGAGTTTGACTCGCATTTACATCTGCTAGGTTCAGCTGGGTTCACTGAGGTGGGTGGCAGGGAACCAGCACTGTAGCTCTTTGCTTTTATTATTAACACTCATCTTGAATCCATGCAGACTCCTCTTACAAACCTCATTGTGAGCATTCTCTGGCAAAGTTTTCTTTACAAAGCAGAAATACTACCCCATCCTTTGGTGGCTCTAACTTCAAATTTAGGGATTGATCATGCTAGGATTGCTTTTGCATGCAAGTCATTTGGACTGAACCCTGTAAAAAACCCTGCATATGGTTGTTTGTGCATGAGCTGGCCTTTAGCTGTAAGGGCTGTACTGTTTTATGTTCTGTTGGAGGGCTGGGCTGGCAGATGGGGCAGTTAAATTTGCTGCTGATGGGCAGAGCGAGGCTTCTGCAGGTTTCCATGTGGGCCCTGAAGTCCTTTACAAGAGATAGGATGGGATGAACTCCTCCATCTGCCCCAATTTACTTTATAAATGTGAGCCTTTTAAAAATTGCTGATGGACGTTTCTAAAGGGACAGGGCATGGATGGAATAGGGAGAAAAAGAGGCAAATAAATAGGGTTGATTTGGCATTTCCATCCCTGTGAACACCTACCAAAATGTTAAGAGCTGTGTAACAAGCCCCTGAACTAGACAGAAATCCCATTTTGGCAGAATTGCTGTTGACCATGTGGGCATCCCCATGACATTTACTACACCCCTTCTCCATTGCCATCAGTCTCCTGCAGGGCAGGTCATAACTGAGGGAGAGGAAAAGACGGCCCCACAGATGGCCTGAGTTCAGAGAGTCTGTGGGGGTGAGACAACTCTCATTTCCAGATGTCAGTGGAAGAAATAGAATAACATAAAATAAGATAAGATAAAGTGCAAGATGCCCCCAAAGCCCCCTCCTTCCACACACTCGCTAGCACAAACATTACCCTGATAATGACATCCACCCCTGGGGGCTTTATCCATTTAGAAATCCCACAGAAGATGGAGAATGCAGCTGCTGCCCCCAAGCAAGTGCCCAGGACAAACAAATGGACCTGCTGCTGTGGTGTAAAGGCCTCTAAGCCCTGTGTGTGCTCCCTGCCCAGGATCCGCTTCTCCTCGTGGCACATGGCACATCCTGCTAGCAGCAAGCACACATAGGCATCATCCAGCTGGGATGGGGAAGAAAGCAGATGCTCCTATTAAAAAGGCTGTAAGACTCAGTGCCCCTGTGCTCTGTTCAAAGGGAAAGTCCAAAGTGGCTTGTACAAATATAGGCTCTTTTCCTTCTGTCACCTCCTCCTCCCTGGGGTTCAGTGCAATAATCAGCCTTCCCGAAAGACATTTCTGCTTAGTTTTTCTGCTCATGGCTTTGTGGGACATCATTTATTGTCATAGGTCTTGTTTTTGTGTTTGTAATGGTTGAAGCCTCTGCCAGGACTTCCCGTGCTGGTCAGGTTGTTTTCTTTGGTTTCCGAACCTCTGAAAATGTCCTGTCAGGGGAAGAAAGGATTTTTTAAATATGTTTTTCTTCCTGCTTTTGCACAAGATCAGTCATGGGTGCAATATTGAACCCTGAGCTATGTGCTAAAACACAGAACGAGGACTTTCCAGTGGTATCAGAAGGAAATCCTTTATTTCTTGGTACAGGGAAGTGTTCCTCTGTGGGTGTGCTGGGAGAGGGAATTGAGATCTGTTGTGTGGTGCATCATCCCAGAAGATGTTTTTGATTCTCAATCCCCTGGGCTTCCTAGAGGCACTGTGTCAACAAGAGAGCTTTTTTCCCTTCCCTATCCATTCCCATAATGGCCCTAGGGAGAAATTACAGACTCCCAAAGCTCTGCTTCTCCCAAGTGAGCATGGTCTTAGGGGCTCTGATTTCCTTTCATTAATGACCAGCCTTGCTTTGCCGGGAGGGAAGAAAACAGAGAGGATGGATGCCCTGTCAGCTAGCACACACCTCACGAGGATCGAAATGTGCCCTGAAAAGAGGGTGAAGATTGAGACAGCAGTCCTTCCTGTGAGATTCTTCTCTTCCTTTAGGGTGGAAGAGGAGGAGAGAGACAGAGAGCACTCCTTCTTATCTTGCATATGGTATTAATCCTTCCTCTCCACTGCCTTTGGAGCAAATAACAAAGGGAGACAAGGAGCAAGGCTCCTCGTTGCAAATCAGCATTTCTCTCGGAGATCAGAGATGATAAAATCCCATCTCCCCTCTCCCCTCAAAAACTCCCACAGCGTTCATGGTTATCTGAAGGTGAGCTAGCCACTGAAACATAACAGAAATGACCAAAAAAAAAAAAAAAACAAAACTGCATTTTGTGCTGCAGCCCAGAAAAAATAGCCTAGGACAGTACTGTAGCCCAGGGATGGCTCTTAATGTGATGCACTTGAGAGAAAACAGACCTCTGCCATAACCAGCAATATGATTAAGGGGTTTCTTTGCTTCCAGTAATGCAATATTCCAGGCTAACACACACAGGATTAATCAGCCTCTTCCTGTACACTGAGAGCGGGACATGTGTGAGAAGTTACAGCCCTCGTTTAAACCCAACTGCAGAGGATTTTGCAGGTTTTTGCTCATCTCTCTCATCTGCAAAATGCCACTTTGGTAGTTTATATCAGCCATAACAGCTCCACATAATGCTTTCTGAGCCCAACTGGCCCTTATCTAGAGATCAGGCATTAACGAAGGTGTGGTGGAAATATATTGATGAGGCTGCTGAAAAATCTCAGCTCAGGATCATAATTTGCTATCTGAAGACAGACCCTGTGAAGGGTGGTTCTTAACTGTGTCCTACTCTTCCCCCTCCTCACCCCAGCCAGCCTCCAGCTCCCTGTGCTGAGATATTGTGATATTGCAGATGGATGGTAAGGAGCGCCCTGGTTTCTGGCATGTCCCTGTTCTGCCACATGGAACTGAAGCCACATCGTAGGAGATCCCTCAGCACCGGCTGGTTGCACGGGGTCAGCTCTACTTGCCTGTAGCCCTAGTGACTTCCTGGGATGTTTGAGAGAGCAAAATGACCACCCTTGCAATGCAACAACTTCAGCTTCTCGGGCTGATTGGATTAGCAGGAACTATTGGATTAGCTGCTAATAAGTAGTTGTCACTTGAACTGTTGCATCACCAAGCCAACATCATCTGCCCTCTGCACACTTTCCCCTGCATAAACCACATTTCAATCCTGAAACACAGTTTAGCTAAAGCTACCAGTTTTTGGGATGCAGGTGAGCTGAATATAGGTGCAAAACTCAGTGATGCTTTAGAGGCGTGCAGAAAATTGTACAGAACTGCAGGCAGAATGAAAGCCTTCGATGAAAAGGTAAAGCAGAGCATGCCACTGCATATTGCTGTGTATTAGACATTAATATGTTAGGAAGGAAACAATGTAATACACAGGAACTAGCACATTTCCTGGAGTTCTGGGGTTTAGGGAATCCTTTGGATTTTTTTATTGGATTTCTCAAAAGCTACATGAGCTGCCTAACCTCATCTTTCCTGTAATTCAGCTCATTCTGACGGTGATTCAATTGAAAAAAAAATCTTTCCTCTAGCTAAAGGGGAAAATCAGCAGGTTGTATGTGTGAGTTGTCAGAAATCGTGCACATACACTCACACACACCCTCATCTTTGCATAATGTACCAACACCTCAATCTGGTAATTAGCATGACAGATAAGATTAGGGGGAATTGTTAGGTAGGTACAGT
>VXAV01000590.1:94309-109628 GCA_013399715.1 Alectura lathami | reverse complement strand
GTATGTTTTTCACTGCCTTACTTTTCACTGTGCTAGTTTTTGCCCTTTTACCTCCTTCCCCCATACTCTCTGCTCCTTTATTCACTGCCTCTCTTAATCAGAACATGAACTCAATAGTTTTAGAGATTGAACTGAGATGTTCAAACCAATGATGTCTTAGTGGCTTAGAAATTAAGGAAAAACAATTGCCTCCTCCAGCCCCCCAGCTCAAGAGCAGATCTGGTGGATTTTGTAGCTGGACCAAAAAGGAACATAAAAAGTGTTGCAAGCCTGGTTATTATTATTTCCTTGCTCTTTCCTGCTTACCCTGTTTCATTTCTCTGTGTGGTTTAGTTTTTCAACCCTTCCTCTACCTGCTCAGCCCTCCACATTTACTTGGACCTAAGATACAGAGGGTGATCACTCTGCCCTCCTTGCAACACAGCCCTGAGAAAGTACGGGATTTGCTCTCTGGGGACCTGGGTGCTCAGTGACTTTGTCATCTTGTGCCACTAATCTCTCCCACTACTTGTTAAACGAAAGGAACAAAGTCACATTTCAGTCATCCTTATCGGATTCATGCACGAGTTTCAGGTTTGTATGATTGCTGTGCTGAGAAAGAGACCTTTGGTGCAAACTGATAAGGGTTTGGCCCGTATGGAATGGAGCAAGGGAGGCAAGATAAGGTCAGGAAGGGGAACTGAGCATAAACACTGTGGTTACTGCTTCTGAAGCACTATTTGCCCAGATTAATACAATTTGTGAAATGACAATCCCTGCGGTGGCTTTGTCCCTGCAAACGTTTGCTTTTCAGATTAAGCCTCATTTGATTTTATTTTCTATTTCCTTCCCTGAGAGCCCCACGCTTGTCTCCAAGTCCTGCTGATGGACACGGAACTCTTTGTGCTGCTTCCTCCTCACTGAGGTGGAACAGGGAGAATTGCATTTCTTTGCTGTCCTAGAGGAGAGGAGAAGAGGGAGGGGGCTGGGGACAGGCATTTTCCCACACAGATAGCAATGGCCTTCAAAGCATTTCCTAGGCTGTTGGAATTTAAAGAAAACACACTTATGCACACTTACACCCTGTATGTATATATACCTATGCACTACATATGTGTGTATGTACACATTTATGTATTTAAATGAAGCATATATGTGAAAGATAACTGTAAATATAAAAACATTTAAATTTCAGTGTGATAAAGACAGATGTGAGAACTTCTTCTTACAAAGCAGCAGCCTGAATGATTTATTTGAAACTGTAAAAACATTCACATGCCCCACTCATTTATCACTGTCTCTGTAAAAGCTCTCTTCCTCCCTTCTCTATACAAATTTTTTGCCTGGACATGCCCAGTTTTGTGAAATGAGTCCATCCCTCTGTCTGCCTCCCATCCATCCCTGTGCATTTCCTTTGACTATCTTTCGGGCATCCTTATCCCCTTTATTCTTATTTCCTTAATGAGACAGATTCATCCTGGCTCAGGTCACTTTCCATCAGGCCACCTTGCTTTTAGGCGGGAAGTCCTACAGGAGACACCCATGGGGTCACAGCCCTACTGAGGCTGTACTGCTTGGTATGAATCAAGGAGAGGTGACACATATCAAAGCTTCTAGTTCTTCCACAAATAGATCTTTGCCATGCAGCGTTGTTATTCCTCACGCTTATAATTTCAGAGATTTACAGCAGAAATGGCTTGGCCCTAGGATCTCACATGCTTACACACCCACCTCTCCCACACATCCCAGTATGTGTTTGCATGCTCTGGTTTGCAGGACAACCATTCCTCCCACCTTGGCTTCACCTGTGCCTGGAGGCTGATGCTGTCTTGCGGCCAGCTCTGCCTTGGGAAGGGCACGTTGCCCCTGTACCAGCTCACCTCGAACTTCTTTCTCAGTGACAAAGTGGGGGGCTGGCAGCCAGATCATGGGGCTCAGAGCTGGGCAGAGATTTCTGCCCCATTAACTCCTTTCTCCCCAAGAGATGGCTGATGTAACTGGGGGGCGCCTGTACCCAGGCAGAATGCGGAGGACATTTGGAATACTCTGCCTCTCAAGTGGTGTTGGTTTGAACAATACAAGCAGGTAAATGCCTTGATAGACTAGACCACATCGCCAAGGTAGCATTACTAATTTGATTATGTTGCTGTGCCATTATTAACCCACTCAACCATCCTTTGGATGCTTCGCTGCCTCCTGAACTTGTGCTACTTTTCCTCCACAATGATAGGCTAAGGGTTTTTTCTCCCTAATCTATTGTTCTATACAACTACTGCTTTACACAGTCATTTCTCATAATACTCTGCTTTCCTAACAGTTAGGCAGCTCTCTGGATTTTTCCTTTGTATTTCTGCCCATCTGACTCTTTCTATCTTTCTCTGCATGCCTAATCATACTGTCTTTTACAATAATTGCATAAAACATTTTTCTTATTATTGTAACCATATACATAGTGTATATTATTGAAGAATAGCCCAACCTCTCTTTCACACTTAAAAAATCTCTCAGAATGTATTTTACATGAAATCAGTATTGGATAAAAGGCAAATGCATTTACTTTTCCACTCCAAGGTGTGCTCTCTAATGCCTGAGCTGTGGAGATATACCCATCGCTCCCCTTTGTCCTGCTCATATATTCCCTTCTGTCTTTTCTGACCAGTTTCATAGTACTACAAGGTGGAGGGTGCAACTCTCTCCCCACTTTGATGTTTTTGCTAGTAGCCTGATGTAAAAGAGCTTTTCCTAACAGAAGAGTTTGAGTTCCTTTCAGCCAAGAAAGGGGCTCAACAAAGCTATCCCACAGCCTGCACAAGGGCTGTCATCTCTTCTGTACCACGGCTCAGCTGTCTCAGCCTGTAGCAGATGTTGCTGTACCCGAAAGTTTTCTCCATACTGTGCACAGCAAAGGGTTGGCCACTAAAGACAAGGCAGCCTAAGCCCCCAGCCTCATTGACTGCAGCATGCCTCTGTCTGCTTTCTCTTTGGTGTAAGCTGGTATGTGCCCCAGTGCAGTTTCGAAAGCTGTGGTGTACACACAGAAGTCATCATCACTTGAGACAGAGAGACTCAAATGCATTTTTAAGTCTGTGCTAAATCAGGACCTCCGTGTGCTCCTGGGAGGGGATTTCTTCTCTAAGGCGTTGTGCAGAGCTGTCTCTTCGTATCACATGAATAACCTTGATATTGGGCTCTTAGTGTTAGAGGTGCCTTCCTCCTTTAGTTATGCCAAGGAATCATTTTACTGGGATCTCAGCTCCCCAGACATCTCCCTTTTGCTCTGTTTCTCTACTTAGGTCTACATTTTTCATCAGCAACAGCGATACTATGTGGTAGTAGTACAGAGTCTGGGATCCAACATATGGGCTTGGATCCTCCTGCATTAGGTAGAAGGCCACAGATGGAGTAAACCACCCTATCTGCAGTCGTTTCCTATAGCTTATTGCATTGTATTGTATTGTGGTACCTGTGGTACCTGTGCCCTGCTGTCTGTTTTTCCTATGTTTGAAAATTCATCTTCTCTTGCTCGTCCTCTGTTGAATCTCCAGTATCCTAGGCATGAGAGGGCTTTTCCCTCAACAGTGGCATTGGTGTGGTCCCTCTGGGCCAAATCAGCTCATTGAGTTGATGAAAAATAATAGGACAACTAAAATAAAATAAAACAGCAACAACAAAAGTGGGACTGACTTTTTGTGAGGCTAATGATTGAACCATACCAGTGTTTGAAGAGCACCAAAACTGATGTAGGGGAGGCTGGCATAATTACATGGTCTGGTGGGGAATAGGGACCATCCTCAGCTGTTCAAAGTAGGGGTGCAGGGAGGAGGAGAAAAGCAGAGGAACAACACTGTGGCACAGATTGTTGTGGAAAACAGCACCTGGAGGCACAGCAAGCGTCACCCTTGTGCTCTCATCTTGAACACTCTGCCTTTAAGCTTTTGGGAGATTTGTATTTAAGGAAATACAGCACTAAAACAATCCCTGACTGGAGCACAATGCAAACATGAAATGATGATGACTAATATTGAAATGAAGCTGGACAAAGCGCTGAGAAAGTAATCCAATGGGGAATAATCTTGTATCAATTCCTAGGAGCCTTAATGCGGCAACTTATTAGCCCTTTTATATCTAATAAATAAATAAATAAATAAATAAATAAAAGATTCCCTTAGCTCATTTGACTAAGAAATAGTTTAATGATAGTGATAATTGTAAACATAGTGGTAGGAGTAATAAAAACAACAATATAAAGCTGATTTCTAATAAAAAGGGAAATAGCTTCTTCACTCACTCCTTCAAACAGCATCATGTATAACACAGCAACATTTGTACCTTTGCATCTCTTTGTTCACTAGCAGACACTGAGAACAGAATGTGCCTTCACTGACCATTAGGAAGAGAAAGGAGAGTCTGGAGGGGTCTGGTGATCCCAGCTTTTATTTCAAATCACTGATTTCTGAAGCGTGTTTATTCTGAGCTCTGTCTCATTTGCAGGATGCTTGGAGGAATCAGCTCTAATGCATTCCTTGGCCTAGCCCGTTACAATGCACTATGTGAAATACAGCGGACTTTATATTATTTACAGAATTAAGGCAGGCTGTCAGGTGCTAGTAAGCAGCTCTGTTGTTTCTGTGAGTGCCACATTCTCTGCTGAACTGCAGGGAAAATCAGAAATGGGGTTGCATTGTTTTACCCTTGTTTTTCCCCCTTAAGACAAGTGCTACAGCACAAGGCTGGATGCTACCAGCTACCCCCTACTCTCACTGCTGCATTGGGCTGTAACTGCCTGAAACATGAAAATGATGATGACTAATATTAAAATGAAGGATGTGCCCCCACAAAATGAGGACCCCACACATGTGAGACATTGGAACAGCAATGCATGCATGCTGTGCTGCAGAGCCCAGTCAGCAGGACTGTGTGCAGGGCTGCCACATGTGCTCCATTTGTAAGAACCATTCCCAGTGGCAATGCATCCTACCCGCTGGTCCCTTCTGCACTGTGCTGTTGAGCCTGCAAACCATAAAAACTGCCCACGCTATGCTTTGATACCCAAGCAGCTTGCCATGGCACAGCAAAAGAGATGCACCCTGCACCTACAGCCATTCCCCAAAACAGCTTTCCACTGATGGCTTTGCTTCTTCACTGACAGGCTGCCACAGCACGGACGTACGAGCACACCATGTACATGTACGTAACCTATAGATGTTCATGCAGCCTACCTACATGTGCACACTGTCCCTACAGCGTGCACACAGGTGCATACATTATGCTCCCTCTCTTACCCTTTCTTTTGGTCCATCAGGTCCACAACATGCCTGCATATACTTCCAACATGTTTGTAGCACATACTGCTATCAATGCAGGGAGTTTATATCTTATTCTCACCCTTGAGGGCCAATGGACTTATGTACCACAACACTCAGGAATAAGGGGAAAAAAAAAAAAAAAAAAAAGCAGTGCATTAAGAGGAAAATAGCACTAATAAAGGCTAGATAAAGAGGCATTTACTCTCCTCTACTTCCTGAAGGGCTTTCATCTAAAATCTTGGAAATGTTAATAAGAGTTAACCAGGTGAGACCGTCAACAGAAGGGACAGTGGATGTGTTGGAAGCTGCTCTGAAACACCTGTCCCCTCTTACGGTGAGTGCAGTTTGCCTGCTCGTGATTCCTCCTTCACCAGCGAGGGTAAAAAGAAAAAACAAAACGAAAAAAAAAAACAACACAGATTCCAGTACAGATTTTCCGTTTAATTGCTCTATAATGCCATCTTGTGGCTTTTTGACTCATGAAGCCGTTTGTTTGTTACCTTAGTCCCCGAATGAGGCGATTGCCCTATAAAGAAAGAGATGGAGACGGAAAGAAACAAGGAAAAGGAGTGGGTTATGAACACCTACCTGAGTGTTAAGGGCAAGCAGGTTTATGCAATATCTTAATTATGAGGCACTACGAATGATGGTCTGAAGCCACCTGCATCCAGCTAATCTTAGCAGACTTCTCCAAAGCACTTTCCACGTTGCTTGGAATGCTAGGCAATATGTTAAAAATATATTATTTAGCAGAAGAACAAGCTCAGATAACTGTTTTCAGCTGTTTAGTGAGAAGGGAGTGCAGAGTGCCCCCATCTCTGAAGAAGATGGAAGTAGTTGTTCTGGTTTGTGTATGATCCATGCAGGAGTGGTGCTGCTGTGGGGTTTGAGAACAGGGAGCGGGGGGAGAGAAGCTGAACTCAGAGCAGCTCAGTCACTGCTGCAGAAGATGAAGGAAGTGTGGGAGAGCCTGCAGGACAGCTGAGATGCTGGACAAGCCAGGCAGCATCCAGGTTTCTTTGTTAAGGCAAGATGTGCAGAGAAGTGAGGAAAAAACATGAGCAGGGAAATGCACACAGCAAGAAATCACGTCACTCCAATCACTGGCTTTAGGGCTGTTTGCTGAAGTGATGTGGCCAAGCTCTGAACAAAAGCACTCAGATGTGGGCTCACACCTTGTGTCCTGGTGCTGTTTATGTCCAGATCCTCTGCATGCAATTAGGGTGTATTTTGCGAATCAAGTTAGAACAGTTATATCGCTTGTGCTGTTGAAGGGAGTGCCTGGCCTGCCAGGAGGTAGATGTTAAGCTTCTGTGTCAATCTAGGTAACTTTTGTCTTGATTCACCTCCAAAATATAAGTAAGAACCAGAGTCCTTTGTTTTCAGCTTCATCACAAGGATGTCATGAGGAGAATATGCTTCTCAGACCTGAGCTGCTTCCTTACCCTAAATAAACCCCACTAATGTCGGAAGTGTGATTTAATCCAGCTAGCCCATACCAAAAGCAGGAGAGCAGGACTTCATCCTGGGTTGGAGGAGGTACCTCTGGGACAATGTGTGCTGGCTCCCCTTTATGGCTCAGTTAGCTTGTGTGTGGGCTGGGATGCTCTGCTGGGATCCACTGCTGTCTGCAACACAAGTCCTCAGACACACATGGGTTTTTCTAAAAACAGTTGCTGTGCTTTTTTTAAAGAGAGGTCTTCAGAACACCAAGTCTTTTTGTCTTTCCCTTCCATTGCCTACAACCATTTCTGATTAGTTTTGGCAAGTGAAACATCACATAAGCAATGCTTTTTAATGAGATTTGAGGTAATAATGGAAGCAGAAATAACAATGTTGAGTTGGTTGGTCCCATCCAAGCCAAACCATTCTGTGATTCTTCGTGGTAAGTTGGCTTTATTCAAGGGAAAGGAGTCTTGAAAGGTGAAATTTGAGGCAAATTTGAGGCAAAGAGTTTAAGGAAAACCCTCACTCCTGAGTAAGTTTCTGCTGCTTCTCTTGGTCCATCTCTGTTAATTACAGGACTATTGGAATAGATTAACTGAAGAAAGAAGAGAAACTCAGAAGTCTTTAGGCCTTACATTCAAATTAACAGGGAAGATTCAGTGTTGCACTGTCACACATGCACACACACACACAAAAAAAAAAAAAAAAAAAAAAAAAAAAAAAACAAGAAGAGCTTCACTAGTTTCAAAGGGAAACATCTAGATTTTCATAGCAGTGGTTTTGAACAGTTTCCATCAAGGCAGTTTTTCATTAACTGTCCTGTCTGACCTGCAGTGGACTCCTTGCATCATCTGATTCAGTCATATTTTTTTATGTCAGGTAACCTTCATACATGTGTTCTATCCCATTTAAAATCCTTGAAGAAAGCCTTTTGTTGATGATGTTTTATTGTGTGGGTTTTTAATTATTATTTTTCTCTCTCTCTTTTTTTTTTTTAACTATATTCTTTTACTCATCTTACCTGGGTATAACTGCCTACAGTGTAAATGCCTCTGCATCATACAGTTACCTTGGGCTCAGTTACAGTGAGCGGAGAAAAATAGGTGTTTCTGGACTGTGATTCATCTGGTCTATTTTAGATGCCTTGTTAGGGTGAGATGATTCATGAGTGATGCCTAATTATCTCCATTGAGTAGAAAGGGCCTGTCTCAGTTATAGACATCTGCTTTTGGTCAGATCACTCTCATTCTTTGTTCTGTTTTGTAAGGCTTTTCCATATCTCCCTCTCCATTTCTAGCCTAAATTTAATCATGGTGGGTTCATAATCATTAATTTAAACTGAGACACTCTCACTAATTTTGGGATTTCCAGGATTCTCTCAGCCTTTGTCAGCTTTGGGTAAAGGTTAAGAAGGAAACAAGGGCAGGTGCTTGGGAGAGGTGATGACAAAAGACAGGTGTAGTTTGCCAGGTGCTACTCATTCATGTGAGAGGAGCTAATGCAATGCTTTGTTGCCCAGGTTTGGTGCTTTCTTGTTAAAAAGACCACAGGGGGAAGGTTATACCTTGTGTCAAAACAGGAAAAAGTTGATGGGCCTTATGCCAAAACATTAACTTCAGAGCAGAGTTTTTTTAAAACAGTTCTGTGTTCTTGGGTACAAACCTGGCTTTCTCTTGCAAACTACTTGTGAATTACCTATGAACCAGCCAGAAAGCCCATTTACCACTTGTACCTAAATACATGGCAAAGAGATTGGCACCTCTCCAGCCAGAACAAACGTCAAGGACAAAATCATTTATAGGGTAGCTCTAGTCAGAGCTGTCTTGGTCTCCTGTTTGCAGCTCAGAGATTATATAGCGTTGAAACCAAACAGGCTGGGAAGGAATAGGCCTTGTTATCAGCAACAGCAGAAGAAAGGGTTTTGCTGTTGGATTGGGGTTTTCAAGTGTGTTTCTCATGGAGATCTTAGTATGGAATTTATTGGCAAACTGCTTCATTCTTCATATTAAATGCAAGATAAAACAAAACATTGCTCAAATGAAATAAAATAAAACACCATCCATGACATAGTCAGAATCTAGTTTAGTATTTCTTTTCATTCAAAACCAGGCCCAGCATCACAGCCCAGCAGACTGAAGCTGTCTGGTAGAGCCACAGTAACTATAAATGCTCCATTACACTGGGTTATAAATGCTCCTTTACAAGGTAGAAGATGGGGCTGTTCTCTGTGCTTTATCTAATCCTTCTCCTTGTGGTGTGACTGCCAGCAGCAATACTAGTTGTTAATAAATGTGTTAGTGACTTTGTTCTCCTAGGTACCTTCTCCATGAGGATTGAGGGAAGGCAATCAAACTCCTGCCTTTGCTGCTGCAGAGTTATCAGACAATGCAGAAACAGGGCATTTATTTTTGGTTCACTTGTGGAGGCAGAGGAGGAAGAACTGTACAGGAACCTAGGTCTTCTGAACACAACTCCAGGCTGCTCTTGACCACCTTAAAGTGGTTGATCCTGGTATCTGCACTTGCACAGGTCTGTGCCCTAAGTTTTTGATTACTACTGCTTCATTTTGCACACCTACAGAATCAGCTGTCATGAAGCTCTCCCACTGCACTATCTGCCTCGGTGATCTCCCATGTGGTCATTCCACTTGTGGAAAGCAGTTCTGTTTCATAAAGCTGTTTGTTACTGCACTTAAATTCAATGTTTCTGTTGGTATTTCTTATTTCCTGCAACGAGCAAGGTGAGCAGGGAAGTAGTCTGCAGGTGAAAGGACACACACAAAGCCTTTGCTGATTTTGTAATTGTGGAATAGAAAGGGACAGAAGCAAATGCATTCCTCAGCCCTATTGTATGTCCTGGCAGCTTGATGTGTACTCAGAGAGTTTTAGACTTGGTACTAGGGATATAGATTAAATGTGGAAGTCTAATTTGGTTAGTCAGCACTACCAGGAAGCAGTTAGCCTTGAGGAATGATGGAGAAGAGCACATATTTCTGATGGTCCTGGCTGCAGCAGTAGCATAGCAGGAAGGTTTATATTGTAAGGGTGCTAGCAGGATAGCCAGATTCCAGCCAGGTAAGCAAGTAAAATAGTTAAGCCCAATTTTAAGGACATAACATCTGGCATGTCTAGCCTAGGATGTGCTGTCTGCACCAGCCCAGGGACATGGTAGGGCTGCTGGCTTTCCCACATGACTGATGTTCTCAAAGACTCTTTAGGGGCTGATATGAATAATAAACACATGGATCCTGCAAAGGCAGCATCCTGAAGGTGTTTCCCTTTTTTGAAACTGCACTGGAAGCACAAGATGTTCTCTTTATACCCTGAAGAGCACTGACTGCTTTACCCCCTCCTTCTTCTCTCTTAAATTTGTTCTCCTCCCCACTTACTGCATTTAGCATCCCGCGAAGTAGGCACTCCAGCACTGCCAATGAAATAAACTGCCTGCCACCTGCCTACCTATCTGCAGGTCCATCTTTTTTCCCTTCTCCCTGCTGTAAATTTGTTGGCCAGAATCAGAGCTGGCCCCAGCCATCTGCATCAGGTTGTATTTCAGCATTGCCCAGGCTTGTTGCAANGTAGGGGAAGGTTAGGTGGAAGAAATGTGAATTGGGATATCAGATATTCCTCTGTTCTTTTGGAACCTAGGGCATGTATAAAAACATTTGTAGGAATCAGCTGGCTTAGCTGGGCAGGACCAGTAAGGCAACATCTGCACAGCAGAGTTAAAGAGATCAGGCCCTACCCTTTGGCCCCAGGGCCAAGTGTCACAGAACAGAACCAAACTAAGTGGCTAAGCTCACTGCCTCTCAAAACAGCAACCTTATCTAGACTTTATCTGGAAATGTTCTCAGCCTGAGTTATCCCCCATACCATAGTTTGGGAGGGCACTAGCTGGCATCAACTAAAACCATGACAAGGATCATGCTACCAGTAAAATTGACTGGGTGCTTTCAGTATAGTGCCTAACACCATCCCTGGACCTATTCAGTTTAGTGCTTGAGCTGTGGGATCAGATACCAGACACATTGGGAAAGGCTTTGTTTCAGAACCAGGATTACCAGCTTTGATTCTGTTCTGCTGACGGTAAAGTCCAGCCTACTCTATTCTCTGTACAGACCTAGAATGTCCAGATAAAAATCCTGTCAGATGTCCCCTTAGCTCATTAGATTGTTTTGAAATTCTTGTGTGGCATCAGGGTAAAAGTTGAGGACCCACCATGTTGCCCAGGACCAAGAAAACGAGTCTGAAGGGAGCTTTGATTCCACGCCTCTCTGGAGCTTAAAACTGTGGGCTCTGCTCTGTCCTTTTTAGCAGAATGCAGCCTAGAGGCTTGTCTTGCTAAGTCAGCCTTTGCCTTGAGATCATGCCTCCTTTTAGAGCACAACAAGGAATATCTTTAGCAAACCACGTGGGATTCACCTTTTCTCCACCTTCATTTCATATTCCAGGACTGTGATTAAATTAATTTTCCTGTGATAGACACCTCTTTGCTTCTTCTGTGCACTGTACCTATTTCATTGTGCAGTAGTATTATTTGCCAGCTCAAATCACACTGGGATGCTTATGTAAGCCACACAAATACAGCACGAGTCAGTTGCCCCTTTATAAGTAGCTGGACCAATAAGAAGTCAGGTGCAGCTACATGCAACTCTTCTAATCTCTGATGTATGCTGTTTTATCTAAGCAAATCGCCCCTGACTCCCTTTAGAGCCAGTGGGGGATTTGTCTGACTTACTTAGATGTCCACTATACAATGAAATGAATCCTGAGCTAGAACTGTCTGTTTGCCTCCGTTGACTCGAAAGAGAATCTGGGGTGACTGCCTCTGATGGAGAGGTCTGTGTTACAGATACCTGCTTTCATTCAGATGATTCCCACTGTCACAGTGCAATCTAATGAGATGCAGTTTTACAGAACATGATGAACCAAGGATCTGAAAATATTATTTCTCTGTATGTAAAAATGGTGACAGATGCTAAGCAGCTTCTTCAGAAAATCTCACCTGGCAGGACAAACCATGAGAAAAACAGAGCAGGAATGAAGGTGGGTTTTTTGGTGTTGTTTATGTGCTGGTTTTTGTTTTTGTTTTTGTTTTTTTTTCCTCAATGTAGTATCTGTGTATGCAGGTGATGTCCCCAGCCAGAACTGCTCAGAACTGCTGTGTTACTCTGGGTCAGCCTGATTTCCAAGGGCTAGCTGCTGCTGAAGCAGATGTTTCTGTCCATGCTCCCCCATGGGGGACTTCACTCACTCAGTAAAGCAACTGGCAGAAAAACTCTCCAGCATGTAAGGTCTGGCAAATGTAAGGAGCAGAGTAGAAGGGGACTTGGTTGCTTACAAGTCACACAGGGAGCACAGGATTTATTGGTATGTGCTACAAATCTNCCCAGCCAGAACTGCTCAGAACTGCTGTGTTACTCTGGGTCAGCCTGATTTCCAAGGGCTAGCTGCTGCTGAAGCAGATGTTTCTGTCCATGCTCCCCCATGGGGGACTTNGCAGTTGTTGGTGAGACAGACAGTCACACAGGGAGCACAGGATTTATTGGTATGTGCTACAAATCTGAGATGGAGCATTAGTGAGGGATACTGAATTATACAGGCATACATGAAATGCCACAGTGACATGGTGAACTGGCTGCCTTTGTAGTGGATGAAGAAGAAGTTGTGGAATTGGCCTCACTCAGCTGTTGTCCTGAATGTCACCATGCCCAGAATCTGCTCTGCTGAGCATGGGGCACTGCCCTTCAGGCCTGATTACACAGACTGAATTCCCCTCAGACGAAGGTTGACAGTTGACCTGCTTTGCACTAGCTTCAGAAAAAAAATGAGAATAACCTTAGACCAATAAGAAACCACCTGAGACTGAAGCCACAGCACGGATCCCAGTATTAGGTCAGGTTTCCTCAGTTTCATCCCTTGTGGGGACAGCTGAGATTTTCCATTACTCTGTCCTGGGCCTTTCCAAACTGAGATGCCTGGGAATGAAGAAGGCAGGAATGAAATCTGAAATACATAGCTGTGGGTCTGCATACTTATGTAGCAGTTGTGCTTCTCCATTGTGCCAGCTTTGCTCCTTCTGAGACACAGTTAACAGAACGCTTGCTAGTACCTTTCTGCATGCATTCACTTCATTTTTCTATTTGATTTTTTCACCATCGTTCTATTTTTCTTTCCCATATATTTTTTTCTTCTTCCTTTCTCTTCTTTCTGCCTTTCCTTCTCTTCTTTCTCTCCTCCTTTCATTTGATTCTCTCTCTCCATTTCTTCATTCATTCTTTTTTCTTTTCTCTCATTTATTTGTTTAGAGTAAATTTTCAAATCTATAAACCCATTACAGCAAAGAGACTATGTTGAGGCAGCCTCTGAGCCTGCAGATGTGGTGGGTCCTAGATTCCAATAACAGAACTTATTTGGAAAAAAACATTATCTGTAATGTGGAAATGGTTTGGCTTCAGGGTAAAATTTATCATCATTACCCTAATATCATCTCAAGCCTCAGCTCTGGCAGCAGCTAAAGAAAACACCAAGGCTTAATTCAGTCAGTGCAAGGAAAGAGAGACAGAGGATGGAAAATATGATTTATGATGGAAATCAATGCAATCATAATACTTTATGCTTGTAAAATTGGGCTGTTCCAACAGTGCTCGTGGATTGCAGAGGCAGCTTTTCACCCAAAAAATAATGGCAAGATAGGGCATAGTAGTATGATGATGCAGCTGGCACAAAGGGACTGTATTTAGGGCTTGGAGTATTAATGGGAACAGGTTTTGTTTTTCCGGGGTTTATTTTTCCTTCCTTCTCCAAGAATCAGGCAATATCAGACACCTGAAGTCTAGCTCCATAGGACGATAGAAAGATGCTGTCCTACTGCTCTCAGGGGGTGGAGGAAGGGGGAAATGGAAGGGGAGGGTGACAATCTGGAACAGGAATGGAGTGCGGACTAGTTCTCCAAGTAAATGGCATGATCCTGGCAGGAGCAGTATCCCTAGTGTAAAAGTGAAAGCAACAACGTGACTCATTCCTCTGCAGTGCGGAGTACCTCTCAGAGACCAGATGAAGTATATTTACAAAAATTGGAATCAGGCTATTCACCTCAGCAAAAGACAGGCAAACCTGATAAGGCTTGGAAGGGTTTTTTTTCTAATGCAGAAAATGAGAAAGCATCTGAACATTCAAATTTTACCAATTTGTGACTCTTTTCGTCCAATAAATAAAGTATAAATTGTACAGATCATGGACATCTGTAGTGTAAAGAGCATGCCTTGTCAGAATGTTACATGCAATTTCCCTGAACAATGCTTGAAGAATGTTTTGCACTTTGGTTGTATGGGTGGGAATATACCCCAGCAGCATTGCCTGTCTCTGGAGAAGCAGGACAGCTTAGTATGCCCAGCAGCCAGGATGAGTGAATACAGTTGCTTTTAGGGAAAGCAAAGAAAACTGCTTATTTATTCATAACATTCCATCAAAGCTGAAGTACTTTATATCCAGGACACGCAATTCAATGTGAGCTAAGTCCAAAAGATGGTCAAAAGTGAGCATTTGCAATATTCTTTTCTTNTTTTAATGGAATCTTTCAAACAAGTCTATTAGTAAGATGCTTTTTGAAATCCTTTTGATATTTCCTAATTTCTACAAAAAGTCAGGGTCTAAAATTTGGAAGAGCACTTTTGAGGATTTGTCCTTAATTATCAACATTTCCAAGTATTCACTTATGATCCCTTCCCTCTTCCTCTCAAGGAGAACAGATACAGTGATTTAGGTTTATAGCTCATGCAGATTCCAGACCCTATCAGATTTTGACCCTGTCAGTCCTAGGCTGAAGAACTCTGTCCCACAGTGCTGATATCCCAAAGTGAGCAGCTAAACAAATGAGCTCCATCTTCTGCTCACCCCAGCTTACCTGTTTCCCACAGAAGACACTCTGGAGGGCAGACAGAGGAACATGTTTTCATGTACATCTTCTGAACACCACAATTAATCAGAAAGAGAAGAATGGAAGCACTGGAGCACACCTCTAAGTACACACCGAAAAATCTAAGCATTGTCAGGGCCCTTGGTAAACAGCCTTAGGAAGCTAGGCTTCACTGGCTTCAGAGCTCACAGGAAGTTTTGCCTGCAAATGTCATCGTGGACCAGACAAGGCAGAGTCTTCTAGCCAGGCTTACCAAAGACTTTGCTTCTGTTAGGACATCCCTATCTATAGGGTCAAATGGTTAAAGCCTCCAAGCACTGTACTCTTTGCAGGAGTGGCTGAAGATCTAAAAGGACAAAGGAGCCTTTCATTTGTTCTTCTCCAGCTCATCCCACTGGACCCTACAAGGACATTGGCAGATGAGGCTCTGTGTTGCCAGAGACCTTGTATCCCTCTCTGAGCTGAAATTTTCAAATAAAGCTAGTAGCAGGCTGGTGTAGGGTGGGCATTGTGTCTTGTTTTTCTGGACATCCTGTTATATGACACTCCCCCCCACCTCCCTGTTTCCCAGAAATCCAGTTTGCAAAGCGGGTGTTATCAGATGTACTAATTTCCTTGACGAATTAACAAATGGCTCTAGCACCTTCTGTACTTCTATCACATTGTCCCTG
>VXAV01000590.1:82760-94280 GCA_013399715.1 Alectura lathami | reverse complement strand
TTCTTTCTTGCTTCTGGAAAAGTTTGACAGTGGTAGCAAGGGACTGGGGAGCCAAAGGTCCCCTGAACAAAACTGGAATTAAANATGCCATTACTGTCTGCCATACCTAATGTTGCTTGTCCTAGACAAATATTAAGATGCTGGATGGATTATATTGATGTATGGATCCTTGCTTTGCAATACGGTCCTGTATTTTAAAGACGGAGGGAAAGATATTCCCCTGATTTGTCTTCCAGCGTGTTAGTAAGATCAGAAGAGTCACACTTCACATTAACTCCTTTTGCTCTCTAGGACTATTTTTAAGGCATAAACTTTCTTTAACTCTCAGTACTCTCTAAATACCCTCTGCCTGAAGTACCCTAAAATCAACATCTGACATTCCCTCTTCACATATACATGTCCCCTCCATAAGTAGGTGTATATATATACATATTTGTATGTGTACATGTACATAACATGCCTTAAAATATGCCAGGCTGCTAAATATGCATACCCTCACACAAACAAATATATCCTTGTGCACAAATAGTGATCTTTTTCCGTAAGACCAATGTACAAAAAAAAAAAACCAACAACCATTTTTTGGTGCTAAATTCTTACACATACTAACTATCCAAGAGTACAAGATCTTTAAGGATCTTGTAGGTCTGGAAATTTCTTCCTCTAGTGATGTAATGTCAGCTTAGCAAGAGAAAATCATCATAGACCAGTAAACACAAAAGGATTTCATTTAGGTTCTCTGCTATATACCCTGTTTAAAACAAACAAACAGCCGTGATTATCCATGTTCTCTCAGGTTTAGTTTGCTGTAAAATGGTTCTGACTTAGCAGGAGAACCATAGTTTTGAGAAAACAAGGTTCTCTGGTGATGTACTTGTGAACTGTCTCCTGTTACTCAGATAGTTGTCTGTGATGATATTGAAACCAAGAGATATCAAAAGCTAGGAGAAACTGTCCTAATCACCCCATCTGAAAATATTGTAAGGCTTTTACTGGAAACTGGAAAATTCATGTTTCAGACCTATTTACTAGTAGCTATTGTTTGCTTTTTTTTTTTTTTTCTTCAGAGGGCTTACTATGCTTCTAAGAATGTATCCAGACACAAATCAGAATCAGAGCAGGAATTAGTGGGGATATTGTATGGTTTTTTTCATGTGAGAAGTCAAACTCTGTAGATCCAGTCAATTTGACAAGTCAGATCCATTGAGTCAGTGCCATTGAGTCAATGCTATTGAGTCAAACTGTATTCTTTCTTGGTAAATAAGCATTCACACCATATAACCATTACAATTTGTTTACTCATAAGCATAACGGTTAAGGCTGAATTCTCAGAGAAGCTGTAGTATTTTTATATTCTTGGAGGTTAATGTTCAGTTGTGTCAAAAAGGGGAGAAACACCAAAGTCTTGTCAGTCAGTAGAACACCACAGATGTTGCCAGTCCAACACCTTTCTCTCCTGAAGTCATGAAAACAGAACTGATTTGAGTGACTAATATTTTGTTTTATATCAACATGTGGCTTTAAACTTAGTTTAATTTTAAAATTATTTTACAACAACTCAGGAATATCTGTAAAATCAGAGATATGGTGCCTATTGCTACCACCACTGCTTTCAGAGGGACCTCCTGGGGAGGAAGCAACAGTGGTGACATGGCTGAGCAAAGTGGGGAGTGACAGTGTTTGGAGGAGATTTTCTCAAGAGGGGTTGTTTGTTTTTTTGTTGGTATAGACAGGAAGCTTAAGATGTTATCTGCAGGCTATGTTGTGTGCCATTTTAAACACAGTGCTCTTAATAAATACCGACAGCAAATCAGGACAAGAACAGACGCAAGTTGTTTCAGGCGACTTCTGTCAAGTGAACAGTAATGCGCTAGGATTAGTGGCAATCCTCTCCATATTGCAGAGAGCAAGTTGCCTGCAGATGAAGTGCTCCAGGCATTGCAGTGGGTTTATCAAGGGGTCCTTGGTATTCGGGAGCAGACGTGCAGGCTGCAACATTATCAGCAGCTTTTCAATTCAGCCATCTCCTGCTGTCAACTGGGTGGCAGTGGTGATGACAGTGGGCGGCTGTTGATCTTAATTCCAGAAGCATCCAAACAAGCCCATGTCCTAGTGTTTTCCATACTGCTCCCTGCACCTCTGTGACATTGCTAATTTAACCAAACAGACTGTTAATAACCAAAATGTTAATAGCACTGTACTGGCAGGGCAACAGAGCTAGTGAACCATTAACTTCCATTCCATCAGATGCAATCAAAGTCAAGGTGCAATGAGGATCAAAAAGGCAATGACAACTATCATCAGTGTCAATATCCTCCCTTATATCGGATGTTCCTTGAAAATGCCCATTCAGTGGAGAACCTTTTCCAGCACTATTTTGTTATACAAGTGCTGACTTCTTAAGGCACATTATTCTCCTCTCCATCCTGAGAAAGGGAGTAGGTGTGTACTGTGTGTGGGTTAGCTCTTTGTATATTAAGATATAACACCTCTTGCATATTGGCAGATGTGGACCTGTTTGGATTGACAATGCTGAAGTGCTACTAGGCCCATTCTTCCCTTACCTTTCAGCAGCTTTATGCTATCCCGTAAGCTTAAGACTGCCTAAAAGCTAGAATTAACAAACATTACTGAGTTACCAAGTTCAGGGAAACCTCACAACAGAACTAGCCATGCATTCTTCTAATAGCACCATCAACACTTGTTGCCCCCAGAATCTATCTGGTCACTAGCATCTAGGTTGAATTACTTTGCACATCAGTATTGAGAGCTGACTCAGTCCCTAGGCACCTCAGAGGTTTCTTCCTGGCACTGACTGAATTGCTTGCTAGGTCCTTGTCCATAGCTACACATTACAGTTTGTTTACCCAATTCAATTGAAAGGGAACATCCAGAACAAAATCTGTCTCTCTAAGACTTGTAGACTGGGAAATTCTGAAATCCCAGAAAATTAAGTAAAAAGCGGAAGCCATTTCTGAAAAACTGTCACCAGTTTTGCATTTAGCTGTGCTGTACTTCTTGCTAAGATTTCTAGAAGAGGTTTCTGAGATAATTAATGAGATACATATTGTGGCCTCTTTGAAGATGCATGGTGGGGTCTTGCTCTGATAACTTTCACCGTGGAGCTCCCTTCTTGCCCCACTTCCATCCCAGATAACATAAGTAAGGGGAAGCCAGTGTAGCAGTCCTCATTAAGTGAATTTCCAGCACAGCAAGAGGGTTCATATGGTCTTGTAAGGTTTTCCCTTGCTCATTCTGATTTTACAGAAACTTTTCTTGATTTTTTACCCCTCTCTTTTTACCTTTTCTTTCTGCAAGCAAAAATTCTGCAACAGTCTGTATCCTCCTTGGAGTTCTCATACAGTAAATAAAATAACTTAATCAGACACATACCAAACAAGGCACACATACAGAAAGCGAGAGAGAGCAGGCACACCTGAGACTGAAGTGCATCCTATTCATAAAGAGAGATATAGTGCTGATGGCATTTCACACTGTGGTATCCAGGGACCATCACATGGCTTGATGAGACCAAGGAAGCTCAATAGACTTTCCAAACCTAATTAGTACTTAATGATCTGGAGAGATACGGATGTCCATCACCTCTGCTTCAGCCCCTCTGTTCTTCCTCAAATTCTTAATTAACCTTTAAGGAGATGATGTGCTGATGAGTTTCCTAGGATATTGGATTGATTTTTTTCACATGTACATGTACACACTCATGTACATGCTCACACACCACACACTCCAGCGCACATATAAAAGAAGCTGTGGTACAAATTCTCAGCTTCTATGCGCTCCACACAAGGGCTTTGCTGATCAATGTTTATTAATGAAGCGCTGCTTCGAAAATTGTTAATTGATGGCAATGTACAGAACGTTGTCTGGAATTTAACCTTATTCATCATTCAAGTATGTTGGAAGCTACGGCATGGTGTTAATTAATAGCACAAGAACAAAGTTGGATCGTTCTGCAGTGGATTTGAAAAACAAAATCGTGTGCTCAGAGAGAGGGAGAAAAAAAAGCTGTGATTAAAAATAAAACTAGAGCAAAAAGTGAGAGAAAATGGAGCCAAAGCCAGTGTCATATTTGAGATGACTCACTCTGTGCTGATAATGAAGTAAAAATTTGCTCGTGCACTTATGTAATATTTTACTGTTGTGTCATATTTAATCAGCTCTGAGTTTTAACAAGCTAAGTGGAAGGTGGGGGGAAGCTGCTACCATTGCAGTGAAAACAGATTAATAAGTTTTGAAAAGTTAATAGCCAAGTTTTCAGATTAAAAAAGAAAAAAGAAAGAAAGAAAAACAAAAGAAATAAAGAAAAAGAAATCAGTGTTGTTAGCTGAATTCACCAAGGAGAAAATGACAAATGGAGAATGCCTTACTTAAAGTTCACTTAATAACAATCTAAATATGTGGTGATAATGTAGTATGCAATGCTAACAGCTGCACTCTTCCAGGCTTGTCTGGATGATTTCAATGACTATTTGTTCTTCAAGTCATTTGTTTGATTAATGAAAACCTATCTGCCTGAGTATTCATTTAACTGACTTACTACTATTGGGTCAGCCCACTGCAGTTTGAGTGCATTCAACCCCTTAGCAATATTGCCGCTTCTGCACAGAATCACTCCACCTAAGTTTGGGCTCAAGCCCTCAGTGCACAGACTTGTGCCAGTTGTATCCACATATACTAACCACTGCTGTGGACCAATCAGGTGTTTCGCTGCCTGGGAATACTTGCCCAGGTCTGGCCCAATGTACAGATAACATGCAGGCAGAGCAGACAGTTCTGGCTGTGCTGAATTGCCACGGTATCGTGGCATTACAGACTACAGCCCTGGGTTTGTCCATGATCATGCAAAAAGTATGTGCAGAGCAGGGAATGAAGCCATGTGTTTTGTTGGTCTAGCCTTTCTGTGCAATCTTTGTTACAATTTGCCGCAGCACAAGGTCTTATGCCTGCATGGGTATTTTGGTGACCCTTGGGTTCCAATGCACTGAGCACAATGGGAATATGAGCTGTGGACCCTGGCCCAGAAAGTCTGTCATCTAGAGAGACAATTTTTTGGAAAAACATGAAAAGAGAAACAAAAAAAACCTTTTTCTTTTTCCCCCTAAACAAAGAAAAGAAGAAACATACCAAGAGATAAGCAGACAGAATTTCTGCCAAGTTTTCCTGAGTTTCAGTCAAATGCTCTTTCTTGGTGAGTCCAAGTTCTTTAAGTTTAATAGAAGAGGCATTCCATTTTGAAACAAGCAAAAATTCTATCAATTTTCTATATCTCAGAAGCACTTTTCTCTCTTATTTTTGCAGAAAGTATGCTGGGTGTTGATCACACTTCTAACCTATTCAGATCCCCTTAAAACTTATTTTTTGTTTGACTTTTCTCTTTATTGAGCACATATTCCTTTTTTTCTGTTCAGGAGGCTAAGACATAAAATCATAAAACATGGAGCAAGCCAAGGTTTGTATAAGTGTCTTCAGGCCCCAAGGCAGGATTAGTTCTACCTATGTCATCCCTTGAGCTTGTAACTCTTTAATCACTCAGCTATTGACGTTCTGGGGCTGGTTAAGCACATAGAATTAAAAATGAACAGCTTTTCCAAGTGGAAGATGCAGCATGAGAGAAGACAGCATAGCATAGCATCAGGGATCACTGAGAACGTCACTCGCTACCAGATGCGATGAGAAGGCAGATACTGGCTTGGCTAGATCTCTGAAGATATGACCTGCCATTGCATGTGCAATTTGAATTAAGTTCAGATTTCCTCTGATGCAATTAGTGACTGCTTGTGTGCAGCACACCCTAATGGCTGGTTGTGGGAAGATATCCAAAGGGCACAGAAAGTTTCTGGGCGATCTGGGCTATGTCAGTAGCAGGATGGTCCTTTGCAGAAAAAAACACAAGAAAATTTCCTGTTCTGCGTTTCATGATTTGTAGCTGAGATCTGGTTTCCTGACATTGCTGCGCTGTGTGGTTTCTACTGAAAGCTGATTCATGCTTTATACCCTCTTAGTCACATGCTTGGGGAAGAGAGGATGGTGTAAAGCATGCACCACTAATGATGAAAACTAGCACATAAATCACACCATATATAAGCAAATAGCCTGGTTTGCAGTCAGGTAAGGTCTAGTGTGCTCTCTTCTTAGTGGCTTTTAAGTGAACCACTTATTATTTCAAAGCCATGTGACTTAATTCTTATTCTGAGAGCAAAGAGCGAACAAATGGCCAGGACACCAAGTTTCTTTCATCTGGACAAGGAGAGGAGAGCTATTTTCTTGATCTCCGTCAGTTCCTTGTCTTTAAGCACTCACTGAGACCAAGAGAGGTTTTTTCCATGGCAGTGAAAATTTCTTTAGATGCGCAATGGAAAGGGAAATATATTGCCTGAATCAAGTCAATAAGTGACTAATTAAAGAGAACAACAGTCTTATATTTTGGAACCCTGCTCAATGACAGACCAGAGCACCTTTCAGATCTGGAAAATGATGTACAAATAAAAAGAAAAGGATATAAAGCCTCCTCCCCACCCTCCAAAAGCTCAGGGTTATTATGGAGTCAGGGTTGGCCATCTAGATCACCAAAGGCAACCCACAGCTGGCAGCTCAGTGACTGTGTTCTTAGCAATGCTTACACCCAGCCCTGGACATTAGAATCTGTTTAACTGAACAAAATAAACATGTTGATCATGATCCTAGGGATTAGCTTGTAGTCTGCTTGAAAATCATTGCTGCATTTTTGGCCATCAGAGTTGCTCTTTATCAGAGCTGCTTTCACACAGAGATTAGGCACCAGCAGGGCTCTCTGAAGTGTACCTAGCATGCTCCCGAGGGCTCTTGTGTCAGTGGTGAAGTACCTTGCAAACAAGCTTCTGGCATGGATCTCACAAAGAGGCCCACTGAAATCTATCAGGGAGAGTATTAACTCAGGGATCAGTGTCCTTGGTTCAGTTTCTTTCTTTACACCAATAGGTAACAAGATTGGGAAGGGGTGAAATTCTCCATGTTTCTGCTCCTTCTTCCACCCATTTTCTGTGTAGGTTACAGTCTATTTGCATCAATGTTTGTCCCTTGTGGTATATGACACACGTCTTTGTGTGGAGAAAGCACCGCCTTGGTGGGAGGTTGCTTTTGGGAGGTGCTACTCTCTTACATACTCTGATGGGGATAGGCCCCATCAGAAAGGCTGGATGGACGACAGTGTTTAGCATCTGCCAGGAGCCAGAGAGCTACGGGCAAGCAGAGCGGAATACTCTTTGCCTTCGTAATTGGAAAGAGAGAGAAGTTCATTTTGATTCTAACGCCAGTTAAACTAGTGATAATTATATTGACATTCAGCTCACACTTCCTTGACTAGGGACCATGACTTTATACATGACACAAGGTAAGCATCCATTCTCAAGTGACTTCAAGCAAGCATCTAGTCTTAGAAAGCCAGAGGACTGAAGGCTTTGTTTGTCTCCTAGACCTAGGAAACCTGTGCACAGGAAGGGGATTAGAGTGCAGTCATGAAGAAGCTGATTGTGGCTCCTGTTCTGTTTTGCTAACAACCACACTTTAATCAGGTAGCACCAGTGGTGGTGTGCCTGGGGAAAGGGAAAGGGAAAGGGAAAGGGAAAGGGAAAGGGAAAGGGAAAGGGAAAGGGAAANAAGGAAAGGAAAGGAAAGGAAAGGAAAGGAAAGGAAAGGAAAGGAAAGGAAAGGAAAGGAAAGGAAACAAGACAAACCTGTCTGTGGAATCTGTCTTGTTAGGAAACTTTTCTCAGTTCTTGTGCCTCAACATGTAATGTGTTGATTTCATTCCTTTCCTCCTCCTGCCGTTTCCATGACTGTTTCCCTCCTTTTCCCTCCCTCCCTCCCTCCCCACTCATCCCTACAGGTATAAATAACCAAAAAAACATGTAGCTAACCATGCTGTGTCAGTCCCTGCTGTGCCAATTTCCCATCTGCTGCCTCCTTACCCCATGCTGCAGGTTGAGCACAAGCTCCTGTCATGCTGAGTTGAAAAGGTTGTATGCCTGTGTTTGAAATTAAGCACGTGCTAAAGCTGTCTGTTGAACTAGGACCTAGCTTGTGATGTTGCTGCACTACAGCAAATTGCCCCTTTACAAGTTGGGACTGAACTCCATTTCACAATGCAAATGCTTAGTATTAATGAGACTAATAGACACAGGTGTGAAAGTTGTTGAAATAGTAATGTTGAGAGCTGGCTAGCGATAATGTAGATAAGGGTTTCTGTTTGATCTTCCTGTGACCAGGCTAAAGGCTGCTGGCTTGTACGAGCCCCAAATGCATGTTGATTCAATTCCCCATCCTTATTGTTGGCCTTCTCTGGAAATGGAGTATTTGCTGAAATGGAATAAAACAATTATTACAAATGCTAGTAATTATCAGTGTGAACCTCCATATTCACCTGCCAAGACTTTGGTAGCGATTCAGCAATGTCATTCCCTAAACACTGACTGTAGGGATTTAATGACCTTGTTCTACTAGAGCTGTTCATATCAACCGTTTGAGAGCTGGCTGGCTGCTGTAGTCAAAGAAATAATAATAAACTGACCTTGACATCTTCAGCCATCTCTTTGTCTTAGTACTTTTTGGAAACAATTATTCGTAATGGGCATAAACTGGAAGAGGGGAGATTTAGGCTAGATATGAGGAAGAAATTCTTTCCTGTGAGGGTGGGGAGACACTGGCACAGGTTGCCCAGAGAGGGTGTGGATGCTCCCTCCCTGGCAGTGTCCAAGGCCAGGCTGGATGAGGCTCTGAGCAACCTGGTCTAGTGGGAGGTGTCCCTGCCCATGGCAGGGGGTTGGAGCTAGATGATCTTTCAGGTCCCTCCCAACTCAAACCGTTCTATCATTGTATGGTTCTATATTCTTTATGTATTCCTCCTGCAGTTCTTGTGGGATCAATGTAACCTTCTGGTGTGTGCAAGTGTCGTTACGCTGTACTGACTTGTAGCTTTATTCAGCTTCTAATTACCGCTATGCTTATGGGTGCTTTGTAAATGCTTACATGCTATACGGTTCTGTCTGTGGGTCTTCACCTGTGAGCACGGGGTCATCATGTGTATTACCTCCTTCATGTTTTATTACTTTGACTTTAACTCAGAAACACATGAAATCTACCTGCTCACATATATATGTTTGCTTGTTACTCCTAGCTGTCAATCGTACACACCTTCAGAAATGACAAGATTATTCCAACAGGACTGTGTAGCTCCCATGTTATCAAAATAGTTAAAGGTCCACTTTCCCCTCTCCTTCCTCTTAATGAAATACAGATGGACATCTCTTTAGAAGTCGACAGACGAGTTCAGGATGGCCTCTTATTGCAAATCTCCATGAGAAATTACCATCTTCATCTTTGCTAACCATCATCTTGATAGTTAATGATAGTTTTAAAGTTTAGAAAATGAAGAGTTAGTGAATTTATCCCTACACCCAAGAAAATAGTGTTATAACTAAGGGCCAGTTCTGACATCAGTTTTCCAATCTACTACAACAGACAAATGAGTTCACGTAAACAGCTTTTTCCAACATTATCTCTCAACAAGGGTTTAAATGCCACTTTGGATGCAATGTAAATAGAGAGAAATTAGGTCTGCAGCAAAAATGTAAACAATTTCATTTAAAATCAACTTGAAAATGCTCCTTTTCCCTATAAAAAATGTTTACAAAAGTAATTATATGAGGTCCTTAAAATTGTCCATGTAATATTCTGATTCTTTGGATAAATAATAAGTGAAGGCAGAAATACATAGTTATTTTTGAAAAGGCCACCATGCTGTGAATAGCAATTTAGTTAGCTCATGCTCACATCTTCTTCCGTAAACTATAATCCTATATTAGATTACATGTATATGGTACATATTAGAGACTCCTGTCTTAGCATAAAAACTCATCAAGTGTTAGTTTGCCTGCAAAGATTTCTGGGAAGTTTGGGAAGTCTGGGGAAGCCATCTTACAGTAGAGAATGATGGCAGCATAAGGAATTAAAGCACGCTTCCTGCAGCAGTGTCTCCAGAGTGAAACTTTCGGGGCATTCAGGATGCANATAAAATTTTTTCATGAAAAAATAGAACTCAAACCCTGCATTTCTGAGAAAATGTCTCCTAATTTCATATAAAATAATGATTAAGAGCCACTTAACCCAGATTTCTTTAGCCAAAGAAAAGCTAAGAGAAAGAAGACTGTCCCAGCCTTATGGAGGAGCTTCAGCAAGATCCTTAGGATCTTTCTGCTGTTTTTCAAGTCATGTCTTGAAGCAATCTTTACAGTTTCTTGTAAAATTTTTCTCTCCAGATGCCCCAGCCATACTCACAAAACTGTCAGTGAGACCACAAGGAAAAGTTCGCATTCGGTGCAACTTCTTCTGATGTCCAGCATTCACACCAGGCATCACCTTGTCACCAGAAATGGGATCTATTTTTTCAATTATTACCAACTTGAATTTAATTCTGGGCATTTTCCCGTGAGGAAAGAAAAAAAAACAGCTATGCCTCTCCCATCACCATCCCTTCAGTTATTCCGTCCCCTGCTGCAGTGAGAGACCTGCCACTAGCAAATTCCCAAACCACTCATTTATTTCCACAGCTGTGCTGTGAAGCCTCATTGTTCAAACATAACAAATCCAGCAACTTCATGAGTTGAGCTATTGCGTACTTTTCCCTGGGACTGCAAATGGGAATGGTCTGTACAAATGAAAGCCTAGAACTCTGCTATTGCAAGTAAAAGAGTCTGGATGAAATATCTACTGAGGAATATATTTTATGTGTTTTCTTTAACTGTCCATCCAAAAAAGTGCTGAGTGATAGCTGGGTGCTGTTAGGAGGCACTGATAACGGCCTTACATTTATATAGCACCTTCCTTCAGAAGGACCCCCAAAGTACTTTATAAACTTTAACTGATTGTTCCAAATCTATACATCACCTTATATCTATCCATCTGTTTACAACTATAGCCATATAGAAAGCATTTCTCTTATCACTAAAGGATGGCTATTTCAGATTTGGGATGTAACAGATGTTTAAGAGCTCACATCAATGTGGAGTAACATCTTCATGTCTTAGCTCTGCTTCTTTCCTGTAGCTCTGTTGCAAGGATGAAAGCTGCTTAGGTGGACGCTGAATGAAGCTGCTGAGGAACCAGGTCAGAAAAAGGAGTTGATTTTCATGCAGCGAGTGGTGGATCTCATCGCCATCTGTTTCTGTGGTCATTAGAAGTCTACATGGATATGTGGGGAGACTTGAAAGTCAGGGTTTCAACATAAATAAAAACCATATCAATGTAAGAAAACCCTTTGAACTAATAGCAATTTCAATCTGAGATGATATCAGGGAAGCATCATGTATTTGCCATATTTTCACATTTCTTTTGATGGGCCCTGAGAGAGATAGGTTAGAATTATTTTCATCCTGACCTACAAGGGTTACTCCTGTGATCTTCAAACTGCCCAATAAGAATAACAGTGTGAGACCCATGCCATCCTGCCTGCAGTGGCTATGATGG
>VXAV01000590.1:65128-80240 GCA_013399715.1 Alectura lathami | reverse complement strand
GATGTGGAGCTGTTGGAGCGGGTCCAGAGGAGGGCCACCAAAATGATGAGAGGGCTGGAGCACCTCTCCTGTGAGGAAAGGTTGAGGGAGTTGGGATTGTTTAGCTTGGAAAAGAGAAGGCTCTGGGTAGACCTCATTGTGGCCTTCCAGTACTTGAGAGGAGCTTACAGGCAGGAGGGGGACCGACTTTTTACACAGGTGGATAACGGTAGGACAAGGGGGAATGGGCTAAAACTGAAAGAGGGGAGGTTTAGTTTGGACATCAGGAAGCAATTCTTCCCTGAGAGAGTGTTGAGGCGCTGGCACAGGCTGCCCAGAGAAGCTGTGGCTGCCCCATCCCTGGCTGTGTCCAAGGACAGGCTGGATGGGTTCCTGGGCAGTTTGATCCAGTGAGCTAGTGGCTGGCAGCCCTGTCCACGGCAGTGGGGTTGGAACTAGATGATCTTTGAGGTCCCTTCCAACCCAAGCCATTCTATGGCCAGTGGCATACCACTGGATGTCAGGAGTTGTCAGCTGTCTTATCTCTTTCCTGCCTTTCACGAGGCTAATTTGCCCAATTTTTTATCCTTCTTTACTATTTGTATTGCTGGAAAAGTCATGAAGTAAAACTACCACTTTTGTCATTATACTGATGCAGAGCAAAGGGACAATATTTAGTCTGAGCAGGTTGCAGATCAAATAACTAACCAGGGATGAGTGAAGATAAAGTGATAAAAGGAGAACAAGGTGTTGAGGGGTGGGCTGAGAGCCTGAGGGGCCAGGCATGCTGCTTGTCTCTGCAAATGAGATGGAAAATGTTTAATCAGCCCTGCCTCATCCCAGGAAAACAAGAAGTTAAACAAGAAGTGTGTGTATCACTCTGAGCAGACACTTGTCAGTTTAGTTCACATTTGTTTCAGATTTAGATCAAAATTAGGTTCTCTGAAGTTCCAGCTTGATTTTGCTGTAGGAAGCCTTTAGATTAGACAGACCCCACTCTCCTAAAATACACCCAAGTATCAGATATAATTGTATGTGGTCAGACTATGGTTTATTTTTCTTCTTTTTTGTCCAGTGGATATGTCCTGACAGCAATCTGTATTTGTGTGAAATTAGGATCCATCCAACACCAGTTAAAAAATCTAAACTAAAAGAGTAATTGCTAGCCATGATTACCATATTATTTATTATTATTGTGTGATGTTGATACTATGTTTGGAACAGATGGGAATCCAATTAGCTTAGTTCTGCCTTTGTCCGTTAGATGAGACATTAATTTCAGGGCCACTCTCCAACTTGTCTTACTAGCTATGAGAAAAGAAATATGCCCATGGAACTTGGTGTTTTTGAGATGGTTTGTCACTTGCATATATTTTTCTCATGAAAGAGCACTACTGGCTGCTAAACAATAGAGTAGCGGTGTTTACGTATACATATATATATATATATATATAGGCACATATACATACATATGCAGACAGAGTATTTTCCAAGGACAAGAATCCTCATCAGGCTGGCTTTCAAGTGAGAGTAATTCTATTAATTAGGGCTGCATTTACTGTCCCCCTTCAGCTTCCCCAACCTTACACCTCCTCTACTTTCTCTGTTGAAACTATTACTATTTTTAATTAACATGCTAAAATGTTCACTCCTGACTATGACAAGAAGAGAGAAAGACAAAAGGGCAAAAGCAAGGAGAGGAGCTCTGGCAAGAAAGACCATTTGTTTGGCTAACACTTTTAGAAAAAGTCAGGCTTGTCAATGATTTCTCTTCAGGATGGTGTCCCATAACCACGGAAGGAAGCAGGAATGCTTTTTAATGGGGCTTTTCTCCCAGCCAAGAATAATCATGCCTTTAGAAAAGCCTTAAAGCAGCTGCTTTAAGCTGCTTGGAGGCAGTTTTATTGCACTTATCATTGGTATTTCTTTTTCCTCTCTTAATGTCTTCTCCTTTTCTTATTTAAGGTATTAAGCTAGGAAATACCACTCAATCTGTCTGCTTTTTTGTTGTTTTTTTTTTTTTTTTTTTTGTTTTGTTTTGTTTTCTACTGTAGTGATCATAAGGTTGCTTCTCCACCCAAAATTTCTACCTCTGGATTTCAGACATTACTTACAACATATTAACCAATCTCTATACTTTAAATTTAAGATCCAGACCCCAAACATAATATGTATAAGGAGTTAGGTTTCAGTATTACCCCTCTGTTCTTCATCTTTAGCACAGTTTAAAATAATTGATTGATCTAGCCCTCAAAATTGCTTTGAAGGGGAACAATGGTTAAGATGTCCATTGTATGGAATGTGAGATACAAAGGACAATATTGGGGCTGAGATATAAACACAGGAGATGTACTGGTAAAAAGGTTGTTTGAAACTGTGCATATGTGAGTGCAAAATGATCACTACAAAATGAATGTCTTTGTGGTTGCTGTTTTATTTATGTTGAAGCTATCTAGGTGTTGAAATACTAAGGAGGGGAGTTCAGGAAAGAAAATAAGCTTTCAGCTAAAATAATACTGGGTTTGGATTTTCAAATGTTATTGTTCTTTAGGGAAGATAATAAACAAAATGTTTGCCAGAAACTGGAAAAAAAAAATTTGCACATTTTAGTTTTTGTTGAATTTTCCTCCTGAGCTTCCTCCCTGTCCCTTCCCAAAATGTGTGCAAGAAAATAAAAGCATCAGAAACTCATGTTTCTGCCCTATCATTTCTTGCTCTAAAGATCTTAAGAGGTTTTAAGGCCTCCAGCTGGCATTTGCCAGCTTTTCAAGGCAAGCTGCAGAACTCAAGCCCACTGCTCTAGAGTTCCCTGCTTCAGAATCAGTGGCTTTGTCAGAAGAGTGGTGACTACTTTTGCACACACACAAATTGGCATTTTTCTGAACCACTCTGCACAGAAATCCTTGACTCCCATTCACATGCATCAGGCAGTGCTTCTCATTTCAAATGGCATCAGCTTATTTGACTTTCAAATGAGAAAACTTAGTATCATGAACAGATGAAGAGATAATCAAAACATCTTTGTCCAGTTTTTGGAAACTGATTTTGAAACCTGAAACTCCTGAGCAGTTCTGCCAGTTAAACAATATTTTTATCATTAAAAAACAACAATTTGTTAATCTGTTTCCCAAAGTTCTTGCCTGTGGTATTGAGTGAATCAGTGCAGGCTGGCCTTCGTAAAAATAAAATATAACTTTCTATCTACTGGAGCTTGTAGAAAATGTGGAAAAACACTCATTTTCAAATGAAGAATAATTCAAAATCTGGTCATTTTCTAAGCCAAGAATCAGAGCTTGGTGCGTCGGCTGATAGCAGTCTTGCAGGAGGCACCCTTGCACTAGTATGAAGTCAAAAATAAAATCAAAAGGAAAAAAACTGTGACAGTTAAAATTTCCCTGTGTTGGCCAGGTTGATTCCTCGTCACTGAAGATCCTGTCAAGCTCCATCTCGAGCATCCTCTTGTACCTTGCTCCCCACTTTTCTGGCTGGACCAGGAGTTCATGCTGTTGATGGGAGATAATACTTTTTCTAATTTCTACGCTAAGTATATTCATAGCTGGTTGACATAGTTCGTCATCCCAAAGACTTTATATTAATGACTGGCTAATTGTTAATTCACTCTTTGTATTTATTGGTAACTATAAGTTGCATTTTCTCCTTCTTTTTGCATATTTGGATTGTTATCTATGCATATTTAGTCTTCTGGCTGCGTTGGTAAGCTATGATTGATCATCAAAATCATACAGTGTTGTTTCATATTCCTGATTGAATAAGCAGACACAAATCTGTGTGGAAGTGGAGCATTCAACTTCCTTTAATATTTTTATACATGCCTTGGAAATTTTGCCTTTTTTGTATATTCATCATTGTCAAACACAAGTGTTTGAATGGTTGTTAGAATTGCACAAAATAGATAAAGGAAAAATTACAAACAGTTTGCTCCTGTCCTTTGAGCAGAGAATTTACCATCACTTTTACTGTCTCACACAGTTGAGCAGTGCATGGTTAAGCAGCATCTGTGTTACCTCCCAGAAACAGCTGCACTTCAGCAAGGCCATGCAGGAATTTTTGGATAAATTCAGTGTCCTGTAAGGCAGTCGGGGACTCTAGGGGATGTGTTAGTCTGGCTGCATCTAGATTAGCGTATTTTAAACAGACACCGGGGAACAGAATATCCCCAAGATAATGCCATTTTGTAAGGATGGATGAATGCTGTGGAGAGAAGGTCTAGCAGCATTTCATAGGGGATTTCAGGGATTTTGTTAGGTGATTCCAGAACTTCAGGCCTTGTTTGCTTATGTTTTTAGTTTAATTATCTGGAGTAAAAGGACATCTTTGCTTTGTATTTGAACAGCAACTCATCACCTGCCCTCCCTAACCTCAGCTAATAGCATTATCCCCTGAGGTCAAGTGAGAAAGGCCAGTGCTCTTGTTGCTGTAGGTGACAGGTTCAAACCCTCATAATCATCCATGACAGCACTCATTATACTTCTTTTTTACAAGACTTTCAACCTCTGCTTTCGGCTCCTTTATAGGGCCAGTCTTTTATTTCTACTAATCACCACTCCCAGTTCTTGCCTCACTTCCCTCTTCCTTCTTCGGTGTTTTTGTGTTGTGATCTGTTTGCCTACCTTAAACTCTATTCTCTAGGTCTTTAACTCACATTCATAGTTAAACTCTAAAATCCACAGTTTTTATCTTGGTTTGAAATAAAGCCAGAAGCATAGTCCAGCTGGGTGCAAGCACATGCAGCTCTCTCCAGCCTGGGAGTAGGGACTCTCACACACAGTAGGCACAGCCCTGTCCTCTTCCTTCAGCTCAGTATGTATTTCCAGGACTATCAAATTAACAAGAAGACACCTTAGGCCTTCTCCTTCATCACAAAGGCATCTTCTTTCCCAAGGATTGGCAGTTGTTGGCCTCTTACATTAGAGAGGAAGTAAAGAAAAGCAAGTAAAAGGGGAAGAAAAAAGAAAAAAGACATCTTTCCCTTCTAACATAAGCTGCACACCAGCCTTTTTGTTATTGATACGTGGCTTGAAGGTCTGTCTGGCCATGAAAAAGTCATAGTGACAACAAGATAAGTGGTGGTTCCTGGCTTGTTCCCTTCTGTGTTTCTTCCTGTGGAAAGAGTTGAGGACAAATGTGCAGCAAAACCAGGAGATATGCAGTGTGGGTCACACCATGCAGCAGGCATCACAGCATGCCAAGCCATGTTTTTGTCATGCAGAAATATACCCATAACTTCTGTGTCCTGTCCCAAGCCACCTAGCTCTTGTGAAAATCTCTGATGTCACTTGGTAAGGTAACAGATATCACCTCCTCCTGAGATGGGGTGACAGTATGATCCAACCTTCCTGTGGGATGAGAAGTGTGGCCATGTGAATTACATCCACCACTTTGCAGTGGGATAAGATTTTGTTGCCTTTGTCACAACTTCATTGTTTTTCTCAGGAGGTAGTTTGTTGGATTATTATTGTTCCTGCTGCTGTTGTTTTAATCTTTCACAGGAGATTATATAAAACAGCCTCTCCATGAACCAGAACACATCTCTGGGGAGTACGATGACAGCATCCATATCTTAAAAAGCCATAAAATAAAGGCACACTGTAGAAAGTAGTCATTCCCAGTAATAAGTGCAATATGACATAAAGGAAAGATACCCTATTGTGACAAGCTTGTATACTAGTGCAAATCTGAAGAAAAGTGCATTTTAAATCCCAGGTGTTGCCATACTTTTATTTTAAAGAAATTTTCTTCCCTAAATTTCTTCTGCAGCCAGAGGAACACCTCTTAATCTTTGATATGGTCGCCAGTTGCTGATGCTCCCTAGCTGTGAATCTTAAACTGGTTTCTCTTGAAGCCTCCGTCACACAAAGTCTCCCCCACAATTGCACCCCCCTTGCATTTTGTGGGATTTATATCTTGGCATACTCCAGTCCAGGTGAGACCTGACCTGAATGGCTGATCATGCTGCTGAGGGGTTTTCTTCCTCCCTGGTTTCACATAGAGATTACTTTCTGAACTATATATCATAGACGGAAGGCCTGGTAACAGGCTTTTTTTGTGGTCTTGCAGGAGCTGAGGCAGAAAGGGAGGCTTCCCAGAGCTCTGTGACTGCTCACACAGGCACAGAAACAATCTCTGACCAGATGTTTGCAAAGCATGCGGCAGCACGGAGCAGGATGCTCATTAGAAATAGCTGTATTTGCACCTGGAGCAAGGAGCACTGAGCACCATCCTGTGGCATCATCCACACTGCAATATAGGAGATGTAGTGAGAGAGTTTCCTCTTGCTGCCTGTCCGCAAATCTGCTATGAGAGTTCAGGCCACTGAGCTGTAGCTACCTTGGGCCATGCTTAGAGAGCCAAAATGTTACTATCCATGCAGGAGGTTGGTGTAAGAACAAGAGTCTCACAGGTGCGATTAAAGGTGTCTAAGCAAGGTGTTGCTCCGGGTCCTGCTTAGAGACAGTGCACAGAAATCACTGAGCACGCTGCAGGTTGTGCTTTCCAGGTATGCCCCTGTGTGCCTCAGTTTACCCAGTCTGGTCAATGGGCAAATGGTGCAGCACCTAGTGCCCCACCTACGTTCTGCCAATGAACTCCAGGACAATGAAAACAATCGATCCTGGAGAAGTGTCACTATTACAGCCATCCATGGCAAGGGAAAGCACATTCCCAAGCAGGAAGAGTGTGGAAGGCCCTAATGAACATTGAGCAGAGTACTTGCTCTGCACTCGCTTTGTCACTGCTGGGCAGCCGTGCCCTGACAGAGCTCCTGTCCAACCAGGGACGTACATCCATTCATCATTAGTCCTAATGCAAGCCGGGGAGTTTTAAAGCCAGGGCTAAATCAGACCATCTTAATTTGCAGGCTTAATGCATTGCATATTATCCATATCCTTCCTATGGGATTTATCTTGATTAAGTGCTAATTTGTAACTGGTGGTATACCCAGTGAAGTGACTGATGAGAAGGGTGCCTGGGCAGAGAGGCCGTGTTTTGGCAGCAATGTGGTCTGGGGATGGGAAGTGCTGTTCCCACTGCAGCCACACAGGCAGGCAGCATATTCTGTGCACAACCCCATCAGCCTCGCAGGCAAGTGGTGTGGAAGGCTTTAGCTTGAGTTATTCTTCAGCTGTAGTGGAAGCCAGAGGTCCACTGTGCGAGAGATGAGCATTTTTGTAAAGACTTTTGGCCATACATTAAGAGTCTGTACTTGGGCTGTTGTATATCCCTGTATGTGCAGAATAGTGCAGGTCAGAATAGATGCAGCTGCTGCAGGTATCCAAGTGTATGGCAGCTGCTTACATGTCCTGCCTTGCTTAGCTTTGGTTGTATATTGAACTACTAGACATAACTGCAATCCCTATTTGACTGCAAAACAGCTGGAAGGGCTTTTCCGAGGAGCTAGGAAGCTGTATTTCATGCTGCCTTCACTCTGCTGACCTTCACTTTGGGATGAGAAACAAACCTGCCACCTCCACAAAGCACACCAAGTCTCAGATCAATCTGTATCAGCATGTAGATTTTACAGCATTTGAGAAGAAGCGACCTTTAAGCAGAAATGGGTTCTCAACTTCTGCTATTGCAGCGCTGTCATTTCACTAAAATAAAAGCCTGTATTTCAGCTGCTGCTTTGGTATCTGGAACTGTATCTGGTTCTGTAACCAGCTCTCCCACTCATCTAATAAAAGCATGCTGAATATTTGCATTAAACATGTCTTACGACCAGAAACCTATACACCCAGAAGTCTGGTCAAGCTACCTCACAGCTCTATTTTAAAGCAGGGTAAAATAAAACTTTACAAAACTTTCTCTGGAACGATAAAGCATCTGAAAGTCCTGATTTCTATCCTTTGCCATACAGAAATGTTCTACTTTAATAGCATTTCTCCTTTTGGCTGTTTTTCTTAACACTCAAAGCAGTGGACAGTTTCTCAGCTGATGGGTACTGCTTCCTTTTACTTGGGTAACTAATGACAGCAGTTGAAGAGGAAGGGGGGTGTTGGGTAAAGGGAAGTTAATTAATTTCAGGGTTTTTAATCTCTTTTCTTTTGTACCAAACCATAAAACAAAAATTCTTCGGGAGCCAGAACATGTACCTCCAGTAATCGAAAGAGAGGCAAGGATCTGACTAATAGATATTACGTTCCATTATATGGTCTTGAAGTCAATAAACATTAGGTTACCTTCATGCAGTGAAAAAAGACCAGATTTATTAAAAAATCTTATCTGGAGGGTTTGCATTTCAATAGGATGTGAATTTGCATATTTTAACAATAACCTCCCATCATTCTGTCTGATCTGTGCTCAGTTGGCCATACAGATCACTTTATCTTGAATAGATTATCACCGGTTTAATAAACCCTTCATAATATGCAGGTATAACAATGGTACTTCATTGGATAAAGGAGGTATTAAAGTTCTTTTTCTGGAAATAGGGGTGGCCCAGCTAGTGATTAACTTTATACCTCTGTACATCCCTGTGCTGAATACGCGATTGAAGGAGAGTATTCCCATTATTCACATTCAAAACGGACCAGCTCTTCAGAGCTCCTATTAACCCGTCATTGCCCATGGCAGATGTGGGAAGTCAACAGAGCCAAGGCTGCCAGTGATGATATCTCCAGCAGCAGACACTGCCTCAGACATAAGGAAAGGTGATGCTTTTTCTCAGGCTGAGTCTCTCTCCACACACAAGTGTTGTCAGTGCTGGGCTGCTTCATGGAGGAGGCTCATAGAAGTAGAGCCGATGTACTGTTCAGCAAAGAGCCAAAAAGGCTTCTAGCCAGATAGCTTAGTTACCNCCTCGTCTTTGACTGATGCTGTGCTTTCACTTCCTGGACTGAAGCTCATTTTCCTCTAATTGCCCTTTCACAAGAGATGAGTCCATCCCACAGCTTCAGTGCACTATCTTGCTGTCCCAAAACATTTGCTTGGAGCAGCATGTTCATTTTCACATTCTGCAATTTTTGATTTCTACATTTTTGTTTCTTTGTTAATATTTACTCACTGTCTCGAATAAAGCTGATACCCTTCCTCTCCTGTGTACCCAGTACAGAGCAGGCAATCATGACTATTAACTGTCCATGCACAAAGCTTACACGGCCCTGAGGCTACTGTGGCATTAAGCCCAAGCTTGTAGGCCTTAATGAGAGGTAATGTTAGCTCACGACCAGTTATGTGGTCATGCAGCCCTGAGATCTGGGCTGCCTCACATCTGACCATCTGGGAGCTCAGGAATAATGAATTTTGGGTTTGAGTGTGCACACAAGCATGAGAAAGATAAAGCATGTCACACACACGTTCCCCAATACTCTTGTGAGCAACTAGGACTTTTCACACTCTCTCCCTCCTCCGTTTTCTTTTCCTCTGCTCAAGCTGTGTTCGTGCTTGCTTTTCCAAAGCTCCCATCATGAGCTTTTTGCTTCTCAAGAGCCGACATGCTGGTGTGCTGCCTGACAGTGGGAGCACAGCAAGGCTAGTGAATAATTGAAAGTTATTGACCTATAATAACCTGGCATTATTGACCATAAATGATTTAGTTAAAACACACACACACGCACACACCATCTTATGTGAAGGAGCTGAAACTTGAATTCTCTTTGTCCAGGACTGGCTCGAGTGAGTTTATCACAGAGGGAAGAGGGGCATTTTGGCCCAGCATGAAATTATTGTTAATCCAAGCCACATTTCTGATGATGCTTCAGCAAGATTCCTGTGGGGAATAAGCACAGTACCTGGAGCAGCAAACTAATTGTCCTGAGCCCTTACTCAAAGCTCCATGAGGAGATGAACTTCAGCAAAGTTCATACTTTTTAATAGTGAGGAGGACAATTTTCATCAAGCAGCCTGACCCCTGCTGTAAGTCAGACTTGACATGACTAGACACTAATGAGTATCAGGACCAATAACCTGTCATCCAACTGTGGCACTACATTTAGAGAAAAAGAAAAGGTTTTTATGTCAGACTCTTCTAATATTTGTTGGTTCTACTGAGCCAGCTCTTCCCCCACAAAGTGCAAACAACGTCGTCTCCTTTGCAGACAAAAAAAATGCTGTTTGCCCTGCCAGAAAGCCTGCTCAGGGCTCAGCCTGAGACACTCAGCTTCCAGATGGATCTGTGGGGCCAAGCATCCCCATGACCACATGAGACCTCACCAGCTTTCCATGTATGAATGGAGCCCTGCAGAAGTGCAGATGTCTGTGCTGGTGAGCTTGGCTGGGTCAGATAAAGATGTCAGTGAGTAACTGTTTAATTGAGCCAGATTTCTGAACAAAATATGAGCCCAGCCTCCACCACAACTGCCAAATGTCCTCCTAAGCTGGCTGTGCTTGAGTCAGGATCTGAATTTTGTGGCTGGCCCTAAGTGTGGAAAGTTTGTGTCCAACTTTTGACAGATGAAACTTTGCAGCTTGGATCTGTTCCTGATTATCTATCAGTGCTCAGTAAATAGCTGTTAAAACCAATCATTAGCTTTGTGGGTGCTGTTCTTTATACATGAAATAGCCAGGCTAGTTGTGCCTGGCTTACTCTCTTTATTCTTTGGGGTTAGAGGGACATAGGATGCAAAAGAAAGGATGACTTTGGTTACACATTTGCCAGAGTTGGAGCTCTTCAGAGATGATACAAGAACAAAACATTTAACTTGCAGTGGTGCTGGTACGGACATAGCTATGAATTGGCATTTACAGCACAGAAAACTGCCAAGATGGAGGAATTAATTCCCTTGTTACCTAAAGTTCATGGAACATTTTTCCTACCAGCTCCAGCAGACAGCAGAAGCCCCTGGAGCTGCTCCCGAGTGTGCAAAATTCCTGTGGCCAAGCATTCACTGGAGTCAAAAGTACAATCCAGTCTGTGTACTGAAAGCAACTAACTTTAGTTTAAGTGCTTAATGAAACAGACTTCCCGATATAAATCCTTAATTTCACCATCTAGGTAATTGGCTCTGCATAATTTAGATGTCTAAATTTAGGCAGCCAAGACCGCCCTCTGGAGGTCTCAAAGCAGCCTGTTTCTCTGCATGGGCAAGGCTGGATGTTTTACTTCAGGAAGACAATTCCATGAGACATCTGTGATTTAAGTGCAAGGCAAGTTCTTTCATTAAGTAAATAGGACTTTTCCCCGTATTTCCTATGCTCTTTGTGGTGTCATAGCCAAACCTGTGTGTGTATGTCTTTTAAGTCCAGCTGGAAAGAAGCAGTGCAGTTTCCCTCTAAAGTCATGATAGCCTGCAGTGGAGCCTCTCTGCCTCAGAGAAATTACTGGGAGAGGCTGGAGAAGTGCAGTGTCTGATCTGTATTTGTGCCTCACCACTTACTCATGCGTACTCCTGAGACCAGCACAAAATATCTGACTACAGCAGTACATGACACTGGAAGACAAGATGGCTTCCAGTTCTGTCCTTCCTTCCTCCCTGTATAATTGACTATTATACAGGCATTATCTGTGCCTTGATACCTTGGATTCATGGAGCCTCTAACAAATATAAATTCCCCTTTGCACACACACCATTTAATCAAAACCTTGCTGGTTTAAGCAGTCTGTTTCATTAAATTACCAACCTATGAAGCCATTAACTCAATTAGAAGCAGCAGTTCTGTAGTCTTGAACAACCAAGGGGTAATATTGCAAAGGTATACGTTATGCAGAGTATGGCACATTATAATAACACTGAGAGCTTATATAGCATTTTAGAACTTCACAATTTTGTAGGAATAATATCTAATTAATCCTCACAATGGGCCCTGAAGTTAAAGATTACTGTCTACCCTTTTTCCACAGAGGAAACTGGGGAAGAAGATGATAGATAATAGATTTGAAAAAGAGTTCAAGGCTGTAGCTTTTCACACTTTGAATTCACAGCAAGTAGGGTTCAGACTTTCCAAATTGCTCCCTTCCCTCTGAGAAAACCAACATCAAGTGACCATTTGCTCACTTTCTGGTCTCTATACTGTAATGTGCAATGGGCTGAGTTTATCTGAACTCACTTCTTCTTTGGGACAAGGATTGGGACCCCAGAGAGACACAGAAATTGTACCTGAGTAGGTTGCATCCATTACACTGAATCACGTTTGATAACAGCTTATTGTACTAGCAGGGGCTGGCGTCTTGTTCTTCTGGATGCTTTCAGGAATTCAGTGGGCATGGCATAAGAAGTCAGCACCAACTCGTGGCCTTCATTACTCACAACATTCTTAACCCAGGAAATTTTACTTTTCACTGTTAGGTCAGAAACAGCCACCATTTCTTGTCTGTCACCGAAGTTATGTTTTCTGGTAGCAAATAACAAGGATAGTCACAGGAGCTCATCTAACTTGACCTGCAGTTCCCTCACTGAGTAACTATGATCTTTCATGCAGAGATTACAAGAGTAAAGAGGTTCAGATGGGAAAATCCATTGTGTAAAAGACTCAAGAATTATGGTTAAAAGGATCTTTGTAACAAAGCAAACAATAAAAAGCATCTTGGAGAGCAATATTAAACACGAAAAGCAGACATTTTGATCTCAAATGATCGTAGCTGTTGTGAGAGATTATGTTTCTTGGCTAAGTACACTAACTAAAGTGTGAGGTCCATCACAGAAAATCAACAAGCAGCTGCTGGTAGTAAAAGCAGATATTCTATAAAATGTAATCAAAGGTGGTTTTTATTGTTTGGTTGGTTTTTAGTGTTTAACAGAAAATGTGCTTGGGGACAGCATTAAATATTTTTACTTTGTTTTGGAAAGTTAATAATGCAGGAGTAAAGAAAATGCAGAGGAACAAGAATTGGACTTGATTTGAATTTGAAAAAGAAAGTGACAGATTTAAGATCAGTATCCTCTTTAAGCAAAGCACAGATAGGAAAGAAACAGCCTGAAATGGTATAAAGCAAATAATGCTTCTAATAATTAATATTGCCTTCTGTAAAGATGCATCAATCATAAATTATCTTGAGCAATCATGTGTGATATGATAATAAAAATAAGAGATTTTATTTCCATGTGTTCATTTTCTTTGAGCTCTGTTTTGAGCATTAAGAATTTTCTTTTATTCTAGTTTTATTTTTTTTGTTAAAAAGTTGCAGGGGTCCAGAAGCAGAGGATTTAGGGAAAGAGCCATATCAGGAGATTGATGTTAAAGCCTCAAAAGCTAAAAGCACTGGCAGTGCTTTGTATGCAGGTCTAGACTGGGGTTACTTTAAATAGAGAGAGGTTTGTATTACACCCTAATTCAAAGAATCAATGAGTAGTTTATTTAAAGTAGATGATATATATAAAAAAATACAGCTGATTATTCTTTATGGTCATGGTTCTGATTTTTTCCATTTTATGTTTATACTATATAGGACCTGATTTACATGGTGGGAAGAGAAAGTGCAGTCTGGTCCAAATTTTCAAATATGCTTAGCATCCAGTGGACAAAAATCTTTTAATCATCTGTCTATATACCTGGGAACATTCTGTGTTTGAAACAGGAGGTTCCTTAACTACCATGATTTCTGCTCCGTTTCCCTTGCTGTGTTTTTTTACTCACAGTGTCATTATTACTAGAGGGAAAGGATGCCATCCAGATGTCATCCAGCCCTGGGCAGGCTGGAGAGGTGGGCCCACGGCAACCTCATGAAGTTCAAAAAGGCCAAGTGTAAGGTCCTGCAGCTGGACTGGGGCAATCCCAAGCACAGATACAGGCTGGGCGGAGAATGGCTGGAGAGCAGCTCTGAGGAGAAGGATTTGGAGGTGTTGGTTGATGAAAAACTCAACATGAGCAGACAGTGTGCGCTTGCAGACCAGAAGGCCAACTGCATCCTGGGCTGCGTCAAGAGAAGCGTGACCAGCAGGGCCAGGGAAGTCATCCTGCCCCTCTGCTCTGCTCTTGTGAGACCCAGCCTGGAGCACTGCATCCAGTTCTGGGGCCCCCAACACAGGAAGGACATCGAGCTGTTGGAGGGGGTCCAGAGGAGGGCCACAAAGATGATCAGAGGGCTGGAGCACCTCCCCTATGAAGGCAGGCTGAGGGAGTTGGGGTTGTTCAGCCTGGAGAAGAGAAGGCTCTGGGGAGACCTGATAGCGGCCTTCCAGTACCTGAAGGGGGCCTACAGGAGAGCTGGGGAGGGACTCTTCAGAAGGGCATGGAGCAACAGGATGAGGGGTAATGGCCATAAACTGGAAGAGGGGAGATTTAGGCTAGATATTAGGAAGAAATTCTTTCCTGTGAGGGTGGTGAGACACTGGCACAGGTTGCCTAGAGAGGCTGTGGATGCCCCCTCCCTGGCAGTGTCCAAGGCCAGGCTGGATGGGGCTCTGAGCAACCTGGTCTAGTGGGAGGTGTCCCTGCCCATGGCAGGAGGGTTGGAACTAAATGATCTTTATGGTCCTTTCCAACCCAAACCATTCTAAGATTCTGTGATGCTATGATTATCTTGAGACTTTTCCTCAGCTGTGATTTTTAAAGATGCTGCTAGAAAGCAGCAAGCCTTGCTCTCCTCTGCGTTGGTTCAAATATTTCAATGTTGTGTAGACTTCCTCCTGATCCACACAGAAGAATCAGACCCCAGGAGTTCAGACACATTCTGTAAAAAGGTTAATGGCTAATACTGTTGGAAAGTTTATGGCTGAACTTCCGGTGGCTCTGATCAATGCTGTCTTTAATCAAATGCCACAGCACAAGGAGGAGAGGAGGGAGGAAAGGCCACTTGCCCAAGTTGTCTCTGCTCAATGAGGCCTCTCTGGTTTGCCTCTTCCAACCTTATCCAAGCTGAACACACAATGCAAGAAAGTTGGGGGGTTGAGCTCACAGCCAACAGAAAAGTCAATGGGGGTGAGGAAGGAGGGAGTAAATAACCTGGAGCTATTGGCTGGGATGCCAGAGGTGGCTTGCTGATTTCAGCCACTAACAGATGTGGACAGGTGAACCTTTACACAAAATCAATCATCATATTTATTCTAATTGTATCGTAATAGTCCCCCAGGAGCTCAGTTCAAATGAGCTTGACATTATTAAAATTTTAATGCCCAGTTTTCATAGCTGAATGAATATTTAAAGGGTATGTCCCAGGCTTAAGTTATGATGATGAAGAAATTAATAGAATGTCTTGTTTAATGCTTTGGTACATGTTGATGCAAAAAAAAAAAAAAAAAAA